>VWZF01000441.1:291173-323585 GCA_013396755.1 Sclerurus mexicanus
GCGCCACCGGGAGCGGCGCCGGGAGCGGCGCCGGGAGCGGGGCCCGGCGGGACGCCGCGGCTCAGCACCGCGGGGCGGACAGCTCCCGCCGCCCGGGCCGAACGGGGCCGCTCCCGGAGCCGCGTTCTAACGGGAAACCGAGCCCTACCCGGGCCGCGGCCTCCCGGGAGCCGTGCCGGACCCTCTGCCTCCCTCCCGCAGGGAGAGAAGCCCGATGTGTCTGTCCCCAGTCCTCTGTGTGTCCCCGGCCCCCGGTGTCCCTCCAGCCCTCGCTGCCAGCTCCCCACCGGTGTTCCAGTCCCACCTTCTCGGGCATGCAGGGGATGGCCGTGAGGGGGTGAGTGTTTACCGAGGGGCTGCATGTTCTTTCCACGTGTGTCACATTTCCATGCAGTCCCGCTCCCACTGCCGCGGTGACAGACCTAAGAATAGGCTCTGGGACGCACTCATGGGTGACTTGGCAAAGTCATCAGAAACTCGCGTGGAGCTTAAACATGACAAAAGCGGTGCCTGGACCTGGTCCCTCAGCACTGGTGGGGTGCTGGGATGAGGCAGCTGGGCTTGGGCGTGTGTCCGGATGGGATTACCAGTGCGGATTGTTCAGTGGGAGAACGGGAGAGGCGGGTGTCTGCCAGTGCTGCAGTGTGTGCAGGGCCTGAGGCTGCCCTCCGAGGCTCACAGGGGCTTTATAGCACAGATGACCAGCTCCTGGTGTCAGGAGTGCTGTGCGATGCTGCCTGCCCTCTTCAGTCCCTGCTCTCATGTTCAGATTGCATTAAATTACTTTGACTTTTTGGCCTTAAACTGAGCTCTCTAGACAGGGATTGTATTACATCCTTTCTGGGCAGCAAAACAGAAATGGGCGTAGAGTATGGCATTTGTCCCTCACCCGCATGGATTTGTGTTCTGCGTGTGGACATGCAAGTATGTGTGGAGGAATCAGATCCAAAGTCCCTGCCAGTCCTGGCATCCTGTTCCAGCAGGCACAGAGAGGCATGCTCCTCTGGTGTGTTATACAGACTCTGGTCCAGGCTGCTGGTGTGTTGTGTGAGTGCAGTGATGGTCCTTGAGCTCCCGGGCAGCCTGGGGGAGCTGGGAAGCAAATCCCGCAAGCACAGGCCCAGTGGGGGCTCACAGCTCCCACACTGCCTCGTGTGCTAGAGGCAGGAGGGCTGCCCCAGTCCCATTGGGAGCATCAGCAGGCAGCCAGCTCCCTGGGAATAGGATTTGGCATGATCTGCCATAAATCTCAGGATAGGAGAACACAGTGTGCTGAACTCCTCTTTCCCTGGCAGAGAGGGAGCTGATAAATTGTTGACCCTTGACAAGGTTTGGTGAATTATTGCTGTAAAAGCCCAAGTCCTGCCTACGCAGCTTGGAGCTGGCAGCGACATGGCAGCTCTACCTGTGCCTGGGAGGGTTGTTGATCTGTGTGGAGGGGGACACAGTCAAGGCCCAGACCAGCAGACCCTGCTGTTCTCCAGCTCGAGAGGGAGAAGGATCAGACCCTGCAGAGTCAGATTGCTGTGCTCCATCTGCTGCTCTTTCAGTTCACACTTTCAAGAAACAACCAATTTCACATGACTTGCACCCATCGAGTGCTTGGCTGGTGGCTTTTGGTGCTCTGCACTGGTGAAGCCATTTAGATCATCAGAGAGGAGGTGTGAAAGCCTCTCCTCTCCTCTCGGCATCCGCTTGCACCCACCCACTGGCACAGAGCGGAACAGGCAGCACAGGCGCGTCCCTCCGCAGGGACTTGTGCCAGGAGGCTCCGGGCAGCGGCGTGCAGGGAGCAGTAGCATGCAGGGAGCACGGTCACCAACAGGGGTATTTATTTAGCACTGTGAAATCATGCAGAGAGCAAAAACAGGGCGTGTGGGCAGATATGGGGCAGAGAAGGCAGTGTTGCCTGTGCTGCCCATGCAGGCTTAGGCTGGGACTGACTGCTGGCAAAGCCTGGTCACTGGGGATGGCAGTGGCAGTCAGACCCCTGGGAGATCCAGGATTTCTAAATATACCCCGTTTAGGGTGTCCACTAGAGGTTGTGATGAGACCAACAACCCTGCCCGAGGCTGCGTTTCCCTGAGCAGAAATGCAGCCAGAGGAGTGCTGAGCTTCGGGCTTCTCTGTAGACCCATCATCTGTGCCCTCTGTTCTCTTCTCCAAGGTGTTTGGGCACCCCAGGCTGGCTGTCACAGTGCAATAGCAGGGCACGGAGATTCCCCTGGCTCTGTGGTGAGTGCAGCACCACGGGAGGTTGTTTCCAGAGAATCAGGTGTGTCCAGCAGGAAGGAAAACCAAGCATGAACTTGGCAAGGGCTGCAACAAGTGCACGGTGAGCTCTTGCGGCAGCACCCCGAGCAACGAGATAACAGCACAGAGCCAGGCTGTTCACGGACTGTGTGGGCAGAGATAATGGGAATAGGGCTTGTCTGATGGAGAGCTATCAGAGGCCATGGCAAATGGCTCTTCTTCCTTCTCTTCTCCTTGGCAGAAAGGATGAGGAGATCCTGGACCAGGAGCAAATGAAATTAGTCTCCCTTAGCCTTCTGCTTCTCCTGTATTTCTTGCCATTATGAATACACAAAGATGCCATTTTAAGTGTAGTTTTGTGGATGTCACAGTGTCACATTTTTAACTTTGTCCCTGAGGAATCTGCAGGATTTGGGGCTGAGGAGGCACTGATTCAGCTGAGTGTGCTCCCTTGGCATGCAGAATGCCAGGCAAGGGTCTTGGAAAAGCAAACCATGAAAAAGGGAAGTGCAGAACAAATCAGTATGTGATCCAGCCCTTGGAAGTCAGATTGAGCTGGGTTTGGAAGCTAACAGGTAGTAAGTCACAGATGAGGCAGAGGGGTGCCAGGGCATTGCTGGACAGGTAACGTGGGCATCAAAATCAGCAGGTGTGAGTATGGCACATCCTGCCAGCAGGCAGGGATGTTCCGTGGTCAGTGCCAAGCACTGGGGTGCTTTGTTATCCCATTTTGTGCAAAACCTTGTTTTTTTAATGAAATGGGCTTTGTATGATTAAATAATATGCAGCTTTTGATCTAGACTACAAGCAGCCTCAGAAATCCATGTATTTTCCATCCTCTGTCACTATGATGAGTGCAACTGCTTCCAGTGGGCTTTGGGAACAAAAAATCCTGAACCAGGCAAACCTTCTGTGACAATCCGAAAGTTATTTACTTGATGCGATTTTATTTTTCAAATATTTGAAAGTGGTTACTGAACAGTAAAATACACTCCAAGGAAATCCTGTTACAAAACACGGGCTCTATTTTAATTAGCATGATGAGAGTGACACGGCTGGAACTGGGGCCTGCCACTGAGTGCATCTTTCAGGAGCTCAGACATGTCTATAGGAAACACTGCGTGAGCACTGGTTTTCCAATTTTCCAGTCCATCAGGATGGATTTACACTCTTGTCAGGGGTATGAAATTGCTGAATTCAGTGCTGAGAGTTCTGTGTCTTTAACCACTTGACTTGCCAGGCACAGGGGCTCTGTAAGATGGGAATGTGTCTGCCTCTGCTCCAGTCCCAGGGACCCACAACTCTGTGAGGTTCAGCCACTGGATGGAGAGGGAGGCACTGGCACTCTGACAGCACCCAGCGCCCTGATCCCATCAGGGCTCGAGTTGGGTGAGCACCAGGATGAACCACACCAATGTGGAGCTTTGGGGGCCATGGGCAGTACCTGGCCATGCCTTTCATTTTTGGGGCAGCATGGGGGGCCAAAGTCAAGAGAAACCTTGGGGTGCCAGCCCTGGCTGTGGGGATGGATACAGCACCTCCCCAGCTGGTGCCCCCCAAAACAGGGGGCAAGAACAGAGTGAGGGAAGGGTCAGGGGGGCTGTGCGGGGTGAGGGAGGGTTTGACGTCACTGACACAGGTTGCTGCCCTTCACCTGCTGCTCGTAGCTATTCTGTGCTTTCCAGAGCCCCTCCCAAAAGGACCGGCTTCACAGGATCACTTCTTCTGCCGAAGCACACGTGAGCAATGCTGGATTGATGTGATGCAGGGAGCAGATCCGTGTGGTGTAGGTACCTCAGCAGCTCTCGCTGCAGCCCCAAGTCCAATGCAGTGTCAGGTAACTCAGCCTGCATGAGCCGGGAGAAGGGAAAGAGAAAGGCTTTGCAGCTGGAGTCATTCTTGCTGAGGTGCTCAGGGAAGGAAGGTGTCCTTCATTCCACGGACAGGCCGCCAGCTTCTGGCTGTCTGTCTCCTTGCACAGCTTGTTAATGGACAAGTAGCTAAGGATTTTCTCGCTCTGTCCCATGGGGCTGGTCCTGCTCCACCCGCATTCTGCTCTTTGCACATGCTGCTCTACCCATGGATAAAAATACCTGCAAAATGGAAACGGTAGCCAGAGAGAGGAGTGAGAACATGTGAGAGGAAGAGCCCTGCAGATAGCAAGGTCAGTGAAGGAGGAGGTGCTGCAGGTGCCCATGGTGAGGCAACTGTGCCCCTGCAGCCTGTGGGGGTCCACGAGAGAGCAGAGATCCACCTGCAGCCCATGGAGGACCCCACAGCAGAGCAGGGGGATCCCCGAAGGAGGCTGTGACCCCATGGGAAGCCCAGACTGGAGCAGGTTTGATGGCAGTACTTGTGATCCCATGGGGGACAGGCGCTGGAGAAGCCTGTTCCTGAAGGAATGACCTTCTGGAAGGGATCCACGGCGGAGCAGATCCCAAAGGACTGCAGCCTGTGAACTCCTACACTGGGGAGTTCATTGAGGACTGTTTCCCATGAAAGGAACCCTAGGATTGTTGCCCATGGGAGGGTGGAGCAGCTTTAGTGGGCACCCAGCATCCCTCCAGTGCCAAACCAGCACATCTCCAGGGTCGCCTGCACTGCTGAGAGGGTGAAGAAGGGGAATAAATGAACTTCCAATGCTTGCGGTGACCCCCTTGTCACTCAGCACCACTGTGTCTCAGACTTCATCTGTAAGGATTTCTGAAATCAGAGGAGCTCCACGGAGCTGGGCAGCTGGAGCAGCCAACCAGGGCCTGGGGCAAAGCCAGGTGCAAGGGAGACTCATTTTCCACATTGGAGAGTTACGCGTTGTGGATTTCCATCGGAGCCCTTGGCATTGGCTCATAACCAAATGCAAACCTTGGTTATCTCTGACTTGGATCTCCATCTGCGGTCCCTGTGCTTGGGGGATGCCTCAGCAGCCATGGTCAATGCCTGTGCCCTGGCACAGCTCAGAGTGCCCTGGCAGCCCTGGGACCCCTGAAAAACAGGGGGTGTGAGGAAAGAACAACCAGGAGCTGTAAACATGGGGCTGCAGCTGGCAGGGAGCAACTCCAGCGCTTTTGAGAAGACACTGTTCCTGGCCCAGTGTCTTCCTTAGATGACACGGATGTGGCATAACGAGCCCTTTGAAGCACGCTGCTGCTGCGAGTTAGTGTCACACCATGCTGCTGGGAGGTAGTGTCACGCTGTCACAGCTGTGGGAGCTGCACTGAGCTGTAACTCGGGGATCCAGTTGAGTGTCCTGGTCCTGTAGCCAGAGCCCGTGGGGAGCGAGCAGAGGCACCCAGATCCAGCCGCAGGGGTGGAGAGGAGGTGGCAGCCCCCTGGTGTGGGGATCCTTGCTGCAGTGCTCTGTCCCGTGGTGCCGGGGGGCTCAGGGCTGTGGGTACGTGGAGGTTATGCTGTTCCCAACCAAGGACCTCCCCTTGTTTGGGGGGTACAGTGTTCCTGAGGTGCTAAGGAACTGCCTTCCCTTCTGTTCCCACTTTTTGCTTGCTAGACCTCCTGCTGCTGGTGCAGCTGCAGCTGGCACGCTCCCAGAGCACAGCCTCAACTCAGCCATCTCTTTTTTATTCCTTTTTCCTCCTTTTCCTTTCCCTGGGAAGAGGCCAGGAGAGCAGCTGACCAACCCCGAGTGCTGGCTGAGCCTGAAGCTTTCCTGACGCAAAGTGAGAAGGCTCTGCCTGGATTCCCAGGTCTGCAGTGTTAAGCAGAGAGTTATCCAGACCCTTCTCCCTTTTCCCAACCCCAGGATCCCATTCCTGCAGTAGATGTTCAACTCCCACAGAGCCCGGCAGACTGCCCCAGGGGCTTGGCTCTGTGTCACCTCTGAAGGGGTGAGGACAAAGCTTTGGCACCCCAGGACAGATGGCTGCAGCAGGAAGGTGCAAGGAGACTGTTTGGAAGTGAAATCCAAGCTGCTGGCATTGAGGAGAGATCGTATGAGCAGCCTGGTCACTCGGCCCGGCTTCGAAGGCATGGTTCCATGGGCAAAGCTTTAGTCTGGGAAGGAAATCTGGTGCCAAATGCAAAGGCATCCAAAAACCAAAGCATGACAGAAGGGATAACTGTGGGTTGGATCCCAGAGCAGCGTCACCTGCTCAGCAAGAAGAATTGTCATGTCTCGGTCCGTCTCGCTGTCTTGCACAGCCGTGTGTGATGTGCCAAAGCCAGGAGCGAAGGGAGGGCGGCTCTGCAGGGTGACCCCAGGGAAGGGACAGCAAACTTGGTCCTTGGGGCTGCCAGGGGACATTTGGTGATGTGCTCCAGCCCATGGTCAAGGGAACTACTGCAGGGCCTGGCACAGTGGGCAGCAGTGGGCAAGCAAGCACGGGAATAACAGGGGGAGTGAGGGAATGTTCTGGAAACTGGTCAATTCAGGGCAATTTCAGAGCTAGTCAGAACGGCTGATAATATTTAAAATTCAAGAGAGAATCTCCTTCTGACTTTTTAGGGTGGATTAATGGAGCATGGCAACATTTTGTGGATGAGATGCTTCATCTCGGGTAGAGTGGTGGCTGGGGGACAATACTGAGGACATCACTTCTGTCGTCCCCTCTGCCATCCTGCATCTCTTCCATGATGATGGGGCTGCACAGCAATCTGCCTGCATCTCCTGATGCTGATTTAAATGCAATTTCAGTAAAAAACCAGGCTACTCCTGACAGTCCTGAACTTCCATTTGCAAAGACACGAAGTCCCCAAATTGACAGACCACTCTGGCATGAGCCCTAAGAGCTCCCAGTGCTCCCAGTACACCAACAAGAGCTCTGCAGACACAGCTTAGCAATGTCCTCTCGGACACATCCAATGCCCCAAAAGCATAGTTAGAGACCGCAGACTACTCCCAACACTGTTGGGGCTAATCAGCTCTGGTGCAGAGGGGAAAGATCCTGGGGCAACACTGGCCAAAGCAGCCACCCACTGCAAAGCCACCTCAAAATCTGGGGCTCCAAGACAACGAAAGTCTCCTTTCCAGGGCACGCAGCCCCTACCACACGACGTCTTCCTCTGCTCCTTATCATCCATCCTTATTACCTACACAGCAGTTTTTAAATTGCTGCTGGACACTATATTTACATAAATATGTGAGCCAATGAGGTCTAAAACCCTGGTGAGCTCTAAATGGTGAATTAGGTTTTTGGAAAGAGGATTTTATCAATTTACTGCGAGTGCAAATCAGCAGAGCAGAATTTACAAACCCATCAAAAAGCAAGGTGACAGCTTGGAATTAATCCTCTGCCCCAGGCACACGATGTACCTCCACAAACATCTCCCAGCATAAATATATTTGAGAAATAGTGAAGGAAAACGTAACTCCTAATGCCTGTGCATGCTGGCGGCAGCGGGAGATGAATGGAGCGAATGTCATGTGGAAGGTGCTGCCGCCTCCTGCTTTATTTTTATCCAAGACTCAGTCCCCAGCCTGCACTGAGATATTGCAGTTTGTCTTGGTGCCAGAATTTCCCCCAAAGAAAATTTCCCCAATAATCTCTCTTCCTCATCCATTCTTCTCTCTCTTTTTTTTTTTTTAAACAATTACATTTAATTCCCCCTCATCATCGCCCCCTGGCCCCCCACCTGGCTGCTTGGAGCAGCCCTGGAGGCAGCCTGTCCTGGGGGGTACGAGTGTCTGCATCCTCCCAAGATCGGAGCAGGTGGGAGATGCCTGTGGCTTTGGGACAATAAGTGGCACTGTTGTGGCTATTTGTGTGCTGACGGGTGCAGGGGTCAGGGATTTCCTTGGGCCGTGGGGATGCTCCGGATGCCCGTGGTCCTCTCCTGGCGAGAGCCGAGCTCTCTGGCATCTGCTGGGCAATGGTGCTGCTTCTTCCATAAGCACAGACAACAGCTTGCAATGTTCAAATCCAGTGCAGCATCCTAAAAGGCATAAACAATCCCATTCCTGCTTCTCCTGGGTCCTCGGAGCCACAGCTCCCACAGCAGGATCAGTGCTCGTCTCCTGCTGAGGGGCTGGTGCTGCTCTGCTCTCCCGGAGAGGTTCGGAGCTGCCACGGAGATGAAATCAGTGAAGCAATTTCAAGTAAAAGCCAAACTTTTCAGTCTTTCTAATCACAACTAGAAAGGCTCCTTTTCAGCTTTTGTTTCCAGCTCACAGAGGAGCCCGTGGCTGCCAGCGGCGAGATTGCTGGCTTTGTTGTAGAGATGACTGTGAAGGACACAGGCTGTGTTCCCGTTTAGGAATGCATTGAGGCTTTCTTGGAATTCATTAGGAAAGGTAGGGAGGGAAGGGTGCAGCAAAACAAGAGTCCTTGCGGATGCAGCTTGCTCCCCAGGGGCACAGCTTTTCAGTTTTTCCACTGCAAAATGTCTCTTACAACATCTAAATTCGAAAAGGGTTCCATTCTTCTAGTTGAGGTTTATCTAGAGCCTGCAAGGAAAGGGAAGCTGTTTCCCCAGCACCACTGAGCTGTGGTTCCAGGCAGGACCCCCACATCTGCTCCCTTGGAGCCCTCTGATGTGGTTGAGTGGCTCTGCTAGAGCTAAGCATGGAATCCTGGAATGGTTTGGGTTGGAAGAAACCTTAAACATCGTCTCGTTCCACATCCTGCCTTGGGTAGGGACAACTTCCACTTAACCAGGTTGCTCCAAGCCCTGTCCAACCTGGCTTTGGACACTTCCAAGGATGGGGCAGCCACAGCTTCTCTGGGCACCCTGTGCCAGGACCTCACCACCCTCACAGCCAGAAATTTCTCCTCAATATCCCATCTCACCCTGCCCTCTGGCAATGGGAAGCCATTCCCCCTCGTCCTGTCACTCCAGGCCCTTGTCCAAAGTCCCTCTCCAGCTCTCTTGGAGCCCCTTTAGGCAGGCCGGGGGATCTGAGCTCCGGCAGCCCTGCAGCCCCTGACCTTCCTCCCCAGGGGGACCGTCCCCACACAGGGACAGCCCAGGACTCTTCAGCCTGATCCCTGAGCATTCAATATTGCATGTCAAGACAGCAATGCTTAAAACCAGATTTATGTCTCAGATGTGCCTCTTTTAATCATACTACACTGCTATCAAAAGGACATTAAAAATTATGGTTACCCTGTAGGAACATAAACAATAGCAGGAGTGAAAAAAACCTTATTCAAGGCGGGTGACACAGGGACTCTTATAATTAGCTGATTCTTTACCTGCTGGGAAGAAGAGTTGGGTCCTTTCTCACCACCTTTCCTCTTCACCAGGGTGTGCCAGAGATAGCATCAGCAGGAAACATGCCCAGACACCAATGATATGACACATGTTTTACGCGAACACACGAGGAACATCGGGTACAGTCCCTCTCCACAGGCTGATTCAAACATCAAAGCTCCTTGAGCCAGAGTGGCACTTCCCAGCATGGTACTGCTGGTGTCACACGGTGCCAAAGCTGCTTTGATGGGAGTAGAAAAGCTGGAAGACCAAAGAGCTGCCCACTGGATGTGTGATGCTTTGCAGCAGGTCCGGGTCCTCCCCAACACACCCATCCTGAGGCAGAACTAGAGGTAGAAGGGAGCCTCCAGAGCTGGCATTTAGGGACTTTCTTGTTTAACTCAACCTACCTGTGATTAATGAGCAACCAGGTTGTCACTGGAATGAGTGGGGTTTCTGATTTTTTTATTTAAGGAATTTTTGGGGGTAGAGGAAGGTAATATTGCCCAGTCCCTTACAAGGGAGATGTGTTTCCAGGCCCCTTGTCGGCATCCTTGTACTTGTTCCCGAGGTGGAACAGTGGAGGGGCAACAAATCCCCTTGGGCACAGGAGGGGGTGACACATCCCCACACAGAGCAGGTGGGGAGTTACCTACAGTGAGTAGGAGAGGCAGAGATGCAGCTCCTGCTGCTGGCCATGGTCCAGCCAGAGGACCAAGTCCTTTTTGCTTATGACATGCTTTTAGTCTTCTGTTTCTCCATTTTAGGAAATCCAGGGATTTCCTGGGTGCTGGTGCTGTCCTCGTAGCAGTACTGGGTGCAAAGGAAGGGGTGTCCTGCACTTTGTCAGGCTCATTAGCTGAGCACAGCCTTCACCACCCCAGCAGTCCTGGACAAAGTGCCCAACCTCTTTGTTCCCAATGTACTTGCACCCCCTAAAAGCTTATCATTATGCTTTCTGATATAATTAAGATCAATCAAACAGAATAATAGAGCAGAGGTCAAGGAAGGCTGCTACTTCCTTGGGGAACAAGGGGCTGTTTTGTCAGAAATACCAGGGAGTCAGCTTAATTGTTCTAATTTGAGAAATTATGAATGTGCTTTATAATTGCATATTCTCCTGCACTAGAGAGGGAGGAGGGACCTGGGAGAGGCTTTGGATCAGAGCTCCCACACAGCAGACACTGCATCCCCAGCCCTGGGGGCTACTGCCATGGAGCAGCACAGCTGAATCAGCTTTTAATCCCCAGAAAAGCCTGGTTCTCAGGATTTGATGGGTCATGCCACCCATACTGGGCTGGAGGAAACTCTGCCTTGTGCCTGCCCTGCTATTGCTGTGTGGGTGCACAGGGATGAGGAAGGATGCAGAGGTTGCTGGAGCCAGGCAGGGGACTCAGCAGGGCTGGGGGCTGCACCCAACCCCAAGAGTGAAGCTGCTGCTTGCCATGCAAGAGGACTGTGCTCCTTTCCTGATGTCCTGACGGCTAATGGAAATATATTTGCTATCTGTATTAATTAAAATAAAGTGCAGCAGCTCGTCATGAGGCTCCGTGGGAGAAGTTGTACATGGGTTATCATCATCCAGCACAACGTCGTGCAGCAATGGAATTAGTTCTGCCAGGCCATCTTTAAAACACAAATCACCGATGGCTGATACAGCTGACAATTAATTATATAAAAAACAGTGTCACTGGAAATGAAGTGAAGGCTGAGGAGGAGCAGCAGCAGCAGCCCAGTACCCTGCAGGGATAGACCCGGCATGGGCTGGGTGGGCCCAGGGTCTGGGTCAGGGCAGGGGGCTGAACCCTTTGCCAGCCCCAATCTGCTGCTTGGGCCCCCAGAACAACTCCATTTTTAGTGAGAAAATTTTTTAAAAAAGTTAAAAACTGAATTTCAGGCAAATCTTGTCTGAAAAGGGATTTATTTCTGAAGGAGTAAGCCAGTGCAGAGGCACATCCCTGGCATGGAGGGGCTGCACACCGAGGACATGACAGGGGCTGTGGTTCCTGCATGGATCTGTGTACCGGGATGTGCTTGTGGGCACAGGGAGCTGCTCTGCTGCCAAACTCCAAATTGTCCTGACATAATGAGGATCTGGCAACGAAGTGCAGGTTATTGCTTTTTTAGGAGGAAAACATTAAGTAATGGAGGGAGTGACTGGCTGACAACCTGCGTCAAAGGCCAGGCTGGATGGGGCTCGGGGGCAACCTGGTCTAGTGAAAAGTCCCTGCCCATGGCAGAGGGTGGAACTGGAGGAGCTTTAAGGTCCCTTCCAACCCAAGCCATTCTGTGATTCTATGGTTCTATAATCACATCTGCTGGCACTGCTCCAGGTTGTGAAACAGCATTTGGGAGTCCAGCATGTCCCATTCCTCAGCCATGCCATGCAGTTCCAAGCTGTGCCTGCTCTGCTGGGGCACATGGGGCCAGCTGTGGTGCTGGAATGGGAACAGGGAGCGCCAGGCTGTGCCCCAGTTCCTGCCAGCCTCGGCAGCACAGACCGTGCCCATAATCGATGGAGCCCAATAACTGCAATAACCACAACCATCAGTAACCCTCTGCTTTCCCTGCCTTCCTGATTGCCAGCAGCAGGGCCGTTCAGCAGCTGTCAGGAGTCATTAGGCACCAGAGCTGCATCATTTCAGAGCAGTGCAACAGGGTCTTTTCAAGGGCACCATCCAGCACCGGGCAGCACTGGTTCCTGCAAGGTTCCTGCATGGCCTCGATGAGGACAAAATGCAAAGAAAAGCATTGCCTGGAGAAATTTCCCCCCCAGGAGCAGTTCCTTGGGACGATGCAAACTGTGACCATCAGTAGGACACACTGACCCTAATGCCTGGCCTGACACACTGTCCCAACAGGCAGAGCTGTTGGGACACATCCCACTTTGTCCTTGTGGAGGAAGAAACAGGCTGTGCATGGGCTGAGGGGTGCAGGGGACTGAGGCACATCCTGGGGTGCTGGGAATCCCCAGCTCTGTCCCCCGTCTCTCAATCTGAGCAGCTCCAGCTCAGACACCTCTCCCATGCACATCGTGGGATCCCGGGTGCTACATCCGTGTGTTGGGAACAGCCCAGCTGAGTCCATGGGGAGAGCAGAAAGCACCATGTGCCCTGTGCCAGATGTCATCTGGGCCACCCTCATTGCTCTGAGGTACCTGTGCACCCCAGAGAGGAAGCCAGGACCTGGTGGGCTTCAAATCCTGCCTTGAGATGCCCCAGGGCAACTTTTGGGGTACTCCAAAAACAATCTTTTGGGGTACCCCTGCAAAAACCCACAGAGGAGAGCAGCCAGGGGCAGTGCCAACTGTGTCCTGCCCTGCTGCTACAGGAGAGGCAGTGATGCACTCCGAGGTGCTGCCAGTGTCTGCTGCTCTCTCAGGAGCCTGGACTGGAGCCACACTGTGATTCCTGTTACATCCTGTGAAAGAAACATGAAGAGCTGCCAAACAGATTGAGCAGAGGCAGCTCAGTTCTCCCCCATCGCTGCGGTGGCTGCAGGGGCTGTGCCGTGAGCTCGGGCAGGAGTCGAACCCTCCAGCTGCCCCAACCTGAGCAGTGCTGGGAGCACTGGGGAGTGACGCTGTGCCGGTCACCTGCATCTCTAACGTCACATTGGCATCTCATATCTCTGGTTGTGGAGTGGAAATCAAATCAAACCAAACCGTGAACACACTGCAGACAGGTAGAACAACAGAGGAGGCTTTGAATAGTCAGATATTCCATGGATGTGAGTGCCTGGGAGTGAGACCATGAATGATTTATAGCCAGGCAGAGAAACAGTCAGTGATTATAATCAGACTAAACTTTGTCTCTCCAGATGCTTTAGAGCTGTGTATCCAGTAACTGCTTTCCAGTGTCTCCAGGGGCAGGGAGTTTGGCTGAACCCACTGGATGAGAACTTATGCCATAATGGGGTGTCCAGTAGGGTGCCTGGCCTGTTCCCCCTGGCCTGGCATGTGCTTCGTCAAGGCACAATGAGCAGGGGTGTGAGCATGGTCCCCACGGTGCCACAGAGCCTCTGGCTGGCATGGCAGGGGATGCTCCTTGTAGTTTGGGGACATCAGTGTGTGAGGAAAAGGAGCTCTCAGGGGCAAAGCCCTCCTGGCTGTGGCATTCTGACCTCCCCAGCCTGCCCAGGGGGTCTCAGGTGGCAGGAACTGCCATGGCACTGTGGTCAGGGCTGAAGGCACAGAGGGCTCCCAGCTCACTCCCTCTGAGCAATGTCCTGCCCACAGCAGAGCTGCTGACACCTGGGCTGCATCCCTGCCAGTGCTCTTGCATCCTTGCCAGGGCTCCTGCATCACTTCTGGGTCCCCTCCATCACCCAAGAGGCAGTGCCAGGGCAGAGCACCCCTGCCAACACTGTGGCTCATGCAGCACTGGCACCAAGAGGCACTGGCATGGCAGGGACACAGCTGGGCAGATCCCAGATGTTCAAGAGCTCCCAGGAGCCCCCAGGAACCCCCAGGAGCCCCTGTCACAGCACGAGTGGAGTACGAGCTGCTTTCACAGGGCTGACCTGCTCCCAAAGAGTTAATCCCAGCAGTCGCTTCTCCAGATCTGCTCCGCTACATCTTAACAGTGATGGGAGATTAATTATTTTAGCTGCAGAGAGCTGACTGGAAGGGGGTTTTGTAGCTAAATATACTCTCTCTTTAGGAACCCATTTAATTTTATGCCCTGATGTAGACAGTTGGGCTGGATGATTGGTGGAGAAAGAAGGAGCTTCTCTTCCTCCTCTTCAATTTGTACCCTGAAAAGCTGCCAAAATACTCAATTTCCTCTCTTCAGGAGGGCCTTGAGGAGCAAACATCCCAGCTGAGGAGTCCAGGAGAGTCACAGGATGGATCTGCCTCTGCTCCTTCATCCCCATGGATTCCCCATCCCTGAAATTGCTCAAGGCCAGGTTGGGCAGGGCTTAGGGCAGCCTGCTCTAGTGAAAGGTGTTCCTGCCCATGGCAGAGGGCGGGACTGGATGATTTTTAAGGTCCCTTCCAACCCAAACCATTCTGAGACTCTGTTATCCCTCTGACTAATCCCTCCAGAGTGGGGACTCCCATGGGAACGCAGCAGCAGAGGATGGGGAGGGCAGGGGCACAGAAGTTCCCCCTGCCCTGGGGTGTCCATGTCTGGTGCTGGCTGTGGTATTCCTGAGGGTGCATCTGGCCAAGGTGAAGTTCTGGCACTGAAGATTTACCAGAAAGACTAGAAAGCTCAATGGGAAACTTGATATCATAAAAATCTGTGATAAACTCAAACCAACCCCTGCATCACAGGTCCGCTCTTCATAATGGCTTTGCCACCCTGTCCCCTGGTCCCCACCAGTCCATGTATCATTTCTGGAATATCAGGATAATTCCTCCCCCCGTGGCTGGGTAAGCAGAGGGATACAGCCAGGAACAGTCAGCACACAATGGGTCATATCACTTTCAAACTGCACATCTCTTGATTCGTCCGTAATTGGATGAGCTTCTTTAATTCCTCTTCCTCATTAGCTGCTGCTGCTTCTCCTCCCGCAACCCTTTGAGAAGATGTTGAGGAATTCTCAGCACGAGCTGGGTTCATCCCTGGTGATTTGGGGTTCAGCCAGGGCTGCTCCATGCTGGGTGTGATGCAGAGGTGAGGGGTGCCAAGGGTGGGGCATCATGGGGACACACAGGCTAAAGAGCAAGGGGACCATGGGCAGGTCCCATCAAAGCCACGGGTGCCTCTTTGGAGCTGGTGTGGCCAAAACAAATACCCAAGAGTCAAAGTCTCATTGATTCCAGCTCCATGAAGCAGCACTGGGGAGGAAAATCCATTTTCCTCATAGCTCGGGGAAGTGTGTAATTTCCCAGTATCTGTCAGGCTGCTGCGGATCGTTAGAGCAGTTACAAGCTTCTCTGGAACACGTGGAGGGGAGAGGTTTGGAGTTCAATTCCCATAATCCTGGTGGTGTCCTTGCTCCTGAGCAGAGTCAGCCAGGCACAAGCAGCATGGATTTACCAGTCAGGCACAACCAGGATCAATTTGCCACTAAAACAGGTTTTTAGGAATGTTTTGTTGTTGGAATATTGCTCACCACCTGCAGCAGTCCCTGCTGAATTCCCTGCTCCCAGCTGGGACCAGGAACTCACTCCCCTGTGGCCAGTTCAGGGCGCTTTTCCATCCGACTCAGCCCAGCACTGAGACCAAGCATGGGCATGGGTGTCTGCTGTCCCCCAGGACCATGTCCCAGCCCCATGTCCTCTGCTGGTCCCTGAACCTCTTGCCATGAGCAGCAGGCACTGGTGAACTGCCTCTTTTCCAACCCTGGAAGTGCTCGAGATCAGGTTGGACTGAGCTTGGAGCAACCTGGTCTAGTGCAAGCTGCCCCTGCCCATGGCAGGGGGGCAGATGAGATTATATTTAAGGTCCATTCCAACCCAAACTGTTCCAGGATTCAATGGTTCCATAATTCTCTCTGCCTTTCCTGACAGAGGCGGATTTGCTGCTGGGTGTGGGAGCTGCAGCAAGTGGGCAGTGGGGAGGAGAGCCTGGTCCTTTCCGGCCACGGCTCCTCAGGCTGGGCACCACCACCAGCATCCTCACCCAGTAATGAGGGGTTTCCATGGCAACCTTATTTGAGCATCGAGAGTGACACAGATGTAAATTTTAAAATGAAATATTCAGACCACAGTCCTATGAGCATAAATAAACCTCTGCACATGGGCAATTTAACAGCATTTTAAAGCAGATTGGAAACTCCCCAGGGCCACCGGAGTCTCTGTGGCATTGGGAAATTCATGGGAATGGAAAGAAATGCATCCTGACCCCATCCTGCCCCAGGAATCCCAGTGCTTAGCCACATCCCAGCCTGAGCCCGGAGCAGGATCAAATCAGCAGGGAAAGGTGCTGCTTCACCTGCACTGTAGAGGATGTAGCACACGGGGACAATGTGGAAATGACATCCATCCCTGGAATGGGAAGCAAATAATTCCCCAAGTTTCTTGACCTCTGCTTCAGTCTCCTCTTCAGCAAAGGCTGGGCATCTTTCTTCTTCTGAATTATCGTCCATTAGTTGCTCCGTGGGATAGTCCATGTTTTCCTGGTGTGCAGGACCAAGCACTGGAGTCTTGGGGGTCCCGGCACGCCCAGGCTGTCATCATCCCTGCCGGGCAGAACCAAGGGGTCGGCACCGCTCCTGCGTCCTTGCGCCACATCTGACAATCACTTTCTATTTTCTCTGACTGCGATGGAAATGTTTGTCTGAAATGCATCCGCAGCCCTTCCGCTCCTGCCTCGCCGGGGGCACAGAGTCGCCTTTGCGAGGAGAGCGGCTCCGAAACCCGCGGTGCCGCAGGCAGACCCTGCTCTGGCTGCGCTTCCCGGCTCTCCCACGGGGATGACTCACCCCGATGGGATTGCCGCGGCTTTGTTTGCTTACAGGGTGAACCAGCAGGATGCTCTTGAGGAAAACTTCTTTTTTGCCATTAGAAAAACTTAATTTGCTGAAACTGTAACTGCAGGAAACTGCAGGAAAACGTGGGATTCACATCTCCTGCTTGGAGGCAGGTGGCCAGTGAGACTGCATCCGGCTGTGGGGACATTTGGAAAATGAAAAACTGCTTCCATTAAGGTTTTTCTGCTCTTCAAGATTCAAGGAAAAGATCTTTTAAAATCTGAAACTGAACCTAAACATTTCCAATCCATCACAGTCGAGTGTTTTGATGGACACAACCTGCTTTTTCTGAGATCCTCGCTTCCCAGCCAAACCCTGTTTTCCTCACTGAGGATGAAACCTGTGCTGCATGTGCTGAAGGTCAGCATGGGAAGAAGCAGGAGAGCAGGAGGTGCCCAGGGTGCTGCTTCCCCTTCCCATCCAGAAGACCCGATTGACACTGGGTTGCACCAGGGACTGGTCTCAACAGCCCTCTTCTGTCCAAGATCTGAAACAGCCCTGTATGAACTCACGCCCCTGACAGCAGCATCCTCCTTCATCGACTAGGTGGAAGTTGGGAATTCTGGGGGTCCAGCCTGCATGCAGAAGAGGGGATGCTGGAGGGTCAGGGATGAGTCCCGGATGGGGTGCTGGGGGGTGCAGGATCAATCCCAGCTCTCCATGAGGGCAGCAGCTCCAGGCAGGATTATCTGAGCCCAGCACCCATCAATCCGCCTGAGCCCATCACACAGGCAGAGTACTGGGCTGAACACCACCATTAATAGCGTCTGGATAAGCTTTATCCATTTCTGTTATAATCAGATCCTAAGCCCTCCCGGACAGTGACTCCCGAGCTTGAGCAATCCCGTTGCCATCCCCGGCAGCCGCAGAGCGTGTGAGTCGTATGGCAGCGATACCATCAGCATTAGTAATGGGAGCCCTCGATACAGCTACTCATGGTTTAGCTCTTTCAGGAGCACAGTGGCAAAATGAGGCCTTTGTGATTATTCCAGCATCCTTTTATCAGGCATTTGCAGCTCCCTAATTCCTCTAAGCCCCTCTGGCTGAGGTATCTCAACAATCAGGTTCACCCGAAGCTCTCCATCCACAGCACCTCTGGAGCAGCATAAGCATCTCTGTCACAGCTGCCCACTGGACACAGTCCTGTCTCCCTAGCTGGGGCTACAGGGGTCCTGGGGAACCTCTTTCATGGGGATGAAACTTTGGGGCTCCCACGGGTGGTCGGTGCCCTGCAAGCATACGGGTCAGTGCCAGGTCTGGGTGAGAAGAGACACCCTGGCAGCCCTTGCTCTGCCATCCCTCCTGTCCTGCTGCCTCTCCAGAGCCCTGTGCCATCAACACAGCCCTGGAACAGGGCTGTGTCCCGCTGGCAGCTTCCACAGAGCTTGGCACCCACATCCCACCAAGGAGCCAGCACTTCCAACATGGCTAAGTATAAACTGCGGGGGAGTGCAGCTGGTTGGAGACATCCTCCCTGGAGCCGAGCTTCCTTCCCCGGTGTTTACATGCTGCTATCCAGTCAGATCCCAGAATAGACCTGAAGATAAGCTGTCATTTTGCATTAAGGTCACCTGTGCTCCACAGTGTCCTGGATGTGTCTGTCCCATCCTGCAGGAGCAGCCGCCTGTGCTCATGCTGCTGTGCAGAGCACAGAGCCAACGGTGCCATGCCTGGGGGAGCAGGGCGTGTGGAGCCACCACAGAGGCTTTCATGGATAAGGAGAAGCCCATTCAGTACTGAACCACCTGTGGATAGCTCCTAATCGAGATACAAGAGAAACCTCTTGTTCATCTAAATAGCATTTATTTCCTCCAGACCTGGTTTAGCAGATTAGATCAAGGTCAAACATGAGCATTTTGCTTCCACCAGATCAGTGTCTCTGGACTGACCACTTGTGCAGAACAGGATGGATTTCAGCAGCCAGGGAGAGTTCTGCTTGTCCCGTGCCAGCCCAGCGTCCTGTGGAGCCAGGTCATCTCTCACCACGATCACCCTGTGGGTCTTGGAGATGGAAGAATGGATGTGTGCCTTCAGACCGACATTAAAAGAATTTCCAAAGCTCACCCTGGACAATATCAAATATGGAAACCCATTGCAATCCTTTCTTAAGGATGTGGATGGGCTCCCGGCAGGAGTGAGCGGGCAGGGGGCTGCACTGGGGCCGTGGGGGCTGTGGGGCAGCTCCAAGGTAGCTGGGGAGGGAACAGGTCTGGCAGCCCAGGGGCTTGCTGGACCACAGCTCGGTTTGAGGGTGGTGATGCAGTCTGCAGCTGAGATCATTAATCACTTCTCTTTCTGGTAACATGGAATAAGCCTATATTAATCCTTGATTCTCTGTGTCTCCTTCTCCCTGCTCCAGCCTGGCTTCATTCCGCCTTCTCCACATCCCTGGAATGCACATTTGCCCTTTACAAACTGAAGCATGTTCAGTGTCTCATTAAGGAGTCACTTTACAAAGTGTTTTATTTCATGCTTTATTAAGGACAGAATCTGGTAAATGCATCCTGGCAAAGGATCTAATAAGGAATTAGTCAACTTTCCAAAAGCATAAAATATGGTTTAATGGCAAAATGCATTAAGAATTAGGGTTCACATGACAAATAACCCAGCGATGCTAGTTTGATGTTTCTGGGGACACACACTGGCTGTCTGACTGTCCCCCCTGTGACCCGGTTTCCCCACCACGTTCCACCATGTCCCACCAGCCAGTGTGTCCCCTCTCCTCTCCTCCCAGGACCATCCTGCCACCTCCCTGTCTGAGACCCCCATCTTCTCCCATCATGGAGAAACCGTTTTGCTGCAGAGCACTAAAACCAATGAGCTGAGCCATAGAACAGCAACCATCAGCTGTCTGTCCCAGGCTTTGGCTGAGAGAGCAAGCCAAAAGCCCATGAGAGCCCAGCAAAACTTCTCAGGGAAGGAGAGCTGGCACTGGCACTGCCCTGGGGACTGATTCCCTTCCATCGCCCCATGGCAGGATGTGCTTCAGCCCACATCAGGATGCCCATGGAGGCCAGGATCAGTCCAGGGTAGGATGGAGAGGAAGGCAAAGACAGGCAGAACAAAGTGAAGGTTGCATAGTCTCCTGGGTCTCACTCCCAGCAGCATTTAAGGGGACACCAAGGCACCAGGAGGGAGCTAGGGGAGATTATTCAGAACTGACACAAGTTGGTGGTTGCCGACAATGTGTGTGAAATATCTCCTAATGTGCTAAGGGAATAGGCTAATGGATTTGCTGAACCACTTGCTAATTAAAGAATTAATGTTTTAACTTGTGGGAAACATAGTAGGAGAGGCCAGGAAGCCACCAGGGGCCAGAACAGGTTTGCTGGTGGCTGGATCCAAGACTTGACTGGCCAGCAGCAGGACACAGTGGCTTGGGGTGGGCACAGCTCCCATCCCTGGCTGTCCCAGGGATGAAGGACCTGCCCAGTTACCGACAGTGTGTCCAAAGACTCTTTAGGACCAAGGGGCGGGAGCAGCACAGGGACTGTCAGTGAGTTTTGATGACTCCATCCTTTAGGCTAACTCACCAGCCTTTGCCTTTCCCAGTTGGTCCTTACCTTCAGTTCTTGCCAGAAACTGCTACGATTTTCCAGAAGGTGGAGCAAAGTCAGTTTTCAGCAGTTGCTCAGTCTCACTGCACAGGCTTTTGTGTCGTCCCTCCAGCCCTGTGGGCAGTGTCACTCAGCAATGTCACCCAGAAGAGTTCCCCTTCATCCTTGTGTTTCAGTTTTCACATCCAAGAGCTCCCTTTTTCCTTTTCATTTTGATCTTACCTTAATTAGTAGAATTGAAACACAAAACAATCAAGTTAAATCTAACCCAAGTGTTGTGCTTTTGTTTAAAGCACCTGTAATCCTAACTGTAGTGACATGCCCAGATCTGGAGATTTATTTGGAGTTTGCTTGGTAAAGAAACCCTGCCTGCTGCTTCAGCCCCTCATCCCATAGAGAGCTGGCACTGTGGTGGGCACCTGTCCTGGCTGTCCCCGGGGGCACATCACAGCAGCTCAAAATGCTTTTGGTCGTGGGTCGGTGCCTTCGTGTGCAGCTGCAAAAGGGAGCACCTGCCTCATCAGCCTCAGGCCAGCAGTGGGGCTGGGGGCTTGCAGACCCCCCACACCCACACAAGGGCAGGAATCCCGCATTTGGGGGGCTCCAGACTCTCCCATGGGAGCTGAGGGGACTGGAATTATGGTCTTTAAGTACGGTGCATTAAGCATTTTCCCTGGCAACTGCTGTTTCCATGGAAAGCCTTCAACTCTCTGGCTCTCGGAGCTCTTTGCAGCATCTCACAAAGATCACCCTGTACTTCACCCCACGGACCACAGTCCTGACACCCCACTCGTGGTGGATAAATCTGTATTTACGCAATTATCTCCTGGCCAGAGCAGTGCCTGCTGGCTTTGGCCACTTGCTCTTTCCTGTGCATCCCGCAGGTTGGGTTGGGTTTCCCCAGCACTAATGGGTGCCTAGGGGGTCTCTGCCAAGGCTTGTGCTGTGCTGTGGGGACCAGTTGTTCCTTCTCTGGGAGAGTAGCAGGTGTTCCTTCAGCAACAGCTCCCCAGGGGGCGGATTTCATGCCAGCAGCACAGTTATAATTTCATGCCCAGACTTGCCAAAGACCCACTTTTGCCTGGTTTCTCTTGCAGACAGCGGATCAGGGGCAGCGCTGGTCCCTGTCAGCCCAGACCCTCTCCCTGCGGATGAACTGAGGGACAAGACGGTCGGTGGAGCTGCGGAGTTTGGGCAGGACGCAGGTTTGGCTGGTGGAGTTGAGGATTTTGGGCATGCCATGGGTTCAGATGGTGGAGCCAGGGAGCTGGGACGTGCCACTGCCCTCAACCTGCTGCCGGCCATGGAGGACGGTGCCGAGCCAGCAGCGGAGGA
Source organism: Sclerurus mexicanus (assembly GCA_013396755.1). Taxonomy (NCBI): domain Eukaryota; kingdom Metazoa; phylum Chordata; class Aves; order Passeriformes; family Furnariidae; genus Sclerurus; species Sclerurus mexicanus. Next base: position 312,884 of record VWZF01000441.1, read on the forward strand.
GACAACACTGCTGGTGCAGAGCCACATCGTGCCAACAGCCACCACGGCCCCCAGCACTGATACAAAACAAACTTTCCCCGTGAAGAAAAAGCCACCAACTCTAAAGAAAATAAATATGGGAAGAAAGCACCCGAGGCTCAAGCCCACCCTCGCAGGACCGCCTGGGACTGCCTCCCCAACCAGCCCACTGCACTTTGGGCTCCCCACCACTGCCCAAGATCCACAGGTGTCAGCAAAGGGCATGGAGCAGAGCCCCCCGGGGCTGCCCTGGGGGGACCAGGCCACCACCAGCCGCCCCACGCTGCAGATCTCCCCGTCCACTCTGCCACCAGCCCTGCCTCAGCCTTTCCCTGGCAGCACGGGTGATGCTGGTGAGGTTCCGACCGTGGCTCCCAACGGTGACACCATTATCCCAACAAACAGTGCTGAGAGAGACGTGCACGGCTCCATGTCAGAGGAGAGCCAAGAAACCACCACGTCCACCATCATCACCACCACTGTCACCACCACAGAGCCCACCCCAGGTAAGCTGAGCTGCTGGAGCACCAGCACAGGGATACGGCAGCTGATGGGGAGCAGGTCTGTGTTTAGGCAGTCCCCCAAAACCAGCACATCACCTGGGTTTATGGGGCTGCCTAAAACCTTGATGCTCAGAGGGAGGAGCACCTCTCCTGTGGGAAAAGGCTGGGAGAGTTGGGGGTGTTCAGCCTGTAGAAGAGAAGGCTCCAGAGAGACCTTAGAGCCCTTCCAGTGCCTAAAGGGGCTCCAAGAGAACTGGAAAGGCACTTGGGACAAGGGGGAATGGATTCCCACTGCCAGAGGACAGGGTTAGATGGGATATTGGGAAGGAATTCTTGGCTGTGAGGGTGATAAGGCCCTGGCACAGGTTGCCCAGAGAAGCTGTGGCTGCCCCATCCCTGGAAGTGTTTCAGGTTGGACAGGACTTGGAGCAACCTGGTCTAGTAGAAGGTGTCCCTACCCATGGTAGGGGATGGGACTAGATGAGCTTTAAGGTCCCTTCCAAACTAAACCATTCCATGATTCTATGATTCAGTGGGGTCAGCTGCTGGAGCAGGAACTGGGTGCTTGGATTTGGGGTGTGGGAGAAAGCTGCCAGCTGACCGTCCCTCAGTGTGATTGCTGATGTGTGTTCCCCCAGTCCTCTGCAGCATGAGCTTCCACGACCCTGAGGGCTACATCGACTCCACTGACTACCCCCCACTGCCCCTGCACGGGTACCTGCAGTGCACCTACAACATCACTGTCTACACGGGCTACGGCGTCGAGCTCCAGGTGAGAATTGCATTGGTGGCGGAATCCCCACAGCTGGACCCGCTGTTCACAGCAGCAAATGGTGCAGGCACCACTGCCCTGGGCACTTGCACTCGCTAAAATAACCCTTCCTAGGGGAAAAAGTAGATTTTTCTTAGGCCTTGTAATAAACAAACTGTACGAGGGAGCTGGTGCATCCTGAATGTCAGTGATGATCAGACTGTTTAAATGTCACACAATTAATTCAAAAAGGAGGCACTGGCAGGCAGTTTGCTGAAAAGGCACTTGGTTTTGGTGAGAAGAACACCAGTCCTCTGCCCTCTCCACACTCCAGCCTGCTGGGAGGGATGTGGGTGTCCCTGATGGGTGCAGAAAACCCCGAGGCAGCAGGGTGGGTAGCCGAGGTACCCTGTCCAGCTGATGCAGGCGCTCATCATGTGCCCTCCTGTCAGAATGGACGGGTCTCCCTAGGCTGATGTGTTCCATCAGCTCTCCCCAAAATGCAGCAACCCTCAGCCTTGTGAAGCTGAGACCAGGGCAGGGGCCTTAAGACATTTCAAACACTCCAGGTCAAACAAGTCCAGGGTCTCCATGCCCTCGCATTCAATCTTTTCTTCTTGCCTTCTCCCCATGTCACCATGTGCACCCAATTAACATCCATTAACTTTTAATCTATCCAATTAAGAACGTGCATTAGAAGGAGCAGAAGTTCCAGTGGGGTTGCCCCCTCCCCTGCTGGGTACACGCTGGGCCTGGCCCCTGGGGCACGATGCCACGGTGACCACCAGCCCCAGTAGGGAGGTTTCCCTGGGAGTGGGGCAGTGGCAACAGCGCAGGGTGAGCACTGGGGTGTCTGAGCGTCTCAGACACTATTCCATGGCAGTAACTGTCTCCCCAGATCCACAGGGTGCTAAAGACAGGCTGCTCTGCTGTAAATTCGCCTCTGTCCATAATCCATCAGGTGACACCACTCCTGACCTTGCTCTATTGTGAGCCAAGGTTTTAATGGAGCATAAAATTAGCCTCTCCACCCCCCAAGCTTTGCATTTTCCTTTGTTGATGCTTCTGAGCATTTCAGACAAATTAATTCACAACAGCAGGTCCGTGCTGGCAGAGTGTGGCCTCATCTGCAGCTGGGCAGTGCCCTGAACCACCTGGCCACAGCACTGTGGGCTCCGAGGGCTCTGAGGTGGATTCCTTCAGGCAGGTGCTGAATAACAGGGTGCAACTTCCCCAGCTGCCCCTTGTGATGTGGATAATTTGTACCATTGGAGGGGTTTGGATTTAATTCACAGCTCCTGTAGTTTGGGTGGGTAGGAAGTTTTTGTTGGGTTAGGAGGGGGCTGAGCTTTCCTGCCAGGATGGTGTGACTCAGGAGCGATTCAAAGGGGTTTCCTTTCTTCACATGGTGAGTTGAACTGGGAGCTCTGAAGGCCAGAGCTGCTCAGGGATGCAGGTTTGGGAGAAGTCAGGCTGGGCTGGAAGCTCTGGAGCAGGTGCTGTGTTGCTCTGTCCCCAGGGTGTCCTGGGGAGCTGGGATGGATGGGCTCTGTGTGGAGTCTGGGCTGATGCCCACCCTGGTCACAGGTGGTGCAGGGTCTCAGCATGTCCTGCTGGAAGTTGGACATGGAGGGATGTCCCAGAGAGTGTGGGAAAGGTCTCCCCCAGGATTCAGCGTGTGGCACAGGGAGGGCAGAGCAACTGATGGGAAGGTGCTGTTTCTTACATCTGTGAAGCTCGTTAAAGGCATCTGCTGGAGCAAAGAAAAGCCCCTAGAAGAGGATCCCCTGCATGGGGGCATCACCTCTCAATGCAGGGACTGTGGGAGAACCTGGTAGTGGCAAGAATGCCTGTGGCGTTCCAGCCCCGACTGAAGTTGCTCCTGCACACACGGGGAGCCATTCAGGAGGCTACAGGGACCTCTGCTCCTGCCCCTCACACCCTTTGGAACCAGATCCTCACTGCAGGGGAAATCTGCCTTTGGGGAGGAGTGGGCACAAAGCCTGAACGTCAGGAATGATCCCAGTAAAAGCTGTTGGCAAACCTGCCAGGTGCTGGAGCTGCCCCAGTCTGTGTGAGAGCTCAGGGTCTCTGCTCAGCTCCCTGCCAGCAGCCCCCGGCATCCCAGGGAGAGCTGTGCCCCTGCCTATCCCTGTGCCAGCCAGGCTGTGCCATGGTAGCCCTGGGAGCTGGGAGCAGCCAGCTCTCCAAATGCTTTATGAAATTATATTTATTTTTAAAATTCTTGAATCTTCTTGGCAGGAAATAGAATTTCCCTAAAGAGGTTTTCTAGTGGGTGATCAAGGCTGGCAGCCTGACTCGAGGATCCCTCTCGCCTTCCCAACAGGCTCTGGAGGAGCTGACATCAGTGCAGGCTTTGATTAAAGTCAGAACTTGTCCTCTCAGCCCCTGGCAGGAGCTCACACATATGGTCCCTCTCGCAGCGGCTGACGGTCCCTGGCACAAGGCCACTGCATCGTCTGGACTCGCTGGTTACTCTGGGCTTCTCTGAGGATGCCAGCCTGGTGCTGGCACAGGGAATGGCATGTGACATTCACAGTGACACCCAGCTCCGGGCTCCTCTGAGCCTGGGTTTACCGGAGGGGAGGATGCCGGCGGAGCTGGGTGGTGTAGTGTGTGTCCCATGGCACCCAGCAGTGCTCCTCAGCTTCCTCCCTTCCACAGAGCTCTGCCTGCTCCTGCTGCTCCCCTGAGTCCCCTTCCCAGGGCAGAGCTGCTCCGGGGACACTCCTGAATGCTTCCTTTCCTAATTTCCTGGAGTGACTTGGCTCTGCACAGTGTGCATGATGCCATCATCACCGGAGGGACTCAGCTGGGGAGCAGGTTTGGCTGTGAGGGATTTCAGAACAAAACGAGTTAGAAACATCCTGGAAACATCTTTGCAGGGATTCAGACCCAGCTGGGGAAGCAAAACTCTACTGCAGTGGGAGCTGGGGGGAAGTCATTACTGTTGTATGGAGCCCACTCAGCATCCCTGGATCCCGTGTTCCAAATAATTCATCCCAAATAACACTTCATTCCATTTATTAATAATTAGATCTGATCCATCCCTCCAGATGCAGTGTGTGCTGACTGCGCTGGGAAACCACGTTTTTGGGACAAAACCTGGAGAATAAGGAAAGACCCAGGGCAGGTTGGGGGCTGGGGTTGCACTGGGTCCATGTTTCTGATGATGTTTTTCCCTGCCAAGACCCAGCACCCTGCTGCAAAATAAGGCAAAATCAGCTCCTCCTAGATTAAAACATGGACTGAGGTGAACCCAGGCACACCCTGACTCAGCCTGGGGGTGCTCAGTCCAGTCCCACAGCAGGGACCACGCTTTTCCAGGGATTTTCCTTCAGGGCAGGCAGGGAGTTATTTGGTGGAACTGGAGCGGTTTCTCCCGAGGAAATCTGCCTTCTCCCAGCAGAAGTGCAGAGGATGTCAAGGGCTGTGGGGGGATCTGTGCCTGGGGGAGGTGGCACGGTGGTGACAACAGCCACCAATCCCTCCCGCCACAACATCATCGGAGCGCTTGCAATCAGGGGCTGGGCTGGCTGCTAAATATAGAGCCCTGGGCTCACACACTTAAGGAAACAAACGATCTGATGAGCATCTTTCTGCTGAAATATGAGCCCATTTATTAAGCTAAATGGTCGTGAAATGTAAATGTGAGGTTACTGCTCAGCTATTTCCAAATAATAATTAAAGGCTTTTGGGACTACTCATTAGAGGCACTTGCTGTGTGACTCCCCATCCGCTCTCCCCACTCAGTGGGGTGAGACATACTGGGGAGGATTCCCAGTGTGTGGAGTGGATGGGGAGCATCAAACCCTGTGGAAGTGCCTGGTTTGGTTGCAGCCCTGTCCTTGGCAGCCCAGCCTGGCTGAGACCTCTGAGCCCAGGCCATAGCCACGCTCTGGTGCCTGGAGATGCAGGTCTGCTCCCAGGGCTGGTGTGGGTGGAGTTGGGGCCTCCCTCATGGTACTCCTCCATCTTCCTCCTGTCTAACTATGCTTCTCCCCACCTGTCCAAATCCCTGGCTCCAGCAAGGAGAAGATGTGGGTCAACTCATGCTCAGGAACATCCAGCTTGGAAGAGCATCTCTAGCTGCCTGCACCCACTGTCCCAGGGAAGGAGGAGGGGTCAGCAGTCATGAGGGTCCCTTGGGCAGGGCACAGGCTGCTCCATCACCCAAGGACAAGCAGCTCCTGTTGCAGCGGGACCCAGTGCTTGGAGCGGTGCAGAGGGAGGGCTGTGCTGGTGCGGTGCTCTGCGGTCACTGTGTGTCCAGGGCTGGGATGTGACCCCTCACCTGAAACCCTGCTGAGACCTCCCTTTGCCCTCTAGCTCATAGGTCTCTTCTTCCTCCCAGGTGAAGAGCGTGAACCTTTCAGACGGGGAGGTGCTCTCCATCCGTGGGGTGGACGGCAATGCCCTGGTGGTCCTGGCCAACCAGACCCTGCTGGTGGAGGGCCAGGTGATCCGCAGCCCCACCAACACCATCTCCGTCTACTTCCGCACCTTCCAGGATGAGGTGGTGGGGACCTTCCAGCTCCACTATCAGGGTGGGTGTCTCCCTGACATGGGTAGTGACGGGATGGGGGTCAGTCCCACCCAGCTGCAGGGGTGGGAGGATGGTGGGCTCTGCCCCCATAGACTAGCTGGGCTCCTGTTCCACCGCCCGGCCATGCTCAGAGCATCAGCTGGGGTGGTCAAGGTGTTGTGCCCAGAGCAGAGGGTTCAACGTGCCCTGATGTCCTTGACCCCAGCACTGGCTCTGCCTTTCACACCTGCCTTGCCCTCTTTCTGTCCCTGTGCAGCAGCTCTTCCCACACACACTCACACTGAGAGTCTATTTTTTACCTCAAAGAGTTAGTAAAAAATAAATGAGTTCACATTATTTTTAAAATAGAAACTGGGTCTGGGCAAGAGCAGTAACAGGTGGGGAAGCAGGAGAGCAGGGGGGTGGCACCTGGCAGTCAGATCTGTCTGTGACATGTGAGGACATCCAGCATGTCCCCACACTCACTCCCCTGTGGGGTGGCTGGGAGCATATGAGTCCTAAGCTCCAAGTGTGTGTGCTTGTTCCAGTGTTTATGTTGAGCTGCAGCTTCCCACGGAGACCTGACTTCGGAGACGTCACTGTGATGGATTTGCACTCGGGTGGAATTGCTCACTTTCACTGTCACCTGGGCTATGAGCTGCAGGGTCCCCGGGTGCTGACGTGCATCAATGCGTCGCGGCCGCACTGGAGCAGCCCCGAGCCCATCTGCTCAGGTATGCTGCACATCCTCAGGGCGAAGGGAAACCGGGCAGAGAAAAAAGCAGCCCCTTTCTTTGTGCCATGAGTTGAATGAGGTCCTGAGAGAGGGTGAGAGTGATGCCCAGCTCTGCACACAGCGCAGCCTGAGGTACTATGGTTGGCTGGGCTGTGACAGCAAAATCTGTCTCCTCATTAGGCAGGGAAGGGAAAGGAAATTATAGGTTTTATGTGTACGTGTGAATATGTGTGTATTTGTGAGTATAAATATGTATAGATAAAGCAAAGCCGAGCCAGGCAAGAGGTTTGTGCACTGGGGACTGAGGAGAGCTGGGCAGGTGCCAGTGGAGGGGCTCATCCCTGGGCTGTGGGGGTACAGATGCCCCTGTCCTCTTTGCCCTGCCCCGTTTCCTTTGCCCTGCCCGTCCCAGTGGAGCTGTGCTCTGTTTTGGCAGCTCCCTGTGGCGGGATGATCCACAATGCCACCATCGGCCGTGTCCTGTCACCCAGCTACACTGGGAACCAGTCCAGCAGCATGTACTGTGTGTGGGCCATCAGGGCCCCCCCGGGACAGAAGCTACACCTGCACTTTGAGAAGCTTCTGCTGACCGAGAAGGACAGGTGAGGCTCCAGGAGCCACCTGGGGGCTGCTGGTGGTTGTGAGGTCCGTGATGGTGAAGTCTCCCATTTCCCTGCACCCTTTGGACTACGGGGAGCTTTTCTGGAAGCCAAATGTAGAATCATAGAATCATGGAATTGTTTGCATTGGAATAGCTCTCTAAGATCATCGAGTCCCCCAGCACTGCCAAGGCCACCACTAAACCATGTCCCCAAGTGCCACAACTACATGGCTTTTAAATCCCTTCAGAGATGGTGACTCCACCACTGCACCGGGCAGCTGTGCTGGGACTGGACAAGGCTTTTGGCCCTAATATTCAACCTAAACCTCTCCTGGCACAACTTGTATCACAAGTTCCTTCTGTCCTGTCCCCTGTTCCCTGGGAGCAGAGCCCAATCCCCACCTGGCTCCACCTACCTGTAAGGGAATTGTAGAGAGTGAGAAAGTCCTCCCGAGCCTCCTTTTCTCCAGGTTGAGCCTGCCCATCTTCCTCAGTTGCTCCCCATCAGACTTGCACTCCAGACCCTTCCCCAGCTCTATTACCTTCTCTGGACATGCTCCAGCTCCTCAATGTCTTTCTTGCCATGAGGGACCTAGAATACACCAAAGCTTGGAAGTTCTCAGCTGGTCCTAGCTCCCCCACCTCAGACCACCTGGGGCCGGTGGGACACAGGGACTGCTGTCCCACACAACATGCCATGTCCTCCCGTGCAGGATGGTGGTGTACAGCGGGGACACCAACCAGTCTGCTGTGCTCTACGACTCTCTGCGTGCAGACAGCGTGCCCTTCGAGGGGGTGATCAGTGATGGCTCCTCCATAAGGATTGACTTCCTTGCCGAGGAGCCTGCAGCTGCCACAGCTTTCAACATCCGCTTCGAAGGTGACGTGTCCTTATCTCAGTGCCCCGGGGACATGCCCGGCCTCAGCCAGCACACCCAACCTCGGGTCACCCGAGCAGTTACACACAGCTATAGGGAGGGTCTCAGCTACCCCCAGCACCGGCAGACTTGGTGCTTCCCTGTGCCACTGTGGGCACACAGAGTGATCGGAAACTCACAGGTGCTGGAGGAGCTTTGGGGAATATGTTTGTCTAGGAAAAAATAGGGAAAGAATTAGTGAAATGGCATTTCCTCCAGCAGGAAGGCTTGTTGGTGAGCTCAGTGTCCATGGAACATGTCTCCTGTGCAGTGGGTGCCATGTCCTGGATGAGGCCCCTCCAAACCTGGGCTGGAAAGGCTGTTGGTGCCACAGGAATCACACAGCCCGTGGTGACTGTCACCACTAATGGCCCAGTATGTCCCCTTTCCTTAGACCCTTAGTGTGGCATGCAGTGCACAGAGCATATGCCAGTGGCAGGGATGGGGGTGTCCTGACTTCCACTTACCTATCTGCCATCCTTTGGATCCAGCTCCTTCAGGAACAGAGTGCAGGACCAGCCCTGGCAGCACACATGACTTTGCTCCAGTTGTCATTTCAGTGGATCCTGCTGGAGGATCATTCCCATGGGAGACCCGTGCCCCTGAGCAGGCTCCGTAACACTCAGTAATCCTAGGGTGGATGGCTCAGCAAACTCAGTGACCAGCAGTGCCTGCTGGTGATACACCACAGGAGTGCAGTTTGGTTAAACACAGCTCAGGACAGATAAATTGTTGTTAGTTCTAATTGCCTGTAAAGCACGTCATGAAAGAGGCTGTCCATGCCCAGTGGGGATGCAGAGGTTGGTTTCTGGCAGGGGACTGTAGCAGAGCTCAGGGCTCAGCCAGTGAACCCCCAGAGCAGAGAGAAGCTCCATGTCCCCGTGGCTAACAGGACTTCTCTTCCAGCCTTCGAACGGGGCCACTGCTACGAGCCCTACATCCAGAATGGGAACTTCACCACCTCTGACCCCACCTACAACCTGGGCACCACTGTGGAGTTCACCTGTGACCCTGGGCACTCCCTGGAGCAGGGCCCTGCTGTCATTGAGTGCATCAACATGCGGGACCCGTACTGGAACGACACGGAGCCACTGTGCCGAGGTTGGTCCCCATGCTGCCGGCAGTGCTGGGCAGGGTGGGTCAACACCCCTTCCCCACTGAGCCCTGACCACCTCTCACTCCCACAGCCACGTGTGGGGGGGAGCTGACCGCCATGGCTGGGGTCATCCTGTCCCCCAACTGGCCGGAGCCCTACGCGGAGGGGGAGGACTGCATCTGGAGAATCCACGTGGGTGAGGAGAAGCGGCTCTTCCTGGACATTCAGCTGTGAGTAGCCCGGAATCTCAGTATCTGTCTCTGCCCCAACAGTGCTGCAGCATCCTGCTTCCCTTGCCCCAGGGATGTGCACCATCATGGAATCATTGAATCCCATAATGGTTTGGCTTGGAAGGGACCTTAGCCATGGGCAGGGACCACCGTCTACTATCCCAGGTTGCTCCAAGCCCTGTCCAACGTGGCCTGGAACACTTTCAGGGATGGGGCAGCCACAGCTTCTCTGGGCAACCTGTGCCAGGGCCTCACCACCCTCACAGGGAAGAGTCATGCCATGTTCCTGTTCTCCCTCTCAGAGCTTCCCTAATCCCCAATGATGCACTTGACAACCTGGGCAGGACAGTGCTGTTCCCTGAATTCAAAGCACTGTTACACCATCCATTGCAGCAGTTTATTGTTTGTCCAATGGCTTCGGAACTTGCCACGGGGAGTGATGCCACAGCAGCACTTGGCCCTGTGCCACCTGGGGTGACACACAATACCAACAGGAGTTGGGTTATACAGGGTTAGGAGAGCCTGAGGGCATCCATGAGCTGGAAACAGTTGAATGTTTGGGCTGAATGTGAAATACAGGCACTAAGGGAGCAGAGCCACCCAGCAAGCTCAGGCATGGGCTGAATGTGCCAGGGTCAGAGGGGAACAGGATCCAATGCCAGGTTGGGAGCCCTTGGCATGGTAATGCTGCCTCTGCAGAGGGAGTCTCCTTTGATGCTATTTTGGGTTTTCAGGAGAAGGATGTGGTTAAAGTAGAGGCTTAGAGTCACAAAGATTTCAAAGCTTCCCATAAAATCCCAGGCTGGAGCTCCCAGCTCACCTCTCCCAGCTCTGTGGGTGCTTGGGCTGAGCAGAACTGTAGGCCAAGTGATTTGAAATCATCAGACATAAATGTCACTGAGAAAATCGTGTTTGACAGAAAGCAGAGATTTACTACAAATGTCAGCTTGCCATGGGGATTAGCTGGGTTCCTTCCAAGAACATTCCTAATAAAACGTTTGGGTATTGGCTCAGAAATCTCCTGTGGGGCCAAGAGCATCCTGGAACTTTCCCCTAGCCCTCTTCTGCCCTGTGGAAGGGGAGGATGGGGTGTCCCTGCTCCAGTCCCTCCTGTGCCACTCAGCGGTAAAGCGCTGGCTCTGGCTGTGCTCCCGGTACTGGCGCCAGTTGTGCTCCCAGCGCCGAGGAGCCTTGCTGGGATGCGGACACGGCAGGACGGCGAGCAGGGAAGGGGGTGTCAGTGCCCACCCTTGATGTGATCCGTTCAGCCAGACAACCCGCCTGGCAGCAGCGCTGGCAGCGGA
>VWZF01000441.1:335899-359165 GCA_013396755.1 Sclerurus mexicanus
GGGCAGGGGCTCGGCGTCGGGAGGGCGGCGCGGGCGGGCCGGGTGGCGGCGGTGCCACCGGCGCGGCGCGGGGGGTGACACCGGCGCGGCAGTGCCACCGCCACGCCGGGTGATGCGGCCACACTGGTGACACCCGCCGGCGCCGCCACGCTGGGTGACACCGGCACACTGGGTGAGAGCAGCGTGCAGGTGACACCGCCACACTGGCGGCACCGCCGGGGTGGCGTGCTGCAGGAGGGGGCGAAGGGAGCACCCGCGGCTCCGGCTCAGGAGTGGCAGCGGGCTCCCACCTCAGCCCAGCGCTCCCGCTCCTCGTGCCGCTCCCAAAGGCGACACCGGCCGTGCCGAACCGAGGACATCCCTGCCAGTGGCCCGGCCACCACGGGCCCATGGCCCGGGCACCCCGGCCGGGCTGAGCGGAACCTGCTGCCTCCAGGAGATGCCGGGGCCACCACGGAGCCACCGAGATGCAACTTTGTGCTGCATCGAAGCCTCTGCCTTCCTTATGTAACGCGGCTGCTGCTGGCACGGTGCTCGCCTCCACGTCCTGCACAACTTCGGTGCAACGTGGAATTGATCTCCACTCCCCGAACGGCTCTTCTGGTAGCACTAGCTGAGGAGCCTGTTCTGGGACCTCGGGCCAGGGGTGCTGGATGTGACCACGCAAGTGATTGCAGGGCTGCGGCTGGAAAGTGACAGCACCCTCTGTGTGCCCCGGCAGTCCTGGGAGCGGTGCTGGTGTTTGGGGCCCTGCTCTGGTGCCGGCACAGCCTCTGTGGAGGTGGGTTTGGGCAGGTTTGCCGTGGGGTGTCTGTGCCAGCGCAGGGGGCAGCTCCCAGGATGGGTCCTATGAAGTCTCTGCCTGTAGGAGCCCAGGGCTCCACAGCCCAAGGCTCTGGCTGCCAGGCTCTGGGGCCAGGCAGGCAGCATGCAGGTGCGGGGCCTTTCATCTCTTGTTGCTCTGATGGTTTCCCCCTGATTTTGCCCCTTTGAAGTGTTGACAGCAGCAGTGGGGCTGTTTTTGTGCCATGCTGCCCTCACAGGGTGTGACTCTGGCCTGGGGACCCTGAGGCTGTTGGACCCCCAGCTCTGCCCCCCGGGCTCTCACGTTGTACCGAGCCTGGCTGCTGTGCCGGGGTGGGTCCCTGCAAGAGCCACCCTGAATGCAGATCCTGCCAGGGCTCTGCTGACTTCCTTGGTGCACTCTGGCCCTGCAGGGAGCATGGGGGGATTGTGCTGGCCTCAGGGGACACCTCTGGAACAGACTCTGATGTGGCACCCCGGGAGTGAGGGCTGGGCGAGAGAAGCATGTCTGGAGGGCTGCCAGCAGTGAGGATGGAGGAGAGTTATCTTAAGATTCCCAGGAGGCTGTGATGTGCCATGTGGATTGCAGATCCTGGGACGGGGCACGCAGGAAACGTGCCACAAGGAAGTAGGGTGAAGGAAGGCTGACTGTGTGGATGTCCCTCCCTGGAGTGTAACTGCTTGAAATCCATGTTCTCAGCCCTGCACAAGATCCTTCCTGCAGGGTCAGGTCCCTGCTGCAGGGTTAGGTCCCTCCTGCAGCCCATCCCCATCACCGTGGGTAAGGAAATGCACATGTAGAGGTTGCAGGACCTTGGTAGGAAGGGCTGGGAAGGGTTTGGATGACTTCCCTGGCTCATAAACCCATCCTGCTCCTTAGACTCAGTGCTCTCACAGATGAGCAGGTGAAATCAAACAAGCCAACCCGACCTGCCCCTGTGGCCACCATCCTGACATTCCACTGTTGCCACATGCCCTTGCCAGTCTGGCTTAGTGCTGGGCACTCACACAGCTCAGTTTCTGGAGGGAGAGTCACTTCAGAGCAGTTGTTAGACGAGGGGATAAACTGATGTGCTGCCAGATAGGGCTGTTAAGTGTCTATTCCCTTATCAGCCAGATTTCAGACATGATAAGGCAGCGACTTAGGAGAGAAACAGGAGGAAGAGCAGGAAGGGAGATGGTCACTGGGCTGGTGGGCAGTGAGGTCTGGATGTCTCCGCCACTTCCATTTGGATGTTTGTGGAAGATGCTGTTGGAAGGCTTATGGGGTTTTCTTGGCATGGGATGATGCTGGGCTCCTGAGCAGGGAGGAGGGCTCCTCATCCATTGCCCCCTCCCTGAGGAACTGGTGTCCTGTGCAGCCCTGTGCACTGACACCCTGCAGGGACTCAAAGGGGCACCTCCCTCCCTAACACCTCTGGTTTTCTCTCCCCAGATCCTCCCTCCAGGGGAGCCTTTCAGGATGATCGGCTCAGAAACACCGGCGGGGACGGTCCAGGCACGTCGCTGCTGACCCAGCACCGGGACCCTTGGGCAGCCTGGCCGCCCCCCCTCCCTGGGCGCTGCCAGCTGCTGCCACCAATGCAGAGCTCCCAGGAGTGCAGGGGAGAGCCACCACTCCGCTTCCCCATGGCAGCCCCTTCCCGCCGCACCCCAGCCCAGCTGCATGGTGTGGGTGCCCCTGAGGCCCACGAGGACTGACCGCCGGGCCCTGCTGCACGCACCCACCCCCCGCGGCACCACCATGTCTCTGGAGTGGCTCGTGGGCTGGAGCTGGTCCCTGGACGGACTCCGGGATTTCATCGCCACTGGCATCCAGTCTTTCCGGGACTGTGATGCCACTGCCCTGGCTGCCGTCGCCTGCCTCATGGTCCTCTTTGTGTGGTACTGCTACCACGTGGGGCGGGAGCAGCCCCGCGCCTACGCCACCGTCAACGCGCTGATGCAGAGCGCGGAGGCCAACGGGGTGCAGAACGGGTACGTGTACTGCCACTCGCCCGAGTGCGTGCGCTGCACCCACCATGACGGGCTCAACCAGAAACTCTACCACAACCTGCAGGAGTACGCCAAGCGCTACTCCTGGTCCGGCATGGGCAGGATCCACAAGGGCATCCGCGAGCAGGGCCGCTACCTCAACAGCCGGCCCTCCATCCAGAAGCCAGAAGTCTTCTTCCTGCCGGACTTGCCGACCATGCCATATTTCTCCCGGGACGCTCAAAAGCACGACGTGGAGTTGCTGGAGCGCAACTTCCAGACCATCCTGTGTGAGTTTGAGACCCTCTACAAAGCTTTCTCAAACTGCAGCCTCCCACAAGGATGGAAAATGAACAGCACGCCCAGCGGGGAGTGGTTCACCTTCTACCTGGTGAACCAGGGCATGTGCGTGCCCAGGAACTGCCGGAGATGCCCACGGACGTACCGCTTGCTCGGGAGCCTCCGCACCTGCATTGGCAACAATGTCTTTGGGAACGCGTGCATCTCCGTGCTGAGCCCGGGTACCGTCATCACTGAGCACTACGGACCCACCAACATCCGCATCCGCTGCCACCTCGGTGAGTGCCCAGCGCCGTGGCTCGTGTTGTCTGGGGGGGATGCCGGGGGCTGCAGTGGTGCCTCAGAGCAGAAGCCCCAAAAAGGTCTCTGGCACCCCATGCTCTTGGGGTTCAGCTGCCAAGTGCAGCCCTGGGGTCTCAGGCACCTGCTCTGCTTTGGCCTGAGGGGGGTTTTTGGGACTTCAGTGACAGCAGCCTCCTTAGGAGAGGCTGGAGCTCAGTCCCTGGGTATCTGACATCCCCTGGGTCCCCACCTCAGCAGCAGGAGGGTTTCACCTCCTCCTCATACTGACCCGGAGCTGTGGGCTCTTGCTAGTGCAAGACACAGGGCTGATTTTTCTCTGAACGCCCCCCACTCTTCAGGCAGGCCCCCCTGCCATCCCACAATGTGGCTCAGCCTGGGGTGCTGCTCCACGAACTGTGTTGTGCCACTAGCAGCTCCCCATCCTGGGATCTGTGGTGGTATGCGTGGGACACGGGTGCATGGGAGCAAAGATGCTGCTCTGGGGTTTGCAAAGATGCAAATGATGGCTGGGAGGTCCCGGAGGTTCCTTCTGGTGGGCCAGGTGCTGATTTGGTGGCACAGTGCACTTTGCTCTGCGGACACTGGGATGGGGAGAACCCACACGGCACAGATGGCCAGGCTGGCAGTGGCACCGATCGTGCTGGGGGAGGCACCACACGGGCCTGGCTGGCAAACACCGAGCATGCCTGTTCAGCCAACAACTTGGGTAAACACACCCAGGCAGTGCTGGCCATTTATTTGGATTGGGAATTGTTTTCAGAGTTGGTCCCAGGAGCTACTGGGCAGCTGGGACCTGCCCTTGCTGGTGCCAGGAGGAAGCCCATCACTGACCCCTCTCTCCGGGGTGCCCAGGGATGTGCTCCCTTCATGAGGCGCTGGGAGCAGTTCCTAGGAGGGGGCCAGTGAGGTCCAGGCTGGCTCAGGTGAGCACAGCTGGGGCACACACACCCTGGACAGACGGGCAATGAAGGTCATTCCCGTGTTCCACCAGGACATGGCACCGTGCCAGGAGCACACAGACACCCCACCTTGGTGCTGGAGGTGTGGGTCTCACTGTGCCCAGGGCCTGGATGTATTTAAGACATAACGTGCCCTTTCAGGCAGCTTGCTCTGCAAAGCCCGTGCAGCCATTGGCATGGCCGAATTGCTCTCGAGGATTTACTTCAGCCCGCAGGCACGGGCACCACCTCTGCCCCTCTCTGGGCCAGGGCACGATGTTCGGGGTGAGGGTATGATGGAAGGTCTGCAGGCTGCTGCTGCCTTCTCCATGCATCCTCCAGCAGCTCCCCTCCCTCTTTTCAGCCTCTCCAGCTGAGGCTGTTGTGCAAGGAAATGGCTTTGGGTTTTGTAGGCTTTGAAACAGCAGTTTTGTGCTCCCAGCTCTGTCGAGCAGCTGGGAGTCCCTGCTGTGCTCGGTTTTGGCATCGCTCTCAGATCTGTTCTGCTCGTTTGCTGCATCGTTACCGTTCAGGAGCCACGTGAGCCCTGACCCCTTTCTCCACCACAGCTGCATCCTCAGGGCAGGTTGGCTCTGCAGCAGCTCCAGCGTCCCCTGCACTGCAGGGGGGGTTGTGACAGTCCTGATGCAGGAGGTGATGGGATCAGCCCTTGTCAAACTGGTCTGGCTTGTGCTGGTATCACAGGAGAAGACCCATTTTATTTCTATTATTGTCCTTCTCCCTGTGGCACTCACAGAGCTGCTTCTCTATGAGGGTTTTGTGATGCCCCTGGATTTCTGTCCTTGCAGCCTGGTGGGTCCCCCTGTAGCAGCACCTCGGGTGGGGCAAGAGGGATAGGGCAGGTGCTGAGCCACACGAGGTCCATGGGGAGTTTGTGGCAGAGGCAGAACTGAGCCCACTTGGCAGTCTCAGTGCAGCAGTTCCTGCTTTCCCAGCTTTGCCCTGGGCATGGTCAGCACAGCAGTGCTGGAGGAAGAATCAGGCAGGATCTGCCTTTGATCCTGAAGCTGGGAAGCCCTCCAGGAGCCTGGTTCCCTGTGTACGCCCCAGGACCCTGGGCTCTGGGGACTGGAAAGCTGTTCCAGATACGAAAGTGAGTGCCTGCGGTGCCGAACTCACTGGGGACAGCGAGAGGAGTGGGCAGGGGCTGAGCTGCACCAGGCTCAGGGTTCAGGTCACTCCTTGGAAGGAAGCAGCCCCTCAGCAGCAGCATGGGGCTCACATGGAGCTCACATGGGGCTCATGTGGGGCTCGCTGTTCATCACTGTCGCTCTATCACAGGGAACGCAGCACCGCCTGACTCTGCCTGTTCTCTCTCTTTGTGCCTGAAGGTCTGAAGACGCCCAGCAACTGCGAGCTGGTGGTGGGGGGTGAGCCCCAGTGCTGGGCTGAAGGCCGGTGCCTGCTCTTCGATGACTCCTTCCTGCACACAGCGTTCCACGAAGGTGAGCGTGGATTCAATGTGTGCAGCCTCTGCTGGCAGGGGCTGGGAAGGAGCGGGTGGGCAAGGACAGCAGTGCCCATTCCCTTCTCCTGCCACAGCAGGGCTGGAGCACCCGCATCCCACAGGGCTTGGACTGGTGCTGCCCTTGGCTTGCACCACGCGGGTAGCAGCTCCATCCCTGGCACAGGGGGACTCTTTCATGAAAGTGCCCCCTCTGCCTCAGGGCATCCAGTGCCCCTTTCCCAGCGGAGCCCCGGAGCCCCCAACAGCCTGCAGAGGGCTTGCTCCCTTCTTGACTTGCTTGTGGTGCTGCCGCAGCACCGCCAGCCCCGCATGGGGCCCAGTGACCTTCTCCCTGCTTAGGGGTCCTCTCCCTGCCACGGCAGCCAGCATGGAAAGGCTTCCTTCATTCCCAAGATGTGCAGGCCCTGTGCAGCTCAGGCTTTGGGCAGCACCTTTGTCTCTGGCACAGGGGGAACAGCTTCACTCCTGCCTGGATTGTTCCTCCCTCCATTGCTGACAGAGGCTGTTCCACTTCAGCGTTCCCGGATTAACCGGCATTAGTCGCCGCTGGCGCAAAAGCATCAAGCAGAGCCGTTCTACACAGGGGAGTATGTGGAGAGAGTGGCAGAATAAAAGCTGTTGCTTCCACATAACCCTGCTGTGGGATTGGGAAGCACGGCTCCATGCAGGGCTGCAGGGACAGGAAGGCTGGAATGGTGCAGCAGCTGCTCCCTGCACAGATCCAAGGTGCAGCTGCAAGAAGGGCAAAGCATCCTGCCTTGGCCCTGCCATGGGAATCCTCTGAGCGCCCAAAGCAACCTTAGAGGCCTGGCAGGGAGGATCCTGCCCTGTGCAGGCTGCTGGAGTCACCGGGCTCCCAGTACACAGGTGTTTGCTGGGGTTGCACCGTTCAAGTGTCTCCCTGCACTCACCCTGCACTTCCATCCCACCCAGGTGCCCCGGAGGATGGTCCCCGCGTGGTCTTCATGGTGGACCTGTGGCACCCCAACGTGGCGGCCGCTGAGCGCCAAGCCCTCGACTTCATCTTCGCGCCGGGACGATGACGGCGCTGCCCGGCCTGGTGGGCTCAGGGCAGTGCTGGTGGGCGGCTGTGCCGGCTCCGGGGCCGCGCTGGAACCTTCCTCCCAGCGCACGGCCTTGGTCCTCCCTCCCGGGGGCTCTTGTAAATGGAAACTGTGACGTGTATCAGCGCCCATCTCCTTCCTCCATCGTTGGCTTCAGGGATTCTTTTCTTGCCCCCACTGTGGCTCGCTGCCCCCCATGCTCCTACGTGTTCTGTTGCTACTCTGTTTTGCAGTGTTCAGAAGTAGAGTAACAAACCTAAGGGTGTTCATTTGAATGTAATAATGTAAAATTTCTCGTGGTCATCAAGGGAACAACACACACACACACCATAACAACCAACCAGCCCAGCACAGCACTCAGCCTGCCTGCCCACCTGCAGTTCAGGAAGGACAGAGGGACACTGGGGGCTGTAGTGGGTGCAGTGGTCCCCCTGGGCAAGGGCTGCTCTGCCTGAGGCTGACGGGGCAGGCAGGGCATAGCTCTGCCCATAGAGCCCTCCCACCATGAGCCCCGGGGGCTCCTGCTTCCTCCCCTATCTGCCAACTGGGGCTCCCCAGCCCTCCTGGCCTCAGAAACCCCTTTTGTCATCCAGAAAGGGAGCAGAGCCCACTGCCTCAAGCTGCAGGTGCCCCCAGCCCAGCAGGGCAGCAAGCCCTGGGGTGCCCCAACATCCACCCTGCCAGGGGCCAATCTGTCCAAGGGCATTATCCATCACCCAAATCCCCTCCTTGCTCTATCTGCAACCTTCACTTTTCACAGCTCCAGCTGGGAAGCCCTGCAGGGGCAGGGATGCTGTTTGGGAACACAGAGTGAGGGTTTTGTCTGTCCGTAGGAAGAAAGGAGGTCACTATTCCTTCTGGGAGGTCACCATTCCTTCTGCTGCTTCATCTTCTCCTTTCCTCGAGCCAGGGCAGGCACACACAGCAGCAGCTCACACGGACCTGACACCAAAGGAAAGGTTCCCAAGGTAGAGGGTTAGCAGCCCAAGGAATGAACCCCTCCACCCCGAGGTCCTGCCTACCCAGCCACCACCTGCTTTTCCTGAAGGCACCCAGCATCCAGGGTCTTTTTGGGGGACAGTTTATGACATCCTACACGTGAAGCACAGTGTGCCGTGGCTGCTCACCACAGTCCTTGCTGGGGACCGCCCGACTCCGTGCCCTGCCTGGGAGGGAACACAGGCCTGTCCCCCCACAACTTCTTTACAGACTTTTCAGTGATTCAATTGCAAGATAAGGCAGAGATTTCAAATACATCTGAGGTATTTTTTACACCCGTCTTGTTACAGACTATCTGAAGTGCATGATTTCTACACGCATTGGCTACCTGGCCGCAGGCCCTGGGGAAGCAGGTTGGCTCTGTCCGACAGTTGGTAACATTCATAAGTGGATAAGCAAAGATTATCAATAAACAGTTGTGCTGAAAACAGAAGGGGCTCTGCCTGCTGCTCTAATGAGTCCAGGGTCAAGCAGACACAGAGGTTGAGTCCTGCTTGTCCCAGCTGCTGGTGGGGACAATGCTGGAAGAGCAGGAGCTGCAGGATGGGAGGGGGCATGGTCCCGTTTGCCAGTCATAATCTGAGCAAGGACAGTGCTTTAAAATACCCAACCCCATGGAACCTCTGTCCCCATGGATTTGTCCAGGCTGGACAGGGCCCTGAGCAACCTGCTCTAGTGGGCGAATCCCTGCCCATGGCAGGGGGTTGGAACCGGATATTTGGGGTCCTTTCCAACCCAGACCATTCTGGGATTTTGTGATGTCAGTGGACCCCAGGCTGCCAAGAGCACACAGAGCACCTCTGTGCCTCTCCCACAACTGTGGCATGGCATGGGCACAGCCATGGTTATGGCAGCACTGCCTGGCTCAGGGCAGCAGAGACTGTCCCCAGTTGTCCCCAGAATCAGCTGCAGCCCCACAGTTCCACAGACCCCAACAGCCATTGGTCTTTGCCAGAGCATCTGCAAACAAATCATTTTGGGAATTGCTTCCAGCTACCTGCACTGACACATCAAAGGCAGCAGCTCCCCAGGAGCAGTTCCAGGGCAGAGGGTGCTGCTTAACTCCACCCTACAGCCCAAAACCAGTGTCTGACCCTCACCCGGAGCACAGAGTCAGCTTGGCAGGGCAGGAACTCCTCCCCACGAGCCCCTGGGCATCACTGTCAGCGCTCAGACAGACCCAGCTGCAGCAGCTGCTCCTCACCCCCTTACACTCAAAATGCCCCGTTTTTAAATCTCCTCTCCAACGCAGCCGTCAGGGCCAGGAGCTCCCCGTGTGCTGCCCGGACAGCTTCCCTCCCAGCCAGCTCAGGCGGAGTGGTCTGGGTGACCAGATGCAGCCTGAGCAGCCCCAGAACCACTGCCCCAGCTGTTCCCCTGCCGGCAGACGGCTCGGCAGATTGCAGCAGGAGATTCCCGATGGCAGCAGGCGAGAGCATCCATCTATTTCCTGCCTTGCTGCTGTGCCAAATCTCCCTCCTGTCCCTCTCAGGATTTTCCTCCAACTTCTTCGTGTTTCCTGATAGAGCTCACAAGCACTTCCCAGCACGCCCAGGCAGGAGCCAGCAGGATTGCCCTCGGGGAGCAAAGCAAGCCAGCCAGTTTGCTGCTCCCAGCATTGCGAGGTTTCCTCACCTCCTGGGAATTGCAGAGGGAACCTGGATCTGCTGAGCATGCAGAGGGGACGAGCAGACCAGCATCTACCAGAGAGGCCACTTGGCTCAGCCTGGAAGGGGAGCCCAGAGCACACAACCCCTCCCCTCCTGCCTTCTCCCACCCATGCGATGCCTCCCTGTGCTCTGCTTCAGAACCAGAGCAGCTTGGCCGTCATTCAGGGGAAATGTACAAGGAAACCACACAGGGAAGCAGCACCTTACCTTGTGCCACCTTCCAGATGAGTGTCACTGAAGTAGGAGGTCACCAGGGAGACTTCAGCTCAGGCTTCCCAGTGAGCCTTCACTCCTGTGCTGCCAACAGGCTCGACAGTCCTTCTGTGCAGAACGCCTTCGCTGCCATTGTGCCCAGGACGGGAGCAGTGCCACACAGCCCTGCTCCTGCTGAAACACCCCCTCAGCTGCCAGGGCTGGCAGCCAGGTGGCAATCCATGCCCAGCCACCACTGAGCAAGCACCTGGCTTGTCCTCTGGAGTCCTCTGAAATTCCCAGCAAGGTTTGCAGAGTAGCCCTGCAATGGCAGAGAGACCTTGGGAACTGTCTGTGCTGGAGCAGAACCACGAGCTGGGACCATGGTGACCTTATCGTGTCCAGCTCTGGTGCTGACACAAGCCTTCCACCATCTCACAAGGTTCGTGTCTCTGCTCCCCATCTCTCAGTAACACCAGTTATGCATCTACGTTCAGCAGTCTTCCAAGCAGTTGCTTTGCAGGAACAACTGAACCAACAGGCACTGCCTGTTCAACCCCACCAGTGCAGGAACTACCCTTGCCATGGAGCTAACCAGGGGAACAGCTCACCCACCCCAAGCTATCACACCAGGAACCACAAACGTGACAACCAATGTGACTCTGGCTGCTGATACAGTGCTAAGATGAGCCTTAGAGACTCTTTTATTCCACAGTCACACCACAAGAACCTTCCAGACTCATTTACAGCATAAAAGCCTCCTGACAGCACCCAGAGGGGGCTTATGAGTTCTCCAGTACTTCTGCTCCAGTCTGGGAACAGACAGGCTCTGCTAATCAAGGTAAGGCACTACATCATGGCAGGGCTCGTTCCTATAGATTAAGAGATATAAATAAAGCCCAAATCTTACCAAGACAAGTGCAGGCAGAGACAGTGTCATCTCTCAAGGCCAGCACTGCCCAGAGTCTGTGTGGCTCAGAGCAACACGAGGTTTTACTTCAGGTCAAGGTACATGGGGAGTCTGCAGAGCACCAAGAACAGGCCCAGAGTCCATGTAAACCAAACACCCCAACACGGCTGTGTTCTGTCTTCAGTCTTTGGTAAGTGCTAATGTCAGTAACACCTGCACTGGCCCACACTGTTCTGCAGGACAGGGTGATGAGTGCCCCTTTCCCAGGGCCAGGCAGGCTGGAGATCCCACAGAGGCAGGACAGAGCATCATGCCTCTTACAGAATAAATGACTGAGATTTTCCTTATTGGAGATGAACATTCAGCAGGGGCTGAGACACGTCTGAGTACATCATCTCACAGCAGGTTCACCCCATGCTTCAGCAGCTTCTGCTTGGCCTTGCTGGGCAGGCTGAAGGCACTGTCGTGCGGGTTGGGGACGCCCGAGTTGCGCAGTGGAGCACCCAGCTGCTGGAAGTAGGTTTCCTGGACGGGGTTCCGGCAGGCATACACGGCTGTGGAGGCATTCCTGGCAGGGCAGCAGAGAGGGCAGAGGTCAGATTTACAGACTTGGGCCAGATTCACAGCTGGGCACTGGGGTGTTTACAGCACTGGGCTCCCAGCTACTGAGAGGGTCTTTCAGGTGTCTCAGCAAGAGGACATGGACCTGACACCAAACACCTGAAGCGTATTCCCAGAAGGCCACAGGGAACTAGACCCTCCTTCCCAAGGGTCCTGGCATCCTAAAAGGGAACATGGGATATCACAGAATCATTCAGGTTGGAAAAGACCTCCAAGACAATCGAGTCCAACCTGTGCCCGACCCCCAGCTTGTCACCCAGCCCAGAGCACTGAGTGCCATGTCCAGTCATTCCTTGGACACCTCCAGGGATGGGGACTCCAAACCTCCCTGGGCAGCCCCTTCTAATGCCTGACCACCCATCCATGAAAAAACTCAGTGCTCTGGTTTGGCTGACAAGGTGGGGATGGGTCACAGGTTGGACTCGTGGTCTTGGAGGTCTTTTCCAACCTCAGTGATTCTGCAATTCTGTGTGTGGCCATGTTCCAAGGATTCCCTTTGCTGGCAGCCCAGCCCAGGACACCATAAGCCAGGAAGGAAGACTTTTCATGCCCAACACTACTCCTCTCCCACAGGAGCCCATCTCACTGCTGCTGGCCATAACCAAATCCCAGCACAGCACCTCACAGCAGCAGGAACCACATATTCACTCAGAAGGTGTGATGAAGCTCAGACAAGAGTCAGGTACTGTCATCACAAAAGCTGTGACTATTAACAGTAATTAAGAATCCCCCATGGAGTATTCCCCTGCAGAAAGGCTGGCAGGGAGCAAAGCCAAAGACCCTGGATTCCTCCTCAACAGAGGAAAGCAGCAACTGCTATGTTTGCTGACACCCTTCTGTGACAACTCTCCATAAAAGAAAGCAGTTTTAGTCATCTTGTTACTCAGGCTGATTCACACATGGAGTTGCTTTTTTTGGGGTAACGCAGAATACACCAGCTTAGCCAGTCAGTTTAGGATTGGATTTAAGCAGCCAGTCAAGCTCATGCTAAACAAGGAGTTCTCCAGCACTGACGTGTGTGATTCACATTCCCTTGGCAAGCTGTGCTAGAGCGGTGAAACCGTGTCATTCCCAGAAGAATCTTTATTTCATCATGTTTTAGACAAACAAGCAGGACCAGGCAGACAGAATCTGTGCACTCGTAACACAGCCTTCCAGCTCAGCTGAGGCATGGGGGGCTCACTTGCCAGGGCTGGGCAAGGGATCTGGGTGTGGGGAAGGGATATGGATCTTTGGCAGGGAAGGGCTCTGGGGATGGGCTCTGACTGTTGGAAAGGGGTCTGGATGTCATGAAAAGCTCTGGGTGTCTGGAAGGGCTCTGGATGTGGGGAAGGGCTCTGGCTGTGATAAGACCATCCTGTCTAACGCATCACAATTGAGTTTGCCATGCACATCACAGTGTGTTTCCAACCCAACAAGCCGTGCAAGAAAACAAAATCTAGGTTGCCAAATCTGGGCGCCTCTGGCTCCCCGCCGAGACAAATTTATTAGGAACAGCTATATTTAACACTGTATCTTAGAACCTTATGGTGCCAGAAACTGGCAATGTTTGAGCATTTCATCTTATTGCAACCCGTGGCACCCACTCAGCCGTGCCATCAGTCCACTCTCCTGGTGCCACTGTAGCCTCTCAACACCCAGATCACAGGCAGAACACAAAGGAACCCACAATTAAAAGCAAACTTAGGGAATAAGGAGACGTGACTGATCCTTGCGAGGAGGCACTGGTATGATTACAACATCTGCTAAAATCCAGACAGCCTTAAAAAGGGGTTCCCCCCTTCTGTGGCCATGCAGCCCGGTGAGAGGAGGACTGTGAGCACACCTTACCTGATGATCACTTCTGAGGCCGAGGGAAGCTGGCTGAAGTCAGCGTGGATCAGCGTGGCCGCCCTCAGGAAGTGCCGGTCCAGAGGCCCAGGTGTGTGGGGCAGGTTGGCTGCACAACAGGAGCAAGGAGGGTATTAAAAGCCCAGTCTGCAGTGTGTCCCCCTTTACTGAACAGAAAAGGTCCTGGACCTTCCCAAGGACTCTGAATAGCAGCAGAACAGGCTGGTGACACCTTAAATCCCAGTGTGACCTCAATGGAACCAGCCGCCAGCAGATCCTGGGGCACCTCTCCCTGCAGGTAACACACACCGAGGCGTCACAAGGTGGCCTGAGGCCTGGGTACCTAGAGACAGTGGCGTTTCTCTCTGTCCCTAAAGCACTTCCAAGCTGGAGAGAGCCAGGACACTGTCTGGGAGGCTGCCAGCAACAGGGAGCAGCAGAACAAGCTGGAGCAACACGTACATGGGGCTTTCTGCAGATCAATGGTCCACCCAGGGCAACACCCCCCCACTCCTGCCTGGTCGCAGCCCCTGCTTCTCACAGCCAGAAATAACTGACAGACCCTTGGGTGTGAGTGACAGACCCTCAGAAGTACAGTGGGACACAAGGCTGGGATGAATGGCTGGGGGCAAGGAGTCCTCTGCCCACACTCAGCCCTCACCAGAACCCCCAGGGACATCATTCCAAGCAAAGCACCAGTGGCAGCTGCTCCAGCTCCCACAGCCTCTGGCTCCCGCACAAACAAAGCTGTCAACGAGTCTTCAGCGGATCATAAACTCCCAACAGACAAAGCTCCCTTAACAGGGCCTTTCATCCAGGCTGTGTGGTAGGAGTTACAGTGAGAAATGCCTCCGAGTTGTCTGAGGTATGAGAAAAGGTTCCCACAAACCCTGTCCTCCTCATTATTCCCTCCTGCTCTTCCAGAAGGTGAATGCTTACCCGTGAGGACGTTCTGGACACGGTCATAGTGTGTGAAGCTGTAGGTTGTCCTGGCTGAGGCCGAGGAGTCCTTGGGCAGAGTCTCCCTCAGGTGAACCTCGAGGCCGTTCAGGGAAGCTAGGCTGCTGTGGTACTGCAGACAGGGGGAAAGGCAGGGTCAGAGCCCCACCTGTGCCTCACCTGGGCTTTCAAGGAGCAGCTGGAGGGAACGCGGGTGACAGAGGGACTGGACCCTTCCACGCCCTGCTGTGCTGCCCAGGCTCCCACCTGGAATGGCTGGGAAACTTGGGCACAGAGGAAAGCAGACAAGTCCCACCACTCACAAGTCAGTGACGGAGCTCAGAACACCCTGCCCTAGGGGAAGGGGTCCCTGCCCATGGCAGAGTGGTGGAACTGGATGCTCTTTACCAAACCAACCACTCCTTAATTCCATGACTCAGAGAAGGGCACTCCAACCCGAATAAAGGGCACTCCAACCTGAATACGAGCCACCTGATGCTATTGACTCCAAGAAAATGCAAGGCTTCATTAATTTCCATCAACCGTACTCTCCAGGGCTCATTTTCACATGACTTCCAGCCATAGCAAGGAATATTCCTTTGCTTCCCAGCCCTTCTTACACCAGGCAGTTCACCTGAGTGGACTTTCAGTGGCCCAGCTGAATGGCTGTGCTGATGCTCCCTGGGCACAGGCAGGGCCCCTCCACCGCTCCCGGAAGGATTAACTCCATAATCCTCCTCCTGCCCGTGTGCTTTCCTCTGCTGTGGAGAGGATCAACCCTCTGTTCAGCAGGACAGCAGTGCCTGGCCTACCCTTGACCCCCCGTCAAAGAACAGATTTTCCCTTCTGTGTAGTGCAATGGAGGGATTAGACCTAAAAAGCAGCAGAAAGGGAGCCCCAGAGCCTTCTGCTCTGCAGGGAAAGCCTGTGATGGAACCCGCCCTCTCAGAGGTTCTCAGCTGCACAAGTAGCATATTTTACCCTTCTTTGGCGTCATTTTTGGGCCTCAAAGCATTCAAAAAACATTAATTATAACTCAGCTTTGACATCCCTGAGAGCTGAGGGTCATTTTTAATCTGCAGATAAACAGAGTAACAGACAAGCTGAGGTTGTGCCTCAAATCCACCAGCAGCAGAGCCCAGCTGCACCTCCTCGGACAATGCTCTTCCTCCTGGGATAATGGGACATGCAGTACAGCTCTCCCAAGGGACAACAAACACCTGCACCCACGGGAGGAGGCAGCAGAAGAGCCCAGACACAGCCAAAAGCCAGGCTGTGTGACAGTGCAGTTTTGGTGAGATCCAAAGCAAGGGTATGTGAGATGGAAGCAGGATGTTTGGGAAGAGAGCAACCTGGATGGAAAGGGGCTTTGTCAACCTCGAGGCAACACACAAAGGAAAATGGACTCGGCAATCCCTGTGCAAAAAGGGAGAACCTTCGGCTCTCCAGAGTGACAATTCCCACCTGCCTGTCTCCTCCTTCCCCTCTGGAGCAGGCAAGGCAGAGCAGATTTGTGCAGCTGCCTGCTCCAAATGCTCACAAAGGGGACCAAATGCCACGTCTGGTGCAAAAGGCCCTGGCTACACCTCCTGCCCTCGGCTGATTCTGCAGCAATCCCTTCCCAGGCACACCATCTCTCCCATGCTGTGTGGAGGAGATGCTCCCCAGCTCATGGGGGAGCCTCTGCGTCCCACAGCTGGCAGGGAAAGGAGCAACCTTGAGGCTCTGCATTAGTCTGAGCTTCCCTCCACCTTCCAGTCTGACTGGGTAAGGAAATTAGGTTGTTCCTATGGCAACTGGCATATCAAACAGGGCTCTGCAGCTTTGACTCAGCTCCTGGGAGGGAGGCAGAGGCCAGGCAGCAGCTCTGCAGGCTGATGCTTCCCAGGAAAGGTAGGGGGCTGGCACATCCTGCCCCTGCAGCCTCATCCACTCCGCTCACAGGGAAACCTTGGCACCCAAATCCCACAGCACAGTAATTTGGGATTGCTCTGGTACAGCTCCAGTGCAGTGCCCAAATGGCATCCTCCTCTCCAGCTGTGGAGGAGCCGCTGGGGGCTCCCACAGCCAAAGGAAACACTCTGGGACCTGCTGCCAGACACGTCTCTGCTGCTCCCAGAGGGAGAAGCTGTTACATGCAAAGTGGGGCTTAAACAAAACAAACCTTGCTTCCCAAAAAGCCCTAAACTGAGAGGGTTTCCTAGCAAATCTCAAATCCAGTGCAGGCCTTTGGCAGCCCGTGGGGTGTCTGACGGTCACACCCACATGCTCTGCTCCAGTGCTGGCACTGACAGACAACAGCAGCACCAGGAGCTGTGTGAGACGAGGCTCTCACCTCCCTGCTCGCTGCCTCACACCCTCCCACGCAGCCAGGGCTGTGGTGACAAGCCCCGAGCCAAATGGCTTCGTCTTACACAGCACAGAGCAGGTGAGGAAGGGACGGGAAGCGCAATCCCATGTTCCCTCTTCAGCTGTAAACCTTGTCCCCCCGCCACCATGGAGTGCAGCTGCAGGTGAGAGAGAGCTTTCCCACTCACCACATCTTCCATGGCGCTCCGGTCCCCGCGGAGATGATCCTCAGCCAGCAGTGACAGCACCAGCCCCTTGATGCAGTGAACATAGAGGCTCATCCGGGCTGGCTCGCCCTCTCTGCCTGACTCCACAGCAGCCTGGGCTCCCAGCCCAGCCCACCGGTGTGTCCAGCTGCCCTCCCCACTCCTGGAACACTGTGTGTTCCTTGCTGGGTCACTGGGCAGACCCTCCTGAACCCCCTCAGTCGGGAGCCGACTCCTGCTCCAGAGCTGTGACTGTCCAGTAGTGCCTGGACCATCCAAACCCTGTATGTGGTCACCAGCGGTGCCACCGCTTCCTCTGGAGGCACGGCTGTGGCTCACAGTCCCTTCCTCTTTGTGTTCACTGGATTTCCTCCTGCTCAACTCCCGGGCAGGAGAGGGAACAGGAGAGGAGAGGGAACTTTGGTTGTCAGCATCAGAGTGCTTGATATCAGAGTCCACAAGGGATTTCCCCATGTCCTGACTGTCCTGCTCCCAGGCGTAAGGGTTGGGAAAGGAAAAGCCTTCCATGTATGGACCCACAGTTTGAGCACATTCAGAAGTCGGGAGTGTGGACGGGCTTGGGAGCTGCTCTGTGTCACTCTCCGACGTGATTTCCATTTTCCTGCTGGGCTCTGAGCTGTCACTGCCTGGTTCACTGAGGTTTGCAGCTGGAGAACTCCTTGTGCTGGCTCCCATTCCAGGGAAGCCCATCAGGGGACTTGCAGGGCTGCCCAACTGCAGAGCATCTCCTGGGGCAGCTCTGCCTGAAGCCTCCTCAGGGGACTCCCGCGCAGAGATACCATCCAGGGCTTGGTTTTCATGAACTCCTGTTGACTCTGGAACTGCCTGGGAGCACAGAGCACTCTCCTCTCCTCCAGGGCCTGCTGGAGACATGGATGCCCTAGTGGGAGATGACAAATGGAATAAACTACTGAGCAGGATCCACGTGGAGTTATCCCACACCTAATAACCCCACTGCCCTCTGG
This sequence comes from Sclerurus mexicanus, assembly GCA_013396755.1. Classification (NCBI taxonomy): domain Eukaryota; kingdom Metazoa; phylum Chordata; class Aves; order Passeriformes; family Furnariidae; genus Sclerurus; species Sclerurus mexicanus. The sequence goes on from VWZF01000441.1 coordinate 353,474, forward strand.
TACTGATCAATGGCTGATGTATTCCCTGCTACAAAGGGTGTCTGCCTGGGAAAAGGATGAACTGAGGTCTAACACAGGTGAAACACTCAGGAATATGACACTGCAGGCTCCTGGGAATGTCCCTCCCTTATCCACAAAGCACAAAGGCTCTGAGCAGTGCTGTGAGATGAGGGACAACAGGTCACAGATGGTCTGGGGAAGAGGTTCTGCTTCAGGCTGCTCACAGCAGGGATATGGATACAGGAATTCTGTCCAGCCTGAGAGGCCTCAGGCAGCTCCAACAGGCAGTGCCAGGGTCTGGGTTAGTTCCAGGGAAAACAGTGACAATGGCACCAAGGACACAGAGCCACACATGAGCTCCTGCTGCAAACCTTCTCTCTGTGCCAGGCTGGTTTCCTACCTGGCCATCCACTCCACTGGGAAGTCCCGGAGCACCGAGACTTCATCCCCTGTTAGGAACACCGGGATGACACGGACACCCTGCAGCAATGGAGACTCTGTAAGAGCAATGAAGGTTTGAGGATTAAATGAACACATCTCAGCGTCCTCCTCATACAGTTTAATTTTCCCTCAGTGTTTCTTCCTAACCATCCTGTCAGATCGTCTCTAAACAGATGCTGAGAGATGGTGACTGGAGGTTTGGACTGAAAGCATCAGCCATCTGTTGTCAGGGCCCCATCAGGGCCAAGTAGGCACACGAGGAACTGGAATGAAGGCAGGCATGTTGGGAATCTGCAGAACTGACAATTAAACCCAAAAGAGCAAACCCTCTATTTAGCCAAGGGAAGGAGCTGGTTCTGATTACACAACACCCACTGGCACTGATGACTAGTGCCAAACACCCCCAGATACACTGGATATATTCCTGCATCCAGCAAGAGCTTAGATGTGAATCCCAGAGGACCAGCTCATGCTCCCTTGCAGAGAAGGCAGCCTGAAGGGTGTCTACATTCTGCTGCTGGCACACACTTGGCAGCCAGCACTGCAGCTGGATGCTCACCAGGCTCCCGCGGCTCCTCATCCCTGGACTCCCTCTGGAAGAAAAGCCAAGAATCAGCTCTGTGGATGACTCAGTGCCACCAGGACACCCCTGCCACCCTCCCCAGCCTCCCCAAGGCCAAAGCAGACCCTATACCACCCCTCCAGCAAATACTGTGACTGGTTTACAGTACTGGGCAGGGGTTTGTTCCTTAGAGAGCCCTCAAAGTAAAGACGACCTTCCCAAGAACCAAAACACACCTGAAAGCCAGGACAGAGCCCCAGTTTGCCATTACTGCCTGCTCAGGGCACAGAAATTCAGTTCATTCAACCAGAGGAGCAGAGGCCTTCCTCATACCTGCACTGTGGTGACTTTTCTGTCACATATAAATAACTTTTGACAAGTTTTAATGCAAATGAAAACTGCTCTGTTTGTCACTTTCAAATACTTAAATGTGGGTAAAAAAGCAATCAAAACATCCCACAGATGAGGACTCATGAATTCAGTAACTTAAGGACTGGAAAAAGCAAATTCCTAGTGCAGAAGTCTCAAAACCTGACTCAATCATAACTAATAAAACCTTTAAGCATCAGCATCTACAACTGTCCTTCCGAGTAATGGCACATGTCAGATCCCTGTGACAAGAGCTCCCACACCACATCCTTACAGGGATCTGCATGCAGGGAACGTGTTCAGCAACACACCTGGCCTGGAGACTCGCTGCCTTGGAGGAGAACTTTGGCAGTGAGGGAAGGTGGCAGCTGGGTGCTCACAATCCTAAAAGGAAAAAACAAAGTCATAGAATCATAGAATGGTTTGGGTTGGAAAGGACCTTAAAGACTATTTAGTTCCACTCCTCTGCCACGGGCAGGGACACGTCCCACTAGACCAGGTTGCTCCAAGCCCCATCCAATCTGGCCTTGAACACTTGCAGGGATGGGGCAGCCACAGCTTCTCTGGGCACCCTGTGCCAGGGCCTCACCACCCTCACAGTGAAGAATTTCTTCCTAATGTTTAATCTAAACCTACTCTCTCTCAGTTTGAAGCCATTCCCCCTTGTCCTGTGAGCAAAGCATCCTTCCCTGAAGCTCAGCCACAGACTCCCAGGGCTCCAGGACAGGCAGAACCAGCAGCAACACTCACGCTGGGCACACTGGACTTCTGCTCTGAACAAAGCTGATGGTGCTGCAGGGACTCAAAATACTCTAAAGGAGAAGTTTAACTCCAGTTCAAAGCCCTTTGCAGTGTTTTCAGATTTCACAGAACTCTGACAACATTTGGTGACAAAATCTCTACCAGACAGAGCAGTGATGAAACGACACGCACCTCGGTGTGGCAGAGGCAGGACAAGGCTCCCAACAGCCTTCTCAAGTCAAATGTTCACCTCCCTGCACACTCTGCCAGCTTTAAGGTGCTACAGTGACTCAAACCCAGCGTCCTGCCTACAGGTATGAGATCACTCCCTCTCAGCCCTGGAAGATGCTCCCACTGTGGCACATTTCCAGTGCTCCTAAAAGGTGTTACTGGAACAGTTAACGCCAAAGAAAAATGGCAATTGAATGCTGCTGCCAAGGAATTCTTGGAATTTCCCACCTCCTGCCTTTCAAGGCCACCTTGGAGGCTCTCCCTGAAGTCACTCAGTCTCTTTGGTTGTAAGAAGCTGGCATTTCTCATGGGAAATCCTAGCTCTGTGCACTTTCTGTCAGTAGAGACGGTGGTCCTGGCTGGCATGTCAGACAAAACCAGGGACACACAGATGTGCCTGCATTGACTGAACAACTGTCAAGAGAACACTGCTGGATTTAAGGGGCAGGTCAAGGCTTCAGGGAACACCTGGTTACTTACAAGCCTCTGTAGAGGATGCAGCCCGCCAAGACATGGGGACAGCGCTGGCACGTCTGCAAGATGAGAGCTGCCTTCAGCAAGAGTAGGGGATCCACCTGGACAGGGAGAACCACAGGGAGTGAGGCAACAGAATTCTGGGAAATGGTCAGAGCAGCAAATAAACACAAACCCCCAGGACTAGGGCAGCTCCAGCCAGGCAGTGCAGAGGACAGGCTCTTACCTTGGTTTTGTCCAGATGCCAGAGAGAATTGAAAATCCTGTGAAGGTCACTGGTGTTTTTTTGGATGTGTTCAATGTACCTGTCCCACTGCCTGCCCAGCTCCTCCTGGGAAAATGCCTGTGGACAACAAAACCCCACACACTGTCACAGCACCGGTATTCATGCACTGGGGATGGGAGATGCAATCCATGTGGGACAGAGCCTACAAGGGACAAATCCTGTCAGGATAAGGGGGAAGGTGATACTGAGAGGAACCTGCTTTAGTCTGAACACCAGGAAATGTCTAGCAGACATCCAGACTGCCTCGGAGCAAGGCCAGGATGGGCCTGCACACTTTTATAGGTCCCAGTTCTTGGATGCGTGAGGAAGACAACACAAGGGAACATCCCGGCACATCTGTTCCCGGGCAGAGCTTGGGCAACACAGGAGTGTTTCGGGTCTCCCCAGGAGAGACCGCGGGGCCGGGGCTCTCCTGTTACCGTGTAGGCGCCGCGCACGGGGCCGTTGTAGAAGGTGAAGAGGCTGATGAGCTGCTCCAGAAAGCGCCGGCAACTCACGTCAGGGAGCTCCACTGCACAGCCCAGAACCTGCAGCGAGAGAGCCACGAATGGGGGATATGCACTGACAAAACCCAGGCACAGCAGGTGAGAACAACTCTTATCGCTCTCTAACGAGGACAGGCAGCTCTGTCAGGCAAACCCCCCCCAGATTCACGAGTCACACAAAAAGGGAATTCAAAAATATGCACACAAGAACCCTGGCACAGACAAGATAAATAAATGGTATCAGAAATCCAACACTTCAGACACACTCCCTTCCCACGCTAGATGACCCAGCCTGGTTCTTTAATAGCTAACAACATTTTCCTGAAACTAAGTACTTCAAAACATTCAAATTAAGTTGTTATTTACAGCAATGAAGATGCTCCATTCAGTTTTTAAGTTGCTGAGAGAAGTAGTATCATGCCTCAGAGCAAACCCTGCAAGCCTGAACAGCAGCACCAGTTAAACAGGGCTGACTGGTCTCAGCCCAGTTCCCAAGGGATGTCTGGGGGCATTTTTGTCATGACTCTGCCACATGCTGGTCTTTGCATACTAAATGTCTGTGGACACTCACAAAGCTCTGCAGCAGGAAGTGCTGAGTGTTAGAAAGAAAGAACAATTAGACCAGCCTGGGACTCTGTTTCCAGTCATTGCCAGCAGCCCACAGATGCACACAGTGACGTGGAGCTCAACATTTCACAGCCATTGTATAGGAGCATCGAAAGAAATCATGTTGGAAGCAGACACACAAATGAGGTACGTGAAGCCTAGTGACTTTCAGGACACAGTAACTTAAATTCAAGTTACCTTGCAATGAAATCTCTGCACTGCAAGGTCCCTCCCAGCTCTCCCCAGGTGTGTAGCCCCCACCCTGAAAAATAAATCCTCTTTGTTTGACACAGTCCTGCAACCTCTGGCTGTTGCCACTCTGTGACGGCTCCACATCCCCTGAACTCACCCACAGATAGTCTCCATCCACCACCACAGCAAACTTGAGCTTCCTGAGGCGGACAAGGCTGGGAGGGACCCCGGAGATCTCAGTCATGCAGCGAACCACCCCTGCCATCTGCCCACACAGCAGCTCCTGCTGCTCCAGGAGGGTCTGTCCAGGGAGACAGGGAGGACAGACTTTAACTTCTCTTTAAAAGAACTTGGAAAAAAAAATCACTACTGTAGTCAGGTAAAAGTAAAAATTAATCATCAGTTCAATTCAGTTATACAGAAAGGGTTGTAAAGCATTGGAACGGGCTGCCCAGGGCACTGGTAGAATCACCATCCCTGAAGTGTTCAGAAAACATGTGGAAGTGGCACTTGGGGACACGGTTAGGGGAGAACATGGTACTGGGTTGATGGCTGGACTTACCTTTTCTAGCCTTAATGACTCTGTGATTCTATGAATCAAATACAGTAGGGCAGGCACATTTCTGGGAGAAAAATAGCTGGATTGCCTTTTCCAAGCAGCACGAGGGCCTGGAGCTTATGGAGGTGAACTTTCATCCTCTGTGTGTGTTTATTCACGGCACCAGGACACACCTGGCCTGTGCTGGCCCATCCCACAGTGGGGGAGCAGTGTAACCCCTCGGCTGAGTCCCGAGCCAGGCGGAGCCGGGCTCCACTCCACCCGGAGCTAATTGCATGGGGATTCTTAAAACGCCTGTGAATACTTAATAGGGATTTATCTGAATCTCCACCTGGGAGCCCAACCATTCGTGATCCAGAACTATCAGCCCTGATCCACAGCACCCCTTTACAGGCACTGAAATGAGAGCAGACATTACCTGAGAAGGGTAAAAGTAACAAATCCCAGCACTTGTAGGATCTCCTTCCTCCTTCACCTTTGAGCCATCGTAAAGGAAAAAGTAATTCCACCTAAAAAAAAAACCCAAACCAGTAGCAGGAACGATTGTGTGTTTGGAAAACTGCTGCACTTCTCGGTCCCCACGCGAGTCCCGCGGCACGGCCGGGACCGGCCGGGCTCACTCACCAAGGCGCGGGGCCGGGCGCGGCGGGGCGGGACATGGTGCGGGGATGTACCGGGGATGCTCCGGGGATGCCGTGGGAGCGCTCCCGGGATGTTCCCGGGATGTTCCGGGGCCGCCGGTCCCT
>VWZF01000441.1:359414-682157 GCA_013396755.1 Sclerurus mexicanus
GCCCCGCAGACGCCCCGCCGTGCCCGCAGGTGCCGCCCGCGCGGTGCGCGCTGTTCGACCCCGCGTTCTCGGCGCGGGAGGCGGCGGCGCTGGAGGCGCTGGGGCTGCGGCTGCTCCCCGAGAATGAGGTGAGAGGGACCCCCGGGACGGGGCCCCCGGGACCCGAGCGCGGCTCGGCCGTGACGGGACACCGGGCTCCCGGCAGGAGGGGAAACACGGCGTGGGGGGCTCGGCCACGCTGTTCTACATGGTGCACTGCGGGAAGGCCCTGTACAACAACCTGCTGTGGAGCAACTGGAGCCCGGCGGCGCTCTCCAAACTGGTCATCATCGGGAACAGCTTCCGAGGGATCGAGGAGAGGTTTGTGCGCCCCCCAGAGAAGCTCTGATGCCTCCAACCCCACTTTCTTCTCCTCCCTCCCTCTACTCCTTATATTCCTTGGGACAGAAATGTCCCTTCTGTGCTCATTTTCATTGCCGGCAGGTTTGCAGTCATGAGCTGCCTCTTCCCTTCTCTGTCCCACCCACCCTGCCTCAATCCACAGGAAAGTCATGTCTAACATGGGCATGTTCTCTTATTCCAGACTGCTGTCCAGAATATTGGAGAGAGATTATTCTTACATAGCAAAGGTATGAGAAAATAGTTTAACATTATTGTTCTGTGTTGACAAAGCACCTTTAATGAGAAAGGAAATGAATTGCAATAGGAAAGAAGAGGGTGGTTATTTTAAAAACCTTTTTCCTGGACACTGTCATATAAAAACTAATTGCTTTAGGATTGTTCAACGCCTGCAGAACACCCTGCATGCAGGGGCTGAGGGTAATGTAACACCATCCTCATCCTCACTGACTCAGCTTTGTAGAAATGGACTTCTGTGTCATCTGCAACGTCTTCCCCAAATGCTCTTTAGGTCTTGAAAGGGACAGAGGAATTGGCGCTCCCCAGTCACCCCCGCTACCTGGACACCTTCAATGACACCTCTGTCCACTGGTTTCCCTTGGACAAACTGCAGAAGCTCTCCCCTGAAGTCTGGGACTTTGTGGAGGAGCCAACATACCAAGACTGTGAGGACCTGGAGATCATTAGGAAGCAGGACAGAGCTGCTGCAGAGTCCTGACTGCTCCCTGTGCTGGGCGAGGCTCGGATGCACATCTCTTCCTATGGAAGTTTCTGTGCAGCTGAGATGAAGCTCAAGAGTGACAGGGGCATCAGGCTCTGCCAAAAGTGGCAGCACTTGAACACTGAGGTAATGGGACATTTTTGTATTTTATTTAATAAAAAGTGAAGCTGAGCTTTGACTTGCATTCATTGAACTATAACAAACTAATTCCACTAAAACGTGTTTAGAAACATCTGTACTGCAGTAAGTGCTCTCTGATTCTCTCCCTTTCGTGAGCAATTCAAGGCCTTTGCACATACTACACACATTTCAAAGCATCAGGAAGAGGGGAATTGTCTGAGGAATTTGCAGATGGAGGTGTGTCTAGTTCCCAGTGCAGGCTTGTAAAAGCTCTCAGTGCTGCTGAGTTCAGCTCTTGATCTGTGCTGTGAACAACCAGGTCAGCTCCCTCAAGGCACAAAAGCCTCGGGCTCACTTCCTCACTTCTGTGTCCTGAACTACTGTGGTCCCACAGCACCTGCTGTGAGTTTGCTGGGAAGTCCCCCTGCTCCAGCTCTGCACTGACAGGGCAGAGGGGGCACCTGGAGCGATTGATGGCCCACAGGCACCAGGCTGAGGGAAACGGGTGGGACAGGTCCTGGCTGTGTATGGCAGAGATGAGCCCACTGTGGAGGGACGTGGGGACAGCGATTCACTGCCAGTGCAGTGCACAGGCAGCAGAAGCTGTGACATCTGTCACTGGAGACCCATGGGACTCAGCTAGACGCGCCCTTGCTCATCTCAGGGAATCACCTCCCGTGCTTCCTTCTAACCTGCTGCTAAACCTCTGTCACAGAGGCAACTGCAGAAGTGTTGGAACTGCTTGCTTGTTCCTCTGTCAGCCTGGGTTTCCAGGTCAGGAAGCCTGGCCATCCCTCCTCTCACCTCTCTCCAGAACAGAAAACCATTCTGGCATACAGCTCTGGATTCACTATTTACAAACCTGTAACTTCTTTATTCTAAGAGTCACACTAAAGCTGTTCCCAGGGAGGTCTCAGTCCTCAGCAGGGCCTCACTTGGCCATGTCAATGAGGCTCTGGAGGGAGGTGGGCACCCAGGTCTTCTCGCCCTGCACGAACACCACGCCCCTGTCGATGTAGATGACGATCCGGCCAAACGTGTACAGCTGCTTCCCCTCGTGCCGCTTCCCGATCACGGGCATGAACACGATATTGTGCTCCTCAGCCTTGGTCTGGATGAGGTCCTTGAAGTTCATGGGCACAGAGCTGGCAGCCATGCCGATGCCACGCTGGGCCATGTTCTCAGCCTCTCGCCGCTCCTGCATGGCCTCGTACTGGAAGTCCTTGCGCCGCTCCGTGTGTGTCAGGTAGGCGATGTTCTCCCGGGCACCCGGCTGCATGTACCCCCCTGTGGGAGACAACACGTGAGAACAAGGTCCCAGTCTGTTCCCAGGGCAAGGTCTGTGGGAAACTCCGTCTAGGACACAAAGATATCGACATGTCTGGAGTGCGGCGTTCAATCCTGGGCTCTGCAGTTCAAGACAAGGAGCTGCTGGGGCCAACAGGGGCCACAAGGGTGATTTGGGGTTTGGAATATCTCCCTTACGAAGAGAGACTGTGAGAGCTGGGCCCAGTTAATCTGGAGGAGACTGAGAGGAGATCTCAGCAATCCACACAATTATCTCCAAGGGGTGTGAGAATGGCACCAGACTCTGTTCAGTGGTGCCCAGCAACAGGACAAGGACCAGTGGCCATAAACTAAAACACAGACATTTCCCCTCAACATGAGGAAGAACTTCTTTCCATGGAGGGTGGCAGAGTACTGGAACAGGCTGCCCAGTGAAGGTGGGGAGCCTCCCTCTCTGGAGACATTCCAAACCCACCTGGGTAAGTTCCTGAGTCAACTGTGACTCCACACACTGTATAGCAAAGACAAGAGGAGTTCAGGATAGATCTCACTCTTGGAGAGGGCAAATTTCAGGTGCTTCTCCCTCAGGCAAGGCCTTCCCTTTTATACAGTGTAATTCCCTGTGAATTCCTAACGATCTCTCTTAGGTCACAGGGAGTCACGTGGAAGGAGAGGGAACTGCTCTAAAGCTAAGGAAAAGAACCAGCAATCTCACCATAAAGGAAAAAAACCAATAAATTAAGGCTTTAGAAGTCAACCCCTAAACAAGGGTCTCTGACAGGAAATCCACTGTAACAGGGCAAGGCTGGAGGAGAATCAGTCATTTAATGGCCCAGGCAGCCACCAAAACTGTTTCTGCTTCAGTGCAGCACAGAATGATTGAGCAGCACCTCCAAGGTGTTACTTAAGGACACAGCAAGGAAGAGTGCATTGACTTTGACTACCATGGGAGCTGCTGCCATGCTGACAGCAGGGCCATCCCAAACCAACCTCCCAGAGCCACACATGGTCCTGATGCCAGCCCAGAGCAACAGAGCCATTCCCTCGAGCCACCTACCCACGCTGGAGGACACAGCCCGGTTCATGATGTCCAGAGCTTCATTAAACTTGTCTTTGATGGAGGGATGTGCCAACACCTGGTCTGAGAACATGGATTTCCAGCCCAGGTACCACTTGGTGATCTCTTCGTAGTTGGGGCTGTTACTGAGCCAAGAGCAGAGTACCTGCAAAACACAGGGACACATCAAAGGCAGCACAGGCTTGTGGAGGAGAGGCCTCACTGTCAGAGAATCCCAGAATCATTCACGTTGGAAAAGACCTCCAAGACCACTGAGTCCAACCTGCGACCCATCCCCACCTTGTCACCCAACCCAGAGCACTGAGTGCCATGTCCAGTTGTTCCCTGAACACCTCCAGGGATGGGGACTCCAAACCTCCCTGGGCAGCTCCTTCCAATGCCTGACCACCCTTTCCAGGAAGAAATTCCTCATGATGTCCAACCTGAGCCTCCCCTGGCTCAGCTTGAGGCTTCTTAGTTTATTACTGAGCTGTCAGTAAAAGGAAGGACTGTGACAAGCTGAGGACAGTCTGTTCTGATGGGTACAGAGCTGTGAAATCAGGCCCTTTCAGCACCGGGGCAGCAATTCCTCATGGGGAGTCCCTAAAACAGTCCCCAGTGACTTCTTTCCTCAGCCCTCACAGCATCTCACCTGCAACCACTTTGGGAAGAAGTGTTTCTCCAGCAGTCCAACAAGGCTGGAGACAGAAATCATGCCCTCCCAGTCGATCACCCAGTAAAATGCATCCATATGCTGCTGGTGAGGATTGATGATGAGCTCATTCAAACACATCCCTGTGAAAAGGGGAGGAGAGTTAGAAAAGAAAGTGACTCAGATTTATCAGTGCCCTGATCTCTTTCACTACCAACACAAAGGACTTGAGGAGCACCTGTTTATTACCCTAAGGGACAGGAGGGATCTTTAAACTCCTTGGCTGATCCTGCCACCAGAACGGTGCATTTCCACTTCCAGCAACTACCCTTTGCTGCCACAACTGAGAAACTTAAAACCTTTGACTGATTTTTAGCCCTTGGGCCAGTTTACATTACAAAACTCATAATGAAAGCATGAGCGTAGACCAAGGAATTCAGGAGAAACAGAGAAACATCTTACAGCCTGGTCCTATCTGACAGCTGTCAAATATTCCTGCCAGCTGGAGAACAGAGGAATTGGATGATTTATAAAAACTAAGACAAAAAACACAGAGGATAATCACAGTAATTCCTAGTATTTTTCTAAGCTGTCTGCCTCTGCACAGGGCCAACAGCAGAAAAAAAGAGGGAAGCTTGGTCTAACCTTGCTAAGAACATTCTCTGAGGTAACACTGGCACCCTCATTAATGAGTATCTTCCCTGGGTGTCAGGGGAAGGTACAACCAGCAGATTCCCAAAACTCAGCACTGCCTGGTTGTCTCACCTAGTTTAGGCACAATGTTTTTGACCATGAAAGCCTCCCATGAGCCAGGAGTGAACACATCCTTCCAGGGCTGAAGGATGAGCTTGGCAGAGGAGTCACTGGGATGCCACTTCTGCAGGGCATTGGCCAGCTTGTTCCTGATGGGAGAGTACAGTGGCTCCAGCCGTGCCTGCATCAGGGGCAGCCAGGGGTGGATCCAAGAGTGGATTGGGACTGTGTCCGTCAGCGGATTCCAGCTTTCAACCTTGAGGGGGAACAGAAAAGATTAAGTAAGTTCATTCATAAGCAGCAGGTCTTGTCCAGAAGTACAAGGACCCTTGATGCAACCCCCAACTTCTGCATCTATCCGCAGAGGCACCCAACTGGTGTTTTGGAAGTTCCAACTGGAATTCAAACACTGGTTCAGAGTGTGGCTTCGCTGTACTCAGCCCTCTCCTCTCACCTCCTTCTGTAGCTTGGGGAAGATGAGCTGATCCAGAATGTTATCCAGTATCCACACAGGAACAACGTTTACCCAGCTATCCAGGAAATCCACCATGGATCCACAGTTCCTTGGCTGCCACCGTGCCACAATGTTTCTGACATATGGCATCCAGATCTCCCACATCAGTCTGGGGAAAAAAAAAATCCAACTAAATCAAAGTGAAGCTCAAAGCTATAACTTGGGTCTAAATAAACCAAATGTGAACTGTTAAAGCCGCTTCTCTTCTGTAGCTGCCAACTGGATTTTAACAGGAACAGCAAGGGAATCATTGGGAAAGCATCCTTGTGTCTGCTCTTTTCCATCCCTGAGGAAGCAGCACATGAAGATGCTCCACGAAGTGCAACTCATTTGCTCTTTACCTGTGAAAAGCATCTGTTGACAGGTCCTGCCCACTGTGGGATAACAGCTGGTCATTTTCCAGAAGGCTCTTCCACTTGGCTATGATCTCTGTGCCATAGGAACAGTCCTGGGAATGATAACGCACAAGAGGTTTGTACCCTTTTCCATTAATTTCAGCTGGGATCTGCACAGAGCAGGCTGATGGTGTGCTGGGCTACAGCCACCCTTCTCATCCTCTCACAGGGCCAGCCAGGAGCTTGCAGTCTTGAGTACAGAACCCCAGAATAATTCAGGTTGGAAAAGCCAGTCATTCCCTGAGTGACTTTTAGTAAAGTCCCACAAGAGGAAAATCCCACTTTGTGGACTTAACATACCTCCAGGGATGGAAGAGGACAGCCTGAACTTTTCCAGGTGTACAGAGAGAATCCAAACTCTTACCTATCCCAGCCTAAATGGCACTGAGACTGGACTGTGCATCTATGATACCTGACAGACAGAGCTCTCCTGCTTTTGCTAAAAAGCAACAACTAGAGACCTGTTTTTCACCCACTTTTTCTTCACAACACTCATAAAAGGGATTGGTTTTATCCTACATTATTACCCAGCCAATCTCTTGAGCGGCAGTACAGAGTTGGGTTTGGTTTGGGGTGTTTTTGTTTCTCTCCAGACTGACCAGGAATTTAGAATCCCAGATTGGTTTGGGTTGGAAGGGACCTTAAAAGTTCATCTCCTTCCATCCCCCTAAAATGGGCAGGGAGATCTCCCACTAGACCAGCACACTTAAGACAAGGTAGCAAAGTCTCCTGAAGCCATTGAGAACTGCAGATAACCAAACACACACCTTGAGGGGATCCCAGTTCTTGAAATAATCCTTCATGAGAGGAAAAACTATGGCCACTGCCAGGTCCACCCTGTCTGACATCCTGTACTCCTCGTAGTACTTGTCCTGAAGTGTCTCAAAAATCTTTGCACACTCATCCAAGGTCAGAGGGTTTTCACAGCCAGGCTGCATCCGCCTCTCACACTCCTCCACCATGTCCAGCACCTTGCTGAGGTTACTGATGGCCTTCTCCTCGTGTGAGAGCACCTCAGACATCTTCTGGATCTCATGGCTCAGGTTGATGACCATGTCCCTCTCATACTGCAGCTGCCGGTCATTCTGGATGATCTCCTGTTCCGTGATGTCAATGAGTAGCTGCAGGTTGTGCTCCAGCTCGGGCAGGGCAAACCCCTGGGGCTTGGAGTCCTTGCCCAGGGGCTGCTGGGGGCTGTCATCTGGGATGTTGTGCTTGTGGCTGATCTGGCTGTAGCTGTAATAAACCTTCTGCTCCCGGCCCGTCATGTCTATAACCTGCCAAAAGACAAGGATAAATGGGTACTAAATAAAATTATATCTCAGAATCAAGCATCACTGTGGTTGAAAAAGACCTCCAAGACCACTGAGTCCAACCTTTGACCCATGACCACGTTGTCAACTGGACCAGAGCACTGAGTGCATGTCCAGCCATTTCTTGAACACGTTTAAAGATGGAGACAATCCCTGACTCCAAATTAAAATCTGGAGATTTCCGAGTACCTTAATTACTTCAGGAGCCTGCTGATACACATTGTATCTTGAGGAGGGGATTGCCTCCACAATGGCCTTCTCCAGGCACGAAGAGTTAGAATGAATAAGGAACAAATTGGAATCAGGCTATTACGTGGTTCAATGACGAGTCCAAGGCCTTGATTTTCATGAGGCTGCACAGGCAGTTCCTAGAACTGGCTTTACCAGTGGCTAAAATGCACCTGTGACACCAAAGTGAACAAACTGTTCCTCAGAGGTGTCATCTCCCAGGTTATCGGCCTTACCTTGACCTGGGACAGTTCCTTCTGAGGGGCTGCAAGCTTCTTGTTGATCCTGCCCTTGGCTTTCAGCTCTTCCACTGTCTTATAGCTGTACTTGGGCTTCTTCTTGCCTCCATTTGGGTCCTTCCGCCACTGACTGAGCTCCTTCTGAAATTCCTGAAGAAAGCAACAGAAAGTCGTCACAGCTGCTCTTTGCCATACCCCAAATCTGCCTGTTTTTAGAGGTAAATAACCATTAGGTCAAGGAGGAATTCTGTACAGAAAATGACTGGGGAGTGGTGAAGCTCAGTGCCAAAACACCTCCGACACTGTGGGTCAGTCACCCACCATATGGACTGTGCTTACAGGGTGTTTGTGGGTTTTGTTTTTTTTTTAATTTAAATAAAAAACAGACTATTTACCTAGAGGGACTCTTTAAAGGTGGGATTCTGAGCCAAAAAGAACACAGAACATTACACTGACAAGAAAAACCTAAATTAAAGCAGTGTGCTCTGTCTTTGGCTTCTTACCTAAAATGAGCCCAAACAGTTTTCTCTGACACAGAAACTAATGAGAACTGAGTTTTGTACAAAGAGCACAGCAGGGAACCAGATACAGAAGAATCACACAAATACCTCCTCAGCTTCCTCTTCTGAGTCCACCACAGGGAAATCCTGCAGGGACTGGGGAGTCCTCTCAGAGCCATAGGCCCCCACGGCACCTTTGCCTTTCCTCTGCTTGGCCTCGATGGGATTGATGATACCTGGGAGGATGGAGAGGCGTCAGGAGGAGCAGTTGGTGTGCTGGGAGAGGACAGCCAGGCTTTCCCTGCAAGTTACCAAAACAGCACCAACACCTTTGCTGGCACTCTGCCCCCATAACATTTCCTTTGCTGTGAGGAGTTTTACATCCTTTGGAATTTATATCCCAATTTTCTTTCATTTTTTCTCTCTTGCAAAATACCAAGAGGAGTAGCTGACCACAGGTCAATTTTTACACACCTGACTCTCACCTCAGGTCCTGGATCACTTGCAAGAGAGGCCGTAAAACAACAATGAAGTTTAAGCTACCTTGGGGCTGGTATTTTTGTAAGGAATCAAATGTCTTCATGTCACCACTTAACAATAAATATGACAGTACCTTGAGCATTCTTCCCAAGACCTCTTCCAGGGACGTATCCCATCTTCTGGAGAAGCTTCTGCCCAATTCCCTTAGTGTGTCTCTCCCAGCTGCCAAAATCCACGAAAGATTTGGTGCCCCCTACAAAGCCTTTCTGGCTGGGCTTGAAATTTCCCCCCTGTTAAAACACACACACACAAACCCCACAGCCTTGAAACACTGCAATAACCAAGTTGTATAGAATTTTCCTCAAAAGATTCTTCCCAGCAGCAATTCCCTTGTCACTGCAGTGCCCAGCTCACTGGGAACCTCACTTGCGCATCCATGAAAGCTGACTGACACCTAAGGAGCCTCCTGAAATTCCTCAGGTGGAAGGGGAATGTCCTGACAAGCTCAGACTGACAACCTGGTAGTTCTCAGGCTCCACCACCAGCTTCAGCTCAAGCTGATTCCCGATTCTTTCTGTTTCAAACTGAAAACAAGAGTTTGATTTTCAATCTATGACATTCCTGGGTTTGTCTGTTCTCTGAGATTAAAAAAATTAGGTCTCTGAAAGGCAGCAAACTATGGAAATTCTTTTCTTTAAACCTTTATTGACCAAAGGGAATATTAAGGAAAACGAAAGGAGCGATTCCCAAGGACACACTGACACATCATTAGATCAATGTACAGTTGTATCAATGATTTTTCGTAATGATTTTTATTTTATCAATGATACAAAAGCCAGAGAAAGCACCACCCTTAATAGCACATTTGGGTCTTTGGTTTAATTATTTCCCTCTTTTTTAGTGCTCTGTTGTCTTTCCACTGCTTTGGCTACAGCCTGAGCACCACACACACACCAGTAACACAGAACAGAACATTTCCTGGAGAGCTCACCGTTTTTAACTTTTTGGGCACAAATTCCTTCGGGATCTCCTCCTGCTTCCCAGGCTTCTCGTCCTCCTCCGAGTCCTCATCTGACTGCTCCTCGGCCGCCGCCTTCCTGAGCCCGGCGCTGACAAAGCTCACGGGAGCCGAGTAATCCCTGGAGCTGGAACACACCGTCAGGGAGTGCTGCTCCGAGGCACAGCCCCGGGGGCGCCTGGGGGCTGCTGGGCATCACCACCCCCAACCCCCGGCCCCAAAAGAAACTTATTTAACGCCAGGAAACTCTGGTCCGCCTCCCGGGCTGCAGGGACAGGGAGCACGGGGAAAACCCCGCGGGTGAGGGGTCCTGAGGGCAGCCTGGGCTGCTCAGGGGTGTGCCCGGAGCAGGGGAACCTCCGGGGAACGGGGGATGCTCCAGGGAACGGGGGATGCTCCGGGAAAAGGGAGAAGCTCTACAGCACGGGGGAACCCCAGAAAACAGGAAAAGCTCGAGGAAATGGGGGAATAGTCATGGAAGGGGGGAACCTCCAGCGAGCGGGAGGAACCCAAAGGCACAGGGGGAGGTCCCCGGGACGGAGAAGCCCGCAGGGCCCGGGCAGCTCCCCGGCCCGCCCGTACCGCTTCCCGCCGAAGCTCGGCCGCTCCTCGTCCGAGTCGCGCTCGGCCCACACGCCGTAGGTCGCCTCCTCCTTGGTCTGGCGGTGCCGCTGCCGGTGCGGATTGAACTCGTTCTGCAGGTCCCAGTCCGACACCTCGAAACTCTCCATCTCCACGCCATCGGCGCCATCAGTGCCGTACAGGTGCGACATCGACATCGCGGAAGCGCCGGGGCGCCCGGCCCGGACACCCCCGGCCCCTCGGACACCCGCGGCCCCTCAGGGCCCCTCGGACACCCCCGGCCCCTCAGGAACCCCCGACCGGCTCCGGCGGCGCCGCTGAACCGGATGAGCCCCGCTTGCTTCTCGCCCACTTCCGGTTACGCTCAAGCTCCGCCCATAAACCATAGAGTCGCGTGGGGCGGAGCGGCCGCGCTGGGACCGCGCCGGCAGCGCCGCTCTGTGGCCCGGCGGGGTAGGGGGTGCGGAGCCAACGCTATTAAATATTAAAATATTAAAAATCAACATATTAAATATCAAACCAACACTTTAATGGTGTCCGACACCGGGGGCAGGGGGGCCATATATTAACTCTGCAATAGCCTCTGCAGGGTCAGGGATGGGGAGGGCACATACACCACAAAGGCTCTGCAGGGACAGGGGCTGTTCCTGACCCGAGATTTGGGAACAGCAGGGACAGGGGCTGTTCCTGACCCGAGATTTGGGAACAGCAGGGACAGGGGCTGTTCCTGACCCGGGAATTGGGAACAGCAGGGACAGGGGCTGTTCCTGACCATGGGAATTGGGAACAGCAGGGACAGGGGCTGTTCCTGACCATGGGAATTGGGAACAGCAGGGACAGGGGCTGTTCCTGACCCCACGATGGCTGATCCCAACCCTGGGAATAAGGACCAGAAGGGCCAGGATGGCTGTTCCCAACCCTGGGAATAGGGAACAGCGGGGCTGGGAGGGCTGTTCCCGGGAACAGGGAACAGCATCACGAGACACTGGAACACGATGTGACGAGTCCTCCGGCCACGGCACACATGGAATCTCCCCCTGGCGCCCCCGAGCCCGGATCCCCACGGAGCGCGGGGAGAGGCCGAGGACGTTCCTGCCATGGAGCACGTTTGGCCTTTGCAAATAAATGCAAATACATTCCTGGAGCGCAGTCATTTGGCAACAGTAGGAGCAAGCAATATGCTTGGAGAACCGATTTCCACGGGCCAGTGCAAACTCTTCCTTCTTGGGCAACAAAAGGCCATTTGCAATGTTCTGAAAGGGAGAAACACAGAGAGAACACAGGGCAGGATCCCCTCGGGGGCAGGATCCCTTTGGGAACAGGATCCTCTCAGGGGCAGGATCCCTTTGGGAACAGGATCCTCTCAGGGGCAGGATCCCACACACCAGCACAGCAGTGTCCAACTGATGGTTTAAACCCTCTGTGACATCAAATACAGCCAGAAAGGAACCAAATCCCAGCCCAGGATGTTGGACACACAATTCCCAATTCTCCCTCAGCGCTTCTGATCTTTTTCTAGCCCAACCAACTGCTTTTACATAGAAATTAGTCTTCAAAGGGTCAGTTTTAGTACCAAAAATGACATTTCATGCTTTAGCATAGAGGGTAGAGAGGGAAAAACATCCAACACGTCAACAGTTGTCTCTGGAGCAGAAGCCCAAGGCAACAGCTTTGTTTCCCATCATGTTTTCCTTTGTTTTCTATCCCCTTCCTCAGGTCCATGGCACGTCTTGGGAGGCAGCTGGGGAGCAGCTCAGCCCATTCACACATTCCACATCAGGCAGCAATGGGGACAGGCAGCAATGACCCTCCCAAGTGGCTGGTTTTCATTTGGCTGCTTTAAGCCTGTTCCCAGAGCTCAGGAAGAGAAATCCTGACAAATGGTCCCACACAGCAGCATTGTTCAGAAGATCTAATGCAACTGTGAAGGATCCTTGGCATCAGGAGTGTGCCTGGAGCCCTGGCTAATCCACAGAAATTGCACAAACCAAATGCCAATCCTGGAGCAACGCAGGCAGATTTACCCAAAGCCCAAAATTAACAGGGTCTTACCTGGAAATCATTAATTTTCTTAGTGAGAAGATGATGTGTTCTGAGTGACCTGAAACAACCCAGAAACAGAAAGGTCACCTCAAAGCCATCATCTGCATTCTCTGAGGGAAGGGAGCAGGGACATTCCCCAAGGGAAGGGAGCAGGGACATTTCCCAAGACACAGGAGCAGGGACATTCCCAGTCTGCAGACACCCCTAGGAGGGAGACAGGGACCAGACACCCTAGATTAACCCAAAAACACAACCCTTCAGGGCACACCAGACTCTTACCTGCAGGTGACCTTTCAGATTGGCCGGTGTTTTATAATCCCCCTTTAAAACCTGTGGGAAAGAGAACCTGGAGTGACCCTTCTGGGGTAGTGGCTCCATAAGCATCAGCCAGTACAGTCCAGTCCAGTCCATGTGTCCATGTCCCAGGACAACTGAACCAGGTGGAATACCCTGATGCGGGTTTGTTCTACATGACAAGGCCATATTGGGGCAAAACAGGGAGGTTTCCTCCTTTTTGACTATAAAGACAGGGAGCAGGGAATTGACACAAGCAATTCCCAATTCCCCTCTTAGTCTGGGAGGTGATAATGTTTTGGTTTAACCACCATGCCAGTTCTCTAAATTCATCCAAAAACCACCAAAAGGTCCATATCAGAGACCCAGAGTGCTCCTGACCCTGCCTGAGGCAGATGTTCACCCTAACCACCTGTGTCCCAAGACAGGGGGTCAGGCTCTGCTCCCAGGAACAGGGACAGGAGGAGAGGGAACAGCCTCAGGTCGTGCCAGGGGAGGTTCAGGTTGGACATCATGAGGAATTTCTTCACTGAAAGGGTGGTCAGGCATTGGAAGGGGCTGCCCAGGTAGGCGGTGGACTCAGGGCTCTGGTCTGGGTGACAAGGTGGGGATCAGGCACAGGTTGGACTCAACAGTCTTGGAGGGCTTTTCCAACCTCAATGGTTCTGGGATTCTATGTCTGTTCCCCGCCTGCTCCTTCCTGACCTGGCTCAGCAGCCACCTCTGCTGCAGAGGGCTCTGTGAGCCCCCAGGCCTGACCCCCATGGCAGTGACACTGACCCTGTGCGTGTTGTTGACAACCAGGGGGTCGGGGTGGCCGTAGTTGGGGGGGTTGGCGTAGGGGTCGTAGCCGAGCCTGGCGAGCATCGGGGCGATGTGGGCCATGTCCTGCAGCACATCCCCTGGGATGTGCCCGATCCATTTAGATAATGCCTCCATGTTCACTGGCTTGATCACTTGGTCTGTTGATCTTTCTATCCTGGAGAAAAAAAGATAAAAAAACAAAAGACACTAAGTTGGATTTCACAGACATCCTGGGCTCACACAGAACAGCCTGAGCCAGGCTTACTGTCACCTCAACATCAAATCACAGGATGGTTTGGGAAAGATGGGACCTTAAAGATCATTTAGTCAAACTCCTCTGCCATGGGCAGGGACACCTTCCACCAGCCCAGGTTGCTCCAAGCCCTGTCCAACCTGGTCTTGAACACTTCCAGGGATGGGGCAGCCACAGCTTCTCTGGGCAGCCTGTGCCAGGGCCTGCCCACCCTCACAGGGAAGAAATTCTTCCATATATCTGACCTAAATTTCACAACTTGAGGCTGCTTCCTCTTGTCATAGAGTGGGGTCTATCCTGCACTGGGGTCAAGGTGTTACCAGGACACCTCTGCTTATTACAGAAAAATAACATAAGATGTGTGGCCTGTAGCACAGATACACCACAGGAACCCTCTGAAACTCGAAAATCTTATCTGTTTAAGGAACCTGGGCAAAATTCCCTCTGAGCTAACAGGGCAGCAGAGCTG
Source organism: Sclerurus mexicanus (assembly GCA_013396755.1). Classification (NCBI taxonomy): domain Eukaryota; kingdom Metazoa; phylum Chordata; class Aves; order Passeriformes; family Furnariidae; genus Sclerurus; species Sclerurus mexicanus. Next base: position 373,536 of record VWZF01000441.1, read on the forward strand.
ACTGCACACACACAGCATCCCGGAGCACCGGAGCAGCTGCACATCCCCCCTGGCTCCTGCTGCCCTCACCACTGGGGCACCCGCAATTGATACAGAGACTTGGATAATTCCCTTACACAGCTGATTAAATTTTGCTAAGCTTGACTTAAGCCTTCCACTTAGAAAAGAAAAAGCATTAAAAGAGGAAAAGAAAGTGGGAGAAGGTAAACACCCCCGGCACACGGAGAGGCCAGGAGGGAGTGCTGGCTTTGCCTCCACGGAGCAGGGATTGCTTTGATTCTGCAACAGCAGCCCCAGACCTGGCAAGAACTGCTGCTCATCTTCATTAGCAGCACAACTAATGACACTGAGGAGGCATCTGAGGACGGGTGGAGAAAGAGGCATTAAAGAGCTCACGTTTCAGAGCAAGCAGTTCTTTGCAAATTAGAGACTGAAATAATTTCTGCAGTGTCAAGAGAGATTAAACAGTCACCTGCTCCTGAAATCCTTGCTTGACAAGCTGCTCTGTGGAGTACAACAGATTGAGAGCATTAAAGCCATCTCTTACTCAGAAACACAAACCATCTTGCAGTACAACTGACGTGTTTTCCCTTCTGCCCCCAAAAATCACACACAAACACCAGCAATGTGGCTTTGTCCCCAGTTTTAGCCTTGCTCTGCTTGCTATAATGAAAACACTCCTTGGGAAAGCTGAGGAAGGAGCTGAGACTCACTTGGAAAGCGACACCCCGCCAGGCTTCCCGATGAGCTCCTCGTGATGCAGCACCGTGTCGCTCCAGGAGATGTCCAGGAACCTCATGATGTTGTGCATGGACTGCTCGGGGTGCAGCACCAGCTGCTCATAGTAGACGGGCAGGCAGCGAGCCCGGCCGACCTCCAGGCACTGGGAGTACATCACCTCGATGGCTTTGTTCCACTTGGTCAGGCAGTCCCGGTAGCTGTTCAGGTCGAAGCCTGCGATTGTCACTTTCCGTGTGATCATGGAGTGGACGGAAGCCCGGCCATCCCGCACCATCAGGAGGAATTTGGAATTGGGGAACAGCCTGGACAGGTAGACAGAGGACTTGAGCGTGAAGGGGTCCTTGTTGCACAAGTACCTGGCGGGCTCACCGTGCTTGGCGATCACTTCCAGGATGAATGCCTGCATGGCAGCATCCAGGACCTGGTCCGTCACCCCTGCCTCGTCCAGGCGCATCTTCTCCCGCCCGGACTTGGACCAGGCCTGGCGCATGGCCAGCACGCGGGGGATGATGCGGGTCTCCTCCCCGCAGCGCACCTCGGGGTGGGCGTCCAGCATGGCCCTCATGAGCGTGGTGCCGCTGCGTGGAACGCCCCCGATGAATATCAGGGGCATGTCCTTGCTGTAACGGTACTCGACGTGGTTGGCGTCCATCATGACCAGCTCCTCGTTCTCGGGCCTCATCAGCCTGTGCCTCCTCTCGCTCAGGACCTGCTGGCACTCCAGAACCTGCTGGCCGAGGTGCAGAGTCACCATCAGGGCGGCCACCGAGCCCAGCACCAGCAGCACCCTCCGCATGGTGACCCGCATCCTGCTCTCCAGGGCACAGGCTGGGGACTTCAGCCCTCAGCTAGCGAGTGTCCAACCCCACGGGCATCTGCAAGAGAAATGGCACAATCAGAGGAGCGGGACCCACACTCCAGCCCAGCATCCTGCCTGGCTCCCACAGGATCCTGACACCATCCAGGATTTCATCACCTCCTTCACTTATCAGCAACTCCCAGGCGAGGTGCCTTCCACCCAGCAGGTAATTAAAGGCTGTGTTAGTGCACACCCAAAGAGGCAATTTCTGCACTGTTTGTGTTCCCAGAAACATAAGTTTACAGCTGGAGCAAAGCTCCAGGAACGTTTTGGAGAGGAGGGGCCATGTATAGCCACTCAATCCTTACAAAAATTATTTGCAGAGAGCCTGTTCCATCCCAGAAGAAGCCCAAACCCTCCGTGAAGTTATTCCTCCCAAACCTGAGTCAACACTCCACCACTGCTCACATCTCAGCCACCTGCCTCCTTCCTACATTTTCTTTAATTTAACCCTGTGGTCACAAGGGAGGGGGAAGCTGAAGTAAGAGAAAAACAAATGCCTCTCATGCAGATTTTAAGAGTCTGAGTCAGGAGAAGCCATTAGAATGAAACACTGAGAAATTCAACCATCTGACAGTGAAAAGCTACACAGTGTTCAACACCCTGCCCTGCCTCCCGAGACTGACCTGACAGAGAAATCCTTGAAACTTCATCTGGCACAAGGACTTTTTGGGTTTTCCAGGGCTCGGTAGGACATCCAGCAGGAAGGCTGCAGCCTCTGCGAGTGCCCAGCTCTGCTGCGTGCCCAGAGGGACTCCCGGGAATGCTGGCACCGCTTCCCACTCCCTCCCCCCCGTCCGCCCCAGTTGCGAGTGCAGGTTTTGCAATCCTCCCCTGGGCTCACCCCGGGATTTCCAGTTCTTTGTGATTATGTGGCTGGGGCGGGAGCTGAATAGAGTGGAAGAAACGGGCTGTCAGTCCATTCTGTTTTGCTGACAGGCCAAAGAACTGCTCCAGAAAAGCGTTTTCTCCCCTCGACTGTCCCCGAAGGAGCACACTGCGCAGCAGCCCGTGCAGAGCAGGCAGCAGGCAGGAGAGAGCCCCGAGCCTGGCAGCCTCCCCACTTCCAGCCCCTGACATCCCACTCCACTGCTCCCATTGCCCACTTCTGCTCAGGCAGTGCCCCTGTGCCAGCCCAGAGACACCCTTCCCCAACCTAGCAGCACGGTAACATCACCACCAAAGCTGGTTTTGTGGCTCTTTACTCCCTGGTCCATCCTGGCCAGCTGCTCAGTGACATAGCCAGGTTAAACCGTCTCAGCTGCATCCCCAGGTACCAGATAAAAGTCATAAGTGTGTGGATTTCTTGGGATGTAGATCCGAGGATACCCAACGGCTCTGGCATTTTTGCAGCACCAAGCAGAGTCAGAGCCATTAACAAGACAAGTGTTGCTCCTTCCTGCTATCTTGATCTGTTTCAGTCATGTAAATATATTCAAATGTTCACACAAAAATAATTGCAAATGCCACAAGACCCATTTCAAAGGATGGCAGTGGAGCAGGCAGGATTTAGGGCCAACCAGAATAATCAGGGTGATGCAGACCAAGACCAGCTAATTAGCAGGAAAGGCTGCAGTGTGAAAGGAGGCTGGAGCACAGAAGTGCTCTGTTCTCCCAAAAAACAGCTGACAGAGAGCAGTTCCCACTGAGATGCTGCAGCAGCTCCATGTGAGCTGCAGAGGGAACAAAGGGACTCGCTCCTGTGCTCATGTCGAGTGCTGGGGGCTGTGGCACCAGCACCACCATGGGACATGGCCTCAAGTTGTGCCAGGGAGGTTCAGGTCAGACATCAGGAGGAATTTCTTCACTGAAAGGGTTGTCAGGCATTGGAAGGGGCTGCCCAGGGAGGTGGTGGAGTGTCCTTGGAGATTTCCAAGAATGACTGGAAATGGCACTCAGTGCTCTGGGCTGGTTGACAAGGTGGGGATCGATCACAGGTTGGACTTAATGATCCTGGAGGTCTTTTCCAACCTAAATGATTCTGGGATTCTGTGTTCCTGGGGACTGTCCTGCCTGTCTGGTGGGCTGGGACACAGCCCCCACCACTCCTACCCACCACCACCAGTGTGGGTAAAGCAGCACGAAAGCAAGGTGCCCACAGGAGCAAGGCTTCTCCCCACTGTTGTGCTCCGGGACTCTGCCTCTGCTTCTGCACAACAGCCACAGGCCCTAGAAGGGCTGGAATGGAGCAAACTTCTCCACTTGGTGTGCTGGATGGGCTGAACAATACCCACGAGCGTGTCTGGCATCGGGCTGGGAGCAACCACAAACAGACCAGCTAGTTCTCAACTCTTTGTGCAATCCTCTGCTAAGAATTTCCTAAAATTTATGGGGCTGCTTAGTCTGTGAGGGAAGAGGAATGGGTCATTTCCTCCAGAGCAGATGCTGTGGTGGACTCATGGCATAATTAGGCACACGGCTTTCTGATCAGAGACAGCCCTTCCAGAGAGAACAGTCCTTCAGATGCCCAAGCTGGCTCTGACAGCTTCCCACTCCAGCAGAAATTAGGAAGCTGTCAGGGGCTTCTCTGGCTCATCATGGCAGGGACTGTGCCAGCAGCCAACTCCAGGCTGAAGCCCCTGAGCGCAGCTTGAACACCACAGGACAGGGAGGGCTGTGACCGACAGCCAGGGGGGCTCTGACCCTGATGGGGCAAGGCTGGCACCCAGAGCATGAGGGAGGATGGGAACAGTGGGGAAGTGACAGCAGAGTGACAAGAGGTCCTACAGGCACAAAGCCTTCCCTATTCGCATGCTTATAGGCGATTAGCATGAACAAGGCTTACACCAGGTTCTGTCACCTTGTGAAGGTGACACAACATTAATGGGGCACCAGTGCTGGTGTGGAGAGATGTGAAACAGTCAGCCAGCATCCAGGGGAACCAACTGCTCTGGCATGGGCCGCCCACAGGTGCTTACCTTGCCCCCATAAGGTCATTTTGCTGCTAGCAGAGCTTCATGCTGGAACCATGGCCACCTGATGGGGAAAAGAAGCCACAATGTTGATTTGTTTATTTACCACACACATTCGCTCTCCTCCTCCTGTTCACAGCCTCCCTCCCGTCCCTCCCAGGGAAAGGTGGCCCCAGCGAAACCTCAGCACTAGGAATTGCCCATGCTGTCAGGACCTCCTGACTCCGGCCCAAGGAACAAAGCTCTCTCCAACCTCACCACTCGCTGAGGCAGCAGCATCAGCCCCTCACACCATGTGAATCCCTCTAGGTAGGGAACCAAACACCTGGGCACCAGGTTTCCCACAAGGACAAGGCACCTGCACCCCAGGAATTGCCCTCTCCCTGGGGAGCCCAGCAGCTGCCTGCACTGCCTTGGCTGGAGCCGTCCTGCAAGTGCATCCCAGTGACAGTGTGGGACACTGCTGCAGCAGAACACCCTGAGGGGCCGGGACCATGCGGGATGGGGGGACGTCGCTCCACTCCAAGGATCACAGCGGGTGCACAGGGCACAGGTTTGCCATGGGGCTGCTGCTGCTGGGCCCTTCCCAGTCAGCTGCTCCTCGACGCACAAGTGTCCCAGCCTCGGAGGTTGTTTTTGAGAACATTTCAAGGACGGACACTAATTGCTATTCCAGCCACCCAAGTCTCCTCCTCTCCTGCCATTGAGTGTCACCAGCCCCTCCTCTTCAGCACTAACAAGAAACCAGAGGGAAACTCCACCCAGCATGAACTTTGCGAAGCCTTATCCACAATGCACATGCTGCCCTCCTTCCCTGGAGGCTTCCTGCTCAACCCTGGCCTGGCCTCCATGGACCATAGGGTTTCAGCTCTGGATGAGGCTGCAGGTCCACAGAGCAGCAGCTGCATCCCTGGACGCACTTCTGCAGTGCCACGAATGCTCTGGAGCAGGGAACAGCAGCAGTTCAAGAGCCCACCCTGAGACACCCCACTGCGGAAACGGCTCCAGCTCCTGCCCGTGCACAGACACACACAGACAGACACACGGACACACGCTCGCATGCTGACTTCCTTCCTGACGCTGCTCGGGGTGTCACCGCCAGCCGGGCTCCGGCACCTGCAGCAGGAACGGGTAAACCACGGCAGTGCCGGGAACAGCCCCGTGGACAGCCCCGTGTGCCGGCACTGCCGGGCCCAGCACCACCTGCACTGATGAAACAACATCAGCCCAGTTTTTAAAGTGTCACAAAAAACCACAAAACCAGTTTCTATGACAAGCTCCATATGATCAATAGTTGCATTTTTCTTTAAACCATTACAGAAATGATTGTCATTAACTGAAACTTCTCCAAAAGACGTAGGTGTGGCCTGGAAAATTTGAGCTCAATTTGTTGGTGCTTAATAAAAGGATGAGGAACTGCAGGCACCTTTGTGGCAGAACAGCAGGAGGAACTGGTCAGCAAGAAGTGTCTTAATATATCCAACTCACATCTTTACAAATCAGCAATATTTAATTACTTAATTAATAGCTTACAGTTCATTTATAAAAATAAACACAGCTTGCCTGAGGACAACTGTTTCATCACACCCTGAGCTCAGCCCAACCCTGTCACTGCCAATGGTGGCTCTGACGACAGCCCTTTTCCTCCTGGTCCCTCCTGGTGCCAACTTGTAAGGCACGTTTCAAAACGCCTGATGAACCACCAGGTATCTCCCACAGCAGGACAGGCACGGTCCCATCCTGCTTGGAGGAGACAGCAGCCAACAGCAGACTGGCCAAGCCTCTGGGAGGGGAAAGCTGGAAGAGCTGTTGGGGGCTGAGGGCACAGAGCAGGAAGGGATGGGCTGCTGGCACGGCTGGCACACAGGCACATGGGGTGTCTCTCCACCTCACCTTCCAAGCAGCCAGAACAAAAGCTGTTTAACAAATTGCAGAGCATTCACCCCCAGCTGGTGAGCTGCCCTGATCTCCCGTGGGTGCCCAGGGAGGCACTGCGGGGGCAGCTGGATTGCCGAGTGCAGCGTCAGCCCCATTGCACAACCCCCAGCTCCTGCTCATCTGTCCCAGCATGGAACAGATCAAGACTGATCCCACGGGACAACCATCCCAAGGGAGCAAGGTCCAACCTGCCCATCCCAATCGATTCTGCAGCTGCTGGCAGTGGAAGAGGGGCTCTGCACCCACCTCTGCTGCAGGTGAGCCACAGCTGGAGCCTCAGAGCCACTTTGATGTGCACGAAATTAGGACGCAGCACTCAAAAAAACCCCCAACAACAAAAGAAGCTGCTTTCAGCCACCACGTGGCAAAAGCAGCACCACTGACAACAGGATGGGTTTGGTGACTAAAACTGAAGCTGCTCTGCAAGCCATGAACGCAGAACATCCACTAGAACCAGAGGCCAATCCCAGTAAAAACAGCAGGAGTTTAGAACACTTCAGGGTTCTCTGTCCCTTGGAAAATCCCCAAACAGCACACTAACAGCCCTGTGATTTGCATTTGCACCGCCAACAAAAACTGTAAAATAAAAAAAACAAACAAACAAACAAATAAAACTGAAATAAACAGTCAAAAGACTGCAAGGATGAGTGTTCAAGAACCCAAACCACAGGGAAGGTGCTCCAGCTGCATCTTAAGCACCCAACCAACTAAGGGGGGAAGGGGAAATGTATTCTCACTGCTGGGTACCTAGGAAAATAAACCAGCAGAATTTGATGCCCCAAGGATTAATGCAGTGTGTTCCAGTTTCAAATACTGGCTTTCTCACTCGGAAAAGCCTGAGGGGTGGGAGCCCTGAGCCATGCCATGCATTTCAGCTGAGCACCCTGGCACTCCACCCTGGAGAGCCTGGCCAGGCATACAGGCACAGCACACCAATTGGCTCCAACAGGCTATAAATCACATCAGCAAAGAATCCCACAGACATTTCACAGCACAAATGGATGGCTGTTTTATTGTCTTAAGGCTCTTATGATTAGGAAAACATTTGATTATCCTGCTTAATGCTACGGTGTTCCTCAAGCAATAAAAATCCCACCAATTTACAGCATCTTCCCTCCACCCATCCCTCGTTCCAAGCACAGTGATGGTATTTTCTCGTCTGGCAGTGAAAACCACAGCACCCACCCCACCAACCTCGTACAGCAATGGCCCTTGGCCCAGAGTGGCTGATTAATTATGAAATGCCCAGCGTGAAAGTTGCTGTCAGGAGATGGGGATGGAGGCAACTACCCAGCACCTGGCACTGTGCCCCCACACCCAGCAAGGCTTCAGCAAAGCCAGGGGTAAGGGGACTGACACGTCCCCTCCTGGCTTAAGGAGCAGGGTGGAGAGGCAGAGCTGCTGCTGGAAGGACCAAGACAAATGAGGGGGGACAGGAGGGGAAGGGAGACCTTTCTCTCATGCCGTGGGCTGTGAGGGACAGGCGCCAGAGCACAAGGGGTGTGTGTCTGTGATCCCCAGCAATGGATGGAGACACCAGATCAGCTCACTCTCCACATCAGAAGAGATTGTGCCAGAACAGGACAATGAGTTCTGTGCTTTGGAGGAAGCTCCTGACTTTTAATCAATCCACAGAGCTTCACCTTTCCTTAATTACTCTGCTGTCACTGCCTTGGGGGGACAAAGGCAAAGTCAGTGCAGGTGCTACAGCAGGGACAGTGACAGAGAGACACTCCTACGCTGGCTCCACTTGTGCCCTGACCAGGGATCCCACTGTTCTGCTTCCCCCTCAGAGCTGCATGGGGGGCCTCTTGGGAAACACAGTGCTGTCTTCCCATTCCTCTTGCCCAGAGAACTTGTGGATACCCCATCCCTGGAAGTGTTCAAAGCCAGCCTGGATCAAGCTCTGAGCAACCTGGTTTAGTGGAAAGTGTCCCTGCCCATGGCAGGGGGCTGGAACTAGAAGATCTTTCAGGTCCCTTCCAACCCAAACCATTCCATGATTCTGTGATGATTCTGAGTCCTTCCCATGCCTCTGACCAGGTCCCTCCAACTCCCATCTGTGGCCCAGAGTACGTCCCGGGGATCCCCACAGGAGAGGGGCACAGGACAATGGGAGCTGAAGGTTGCAGTCCCCATGTTCACTCACCACGCCCAATGCAAACACAACTCTTGCCTCCCAAAACTGCATAAAGATCCCCTGTGGGAATGCGGGTGGTCAGAGCCTGCCATACAACAGGCAGAAAGAGGAGTCAGAGGAACTGTTAAAAAAAACACTAAGTATCTTCAAAAAATATTTTCCCAATCCGCAGGCCAAATCCTAAGTCTCAACAAGCTCCATTCTTGCACGCACAAGGATCAGGATTTGCAAATAAAAAGTTGTTTCTGCAAGAGAAACCCCAAAACCTCAAATTTGCTTAAGAAACAAAATCAAAGTGTTTTATTTCCCCATGCAACAGCAGCAGCAGCAGCCCCAGGACTGGAGGCACTGCCTGAGGATAAGGCAGGGAGGACGGAGAGGCCACTGCTCACCGAGGGCAGTGAGGGGAGAGAGGACACTGCTGCACCTCATCTCCCCTCATCCCTCTGCTCATCCTTGTCCTGTTTCCTGCATGGACCAGCCCCAGGATCTCCACTGTGGCACACATGGCCTTGGCACAAGGGCAAGCATTTGGCATTTTCACAAAGCCAGAAACTTTGGGAAGCACCAGCACCCCAAGGTGCTGCACAGCCCCAGCAGGGACAGGAAATGACCCCCGCCAAGCCCCAGTACTGGAGAAGCCCTTGTGAAACCATGGAACGAAAAAACGGAACCGGGTCCTTCCGAGCCTGCGCGACTGCTGACTGTCAGCCAAACCACCCCGCTCGGCACATCCGAGTGCCGTCCTGCCTGCAGGAGCCCAGCTCAGAGCCCTGGTCCTCTACTGCCACTTCCATCTGCAAATGCTGGGCCGCCAAGTGCCTGTGCTCGGTGCCCTTCCTCTGCCCAGGGCCCTTCCTCCACATGCCTCCCTTACTGTGCTCCAGGTCCTTCCCCTGCTCGATGCCCTTCCCTCGGATGCCACCCGGCCCTGCTGGCCTGCAGCCAGCTGTGAGCACAGCTGCCCGGGCAGGGGGCGGCTGCTCTCCCACTCCCCTTGCAGCTCAGTTCCTGCCAGGAACAGCTGCTTACACTGCAGGATCCCTCCCAGCACTGAGCAGGAACAGGAGCACCGGAGAAACCCTGGCTGCTTCCCCCTGCCCCACCAGAGCGGCTGCAGCGGCTCCAGAGCCAACATGCCCATGGCCATTTGTCCATGGAGAAGCACCTGCACAGTGCAGTCACCTGTGGAGTCCTCGGTCTCAGTTTGGGGTCACTGGTCTGGGAATGTGTGATGGGAACCAGCCACTTCCTTCACTTCCGAGCGCTGCGAGTTGAGCAACCCCCTGCTGCGGTTCTTGTTTGCTGTTCCTGCAAGGGGACAAGGGGCTCCTCAGCAGGGCCAGCCCCAGCACACCCTCCTGCCCGCACTATGAGGCCAGCACAGGATGGACTGGGGACGAAAAGGGGGAAAAAAGCATGGTTTGCCTTAACACAGGATTTGAGAGAATTCCTGCAGAACTAGAGGCAGACAGGGGTTTAGAACTGCACTAAAGGCTTGAGAAATGTTGTAAAGCAAAGCAGGCAGCCGACACCATGGCAAGATTCTCCTGTGTTCCACACGCTTGCTGCCTGCAGAATCCAAAGGGAAACACGCCTGGCTGAGGCATGAGGCTGAGGCTCCTCAAGGCATCACAAATTCATCAGAACGCACATCTGTATGGTGCCAAATAAAACCACCTGCTGGGGTTTGTTTTCTCTCTCCAAAAATCTTCTTGACAGTCCCTGCATTTTAACAGTGCTCCTGCCATCCCACACATCCCCGAAGGCTCAGCGTATCCATAATGCAAACTGCCTTTGGAAAAATCTCCTTAAAATAGCGACAGAAATTGCTAATACAGTTTGTAAAACCTACAAGCAGAGGACAGCGGTGGCCTGAGCCTGCCTGTCCTGGTGAGTCCATCAGTGTCCTGCAGAGACCCCACGGCAGCTCCCATCCCATAGTCTGGCACAACTCATCAGTGTGGAGGACATAACCCTGCCCACATCCCCCTGCAGTGATGCCCCCCAATGCCAGTGATGCTGGGAAGGACCCACACAGTGCCCATATCAGCTGCTGCCCCCCAAATTCTGGGTTGCCTCCCTGTGTGAGCCCCCACAGACCCTCAGCTCGCTGTGGGCACCGCAGCACAACTGCTCCTGCCCTGCCACACGCAGCAGCCACTGAACACCAGCTGCCACGAGGCACACGACGGCAAACCCTGCTCGCAGGAACCTGCGTTGGCACTTGACAGCTCCCCACGAGCACGCTGCAGCATTCCCAGAAAAGCAAACGCAAATTTGGAAACCTGTTAGCACCAATCATTCAGAGCTCTCCGCTAACCCCTGCTCGGTGCCCAAGCAGGAGGGAGCAGCACTGCTGTGCTGAGGGGGAACTTGCCACCCCACAGTGCACCCAAGCCGCTGGCACGGTGGCTCTGACTGACAGAGGGAGGCAAGTTTAAGGGGTTTTAAGCCATGAGATGTTTTCTGGACAAAGCCTGAGTGTGCAAACAAACAGAGCAAGGGTCAGAGCAAAGGCCTGCGTGATGCAAACCACCCCCTGCACGTGGAGGACATCGGCCCAGCTCACACTGCCCACCTTGGGGACACACTGCCAGCAGCACTGGGACAGCAACTCCAGACATGAGTCCCAAGGAACCTGAGCTTGGTATGGACACAGTGTGGATGTCACATCCCAGTGATGCAGCGCGAGTGACAAATGGGCACAGCCAGGAGAGTGTCAGTGCTTTGGGTGGGCTGCAAGGTGCCAATACAGCTACTCACACCCCCATGCTGAGGGACCCGCACGCCATGGCCACCCTGACCTCAGCACTGCAAACACGTCTCGTGCCAACAGCGGAGGCTGACACTGACCAAGACCTGAAGGTGCAGGTTCCCCCCAACACTCACCTTCCCAGGTCACTGCGGCACGGGCCACCACGCTCACCATGGCAGGGAAGGGCAGTGCCAACCCCGGCCCAGCTTCAGACACCCGGAGGGGCAGACAGCCCCGGCCCGTGGGTGCCTTTCTGCATGGTGATGCTCGGGTGTTGGGGGCATGGCCTGGTGCTGGGCTGCCAGAGGGGTGCCAGGGGGGCAGGGGCGAGGGGAATGTGCGCCAGACAGCAGGAACGAGGGGAGAAAGGTACAAGGAGCATCCTGTGCTGAGCACCCTGTGCTACCTGCCACGCATCCTGCACCGAGCACCCAGCGGCACCCTCAGCACATCCTGCACTGCACAGAACCTTCCCTGCACCCAGCACCATCCTGTGAACCCAGCACGCAGCATCCTGCTCCCAGCACCCAGCAGGGAACAACCTGCACCGGGCACTGCTGTGTGCACCCAGCACCACACACCCCGCACCGCTCTGACCATCCCACACGGGGCACCGAGCACCATTCTGAGCCTCCAGCACTGCGCACCACTCCGTGCACCCAGCACCGAGCACCCTGAGCCNGTGTGACTGTGTGACTCTGTGTGTGTGTCTATCTGTGTCCGTCCGTCCGTCTGTCCGTCTCTGTCTCTGTCTCTGAGCGCGTGCCCGCGGGGGCGCGCCCGCGCCGCTCCCGTCCCCGGGGCCGCCCCGCAGTCGCTGTCCCCGCCCGGCCCCGGTGCTGCTGCGCCTGCAGCGCTGCCGGCACTGCCTGCGCTGTAATTAACCGCTGCCGCCGCTAATTAGCGCCGTGGGAGCGCAGGAAAACGCCACCCGGGGATGGGAGGGGGGGACGAGGCCCAGAAAGTGCCCGGCGCGGAGGGACCGAGTCCGCGGGGGATGAAAACTCCTCGGAAGTGAACCGACCTTGGATTGACCGCAGTGACGGCTGTCAGTGAGCGCGCAGGTGGATCCCGGGGCAGGACCCGGCCCGGGGGTCCCCGCGGGGCCGCTGGGTCAGGCTGAGGAGCCCCCCGTGTCCCAGCCCAGCGTGGGGAGCAATCCCCCTGGGAGAGCGACCCCCCCGTGTCCCACCCGGCCCGGGACGAGGCTGGCACGGGCCAGGAACGCAGAACGTCGCCCGGCCGCGCTCAGGCACCACTGATCCCCAACAGCTCTAATCTTCTGGTTTTTTTAATTTGCCTCACAAGGTAGAGTACATCCAGGGAATGTGCAATGTACAAGGAAAGTGCTGGGCAGGCGAGCGCGAGGGGAGGCGGGGGTGCCCCACGGGGCCCGGGACTCGTAGCTAGCAGGCGGCGCGCTCAGTCGGAGGGCGCATCGGGGGTGACGAAGGTGCCCTTCTGGTCCCACTGCATGTCCCGGATGCGGCGGATGGACTGGATCTGGGGCTGGAAGGCAGACCACTCGTTCCAGTGTCGGAAGTCTCCGGTCTCAAAGAGGTACTGGTAGCCTCTGTAGCCAGGGTACTGGTACCCGACCCAGCTGCGGGGAAAGCAAACACAGGGCGCCTGAGCGGGCTCGGCAGCACCACGGTCAGCACACACTGGGGGCACTGGCAGAGCCCCCCCGCCTCCCCACGCTGGGCACAGCCCCCTGGGTGATGGGCCACGCCACTGAAAACACCCATGAGGTGCTTTCTGGCTGCCTGAGAGCCCTGTGCAGGTGCTCAGAGCAGCAGCAGTGGGCCAGAGCAAGGGGAGGACAGGGAGCGTGGCACGAGGCAGCCACCGCCGCAGCCCGGCTTACGTTCCACTGGGCACCTGCACGCTGCCCACACGGTCGCAGAAACCATAAGCCCAGAGGCTGGGCACATCGTCCTCCTGGATTTCCATCTTGTTGCCCTTGAAGTCAGCAGACTCATAGAGGGAGATTTTGTGGTCCTCAGCCTCCTGCGGAAGACAGAGGGAAGGTGCTGGCTCGCGTGGCTGAAGCCCTGGAGCTGCTGCAGCAAGGCATCGAGCAGCACAGTCCGGCCCTGGGCAGACCCTGGCAGGTGCTTCCTGCTCCCAAGCACTCACCATTTTAATGGGACGCATGGACATGAAGCAGTCGCTCCGGTAGCTGCTGGACCAGGTGTCCCAGCGAGGGTACTCGCCCTTCTCCAAGATGAACATCTCCCCGCGCATGTTGGCCTGCTCGTAGGCCACCCAGCTGGGGAGAGGGGTGGGCAAAGGGCCGGTCAGATGCCACCCCACAGCTCCCCTCCTGCTCTGCCAGCCTGCGGGGCGCTGGAGGGGGCTCCCAGCACGAAAAAGGTTGCAGGTACCAGGAGTGGCCCCACCACCCTGCTCCCACCTTTCTCCAGCCCAGGCACTGTGGTCTGTGCAGAGCCAATGCGGATGTGAAGCCATGGGCTCCCAACTGGAGGCTCACTGGTGCCTGTGTCCAAACCCGCAGCTGCACCCCTTCCTCAGCTGGGGCACAGCAGGACCCCCAAGCAGCTGGTGATCCCCACACACTGCACACCACAGAGTCATGTCAGGACTCTGTTTTCCCTCCTGCACCCCCAGGCCTAGGCTGCCTGGGTTGTCTAATCCTGGCATGCCTGCACGCCTCACTGCACCAGCACCAGCCAGCGCTGGCATCCAGCCCGCTGCCGGGGCATGGGGCTTGCTCAGCTGCAATGTCACCTCTTAGCAGTGCCACTACGTGCTGCAGCGCTGTGAATGTCACGGGCCTGGGGCTTCAGAAGCCCCTGGCACCACAACAGCCCTGCATTTGCTGCTTCGCATTTCCCTGCAAAAGAGGGCTCTTCCTGCAAATGCCAACAGGTGTTTTCCCGCTGGTGGGAGACATTCAGGTGCCCAGGCAGCATGTCCTCACACTGACTTCTAAGGTGCAGCTTGGCTGATTTTGCTTGTCTTTCCCTAAGCACATTTTCAGGCACAGAAACCCACCACTGACTCTCAAGAAGCCTCCGAGGACCCCAATGACACCTAAGTTCTCTGTTCCCCCTGTTTAACTCTTTCTATATCTAGGGCAGCTTCCCAGATGTCACACCTGAGCTCCTTTCAGGCTTCTCCTTCCCCCTTTCATTTCATGAAGAGCTGGATATTCTGGGTTCCTAATAAAAAAGTCACAGGTGCCACATGGTGTCATTCAAGGTGACCACAGGTCACCATCCTGGTCCCTCGGGGCTGGTGTCAGGGCAAGCTGTGTCTTGTGCATCCTGCCCACAGCCCTGCCAGCCCCCCTGCCTTCCCAGCACACCATTTCCAACCAGGCACAGTGCAGAGGGATGCTCTTTCAATGTGGAGATCATGTCTGTTCAGTTATCTGCTTTGGGGATCATTTATGTCCCTGTCTGTGTCAACTGTTCTCATGGCTCTCAGACCTGTCCAGCCCCATTGTCCCGCTTGGGTGCAGGGAGGCATGTGAGGCTGCCTGCCCATCACTGCCCATCCCTACCGGCTCCAGCCTTGTCTCCGTGGTGGCCCAGACCACCAGCCTGGTCCAAGGCTCCCGCCTCATTTCATCTTGGCTTCTCTAAAATTCACAGGTCCCTTGCATTCCATGGACAGATCCAGGTGTCCAGGTGAACACCTTTCCTCAGCCCTTGGCTTTGTCTCTGGTGCCCTTTGCTTTGCAGGTGGCCCCGACATCCTTCCCACCCACCCTGGCCCTCTTGCTCCCCTCAAAGGAGATCCAGGACCCCCATCCTGCTCCTGTGCTGCCACTGCTCTGCTCTGCTAGGGCTGCAGGGAAATGCCCCTGGATGTCACATTGTGCCCAGGCTGTGTCCCCACCCTGCTGAGGCATCCCCAGGGACACCAACCCCTCCGTGGCTGGGGTCACTTACGGTCCAGAGGTGACAATGACACTGCGCACCCGGTCGAAGCCACGGTCGCTCAGGTTCAGGCACTCTGCGGTGAACTCCATCTGCCTGCCCTGGAAGTTCTCCTGGTCAAAGACGACGATCTGGGGGTACAGGGATAGGGTCAGATGGGGACAGCCATGCTCAGGGAGGGCAGGGTAGTGCTCTGTGTCCCTGGACGACCATGCACGCATGAGCCCACTGCTCTGTGTGTCCCCTTTGGCTCTCCAAGCCTTTCTGCAGCTTTTCAGCTCCGCTGCTCAGGCAAGCCGAGCTGGGCTCTGGGTATGAGCAGCCCTGTCCCAGCACAGGCTGACCACGGGAAGGTCCCTCCTGACAGTTGTCCTGCTCCAAGATGGCCTCATTCAGCTCCCATTTTTGATGCTGCAAAGCCACAGTCACAGCTGTTACCACATCTCCCTGAGCCAGTGCCCAGGTTGGTGGGAAGGAGCTGCTTCTCCCGGAGCTGCATCCATGCCACGGCCTTTGCTGCCTGGCATGTGCATAGTGTCACCAGAGTCCTCGCATCACTCACCCCTCGTCCTCAGCCCTGCTGCAGCAGGTGGCATGCTGCCCTAGAGTCACTGCAGCATTTCAGTGCTGGCCTTGTCACTCACAGTGTCCCCTCCATCCCGCTGAGCACTGCAGGACCCCTGCATGCAAAGGGTGACCAGAGGGAGCAGCTGGCAGCAGCCAGTCCTGATGCCACAAACACAGGGGAGAGCATTTCCAAAGCCTGTGGTCCCCAGTGGTCCTCAAAGAGCTGTCCCGACCAAGGGACCCCGAGAGTGTCCCTCCTGCAGCAGCCGCCCAAATCCCGTGCCTGTGCCAGAGGGACAGAGCAGGGAGGGATGGTGGCATCCGCACTCCCCTCCTGCTCTGGAAGGGGAATCCTTCCCTGTGGGATGATCTTCTCCTGCCCCAGAGATGCTGCCACTGTCCCACAGCCCCGGAGCATGTCCTGCGCGTGGGGAGCGGCAGGGCTTACCCTGAAGGCTTCTGGGGAGGGCTCCTCGCCCTTGCTGTTTGCAACAGGAGCAGGGTCGAGGGATGGAGTTGGCGCAGGAGCCGCCTTCTCCTTCTCCTCTGCAGCCTGACCGGGAGCAGCGGGTTTTGTGGTCTCAGACATCGCGGTGGTGGGCTCAAGTCTGTGACAGTGCACCAGCAGCAGGTTAGAGGGAGGCGTGGATGTGGGCACCCACCACCCACCCCAGGGACAGTCACATTGGGATGGGGGCTCTCAATGGGGTGGGTGGCCAGGGCCATGAGAGGAGCTTTGGAAGGCTCTCCAGCAGGCACAGGCAGGAGGTCCGCCTTCACCAGGAGGATCCCAGGAGGTCCTGGTGTCCACACTCTCCTTTTGTGTCAGGAGAGTCCTGAGCATGGTCCTACCACTGTGGGGGTGCCCAGGGCAGCCTCCAGCTCTGGTGTCTGAGCACTTCCTGCTCTCCCTGGCCATGCTGGGGCCTGACACTGCACTGGGGCCATCCCGCACGAGGTGTGCTGGGAGCCCGAGGGGTACCGGGTAAGCGGCGTCAGAGGGGTGGGAAGGGGACAGCCCTGGTCTGCTGTGGCCCTGCAGGTGAGTGTCACCAGCAGATCCCCAGGGAGAGGAGGGTGGTGGGACGCTGGGCACCAAGGTACTCCCAGACATGATGACCACAGCAGTGGCCTCGTCTTGGACCCTGCATTTCCCTCTCCCCACCTCGGGTCCGGCTGCAGCCCGGTGCCCGGGGACTTTGTCCTCTTACCTGGGCAGCTGCTGCTTCTTGTTGGAGTGAGCGGGCTTGTGTTTCGGGGCGCCGCGAGGCCCCCACTTTATAGCCTGGCAAGGGCAGACCCCCGGGCGGGCGCACAAAGGAACTGCCAGCTCATCAGTGTCTGCGCGGCCGCCCAGTCATCACATCCTGCAAAGCGCTGGGCGAGCTGGAAGCCTCTCCCCGGCCCCGTGCCCAGCCGCTGAACCCAGCACTTTCCTTTGTGCCCGCGGCACAACAGAAGACCTGACCGTGCCACTTTGCAGCGTGCGGCGGCACCCGCTGCCCTGCGTGCGGCCGCCCCGGCAGGGCATATATAGCCCTGGCACGGCCAGGCCAGCACTGGCACCGGCACCGGCACCGGCACACCGCCCTCCCCTGCCCACCGTCCCAGCCACCAGGCCCACATGGACACCCCGCTCCGGTGCCACGGCTGCCACAGCCCCACGGGGCACAGCCTGCAGCCACACTGTGCCCCTTCTCCCCTCCAAACACTGAATCTCTTGCTTTGGACATCACCGTGTCCATAAGCACCTGCAGCACTGACCTGAAGATGCCAGAAAGCAAGACCTGAGTGTTCTGAAATGCTTCAGGAGTTGGATTTTTTTTCCCCAAACAATGTGTAATTGAAGCCGACAGTTTCTGAACCATCTCAGTGCCTAAAATCGGTGTTTATTCTCCATTGGGAATGTCCCTGCTCACTGGCAGGGCTGTTCTCTTGCTTTTTAGCCCATTTTCCCCCGTGCTGTGCTCACTCTGTACCATCCCTGTTTCTGCCACTATCACACTCATGGTGCCAAATCCTATGCAGGGTTTTGAGGCATCAGTTCTGCCTGACTGGTAAAGGAGGAAGGTCGCAGGATGGCTGGATGGGGACATGCTGGCACTGGTCCCTGTGGCAGGTCAGCCTGCAATACCACTTCTCCTGCACCCTACGGCACCTTGGGGAGACCTTCCCCTGAGTCCCTCTGAGCCTCTGATCAGACGCTCTCCCTGTTTGCCTGCTGTGACCCTGTTCACCCTGTAAATACCTGCACACCCCTTTGCAACACCCCCCAGCTTCCCGCAGCATCCAGCACCAGTGCTCCTGGGCAGGACCTCACCCGAGGGTGTGTGGTCAGAGGGCTCAGAGCCCCGTGTTTTGCCCTCATCTTTTGTTCCCCTCATGTGTCACCCAGCAGCAGTGGGATCCAGCTGCACCCTCTGGGCTATTGCCCAAAATCCCTAATAAAAAGAATGTATTGATCCCTTCTTTTCCAGAGGTTTTTCAGCGTCTGTGTTGTGCCCGTGATGTGGCTTGGTGCAGGGACTACTGCCCCATTACCCTGGGCACTGCCTTAGTCTGGTCCTCACCTTGACACTGGGCAATGGTTTACGATTCATGATTTCAATTTGCACCACGTTTTTTACCCAGATTTCTAATTTAACCTGCCCTCTCTTCCTCCTGGAGCCAGGGCAGATGTTCTATCTCTGCTGTCTTCCCTGTGCCTCCTGGGCATTAATCAGCAGTAATCTCTGCTCCTTACTCTGCTTCCCCTTCCAACTCCCAGCACCTTTGAATCTGGGCATTGGAAAACCATCTCAGAGGGACTGAGCACTGCTCCTGATGTCTGTTTGCACTGCTCCGCTTTACTCCGAGCACTCAGCAGCTCCACAGTTTTACTGAGCTGATGCTGTGGCAGGGCTGACAGCAGGGATCTGTTCTTGGTGGTTCTTGAGCCTCCCAGACAAAATCCCTGCCCTCCCCATGGACCATCCCCGCTGCAGGCTGCTGGTGCTTTGGAAAACCCCTCTCTGCACCATTCCACCCAGGCATGGGGATGCCTGTGGGATGCACAGCTCCAACACAGCAAAGAGCTGCCCAAGCAGCAGAAGGCCAGTGCTGGAACAGTATGGCTGCAGGGGGCACAGGCATGGGCACAGGGGTTTGTTTTGCCCCTGTAAGTTCCACTGCCTGCAGAGCTCCCACTGCTGTGACCCTGCCCAGTGCTGAGCAGAACCGTGGGTACACCTGGCACAGCCCTGCTCCATGTGGCCACCTCCCAGTGCTGGGACATGGCCTGGAGACCAAGCTAGTGGTGGTCACTGTGCTGGTGGCCAGCATAAACTGAGTTTAGCTCAGGCCACAGCGAGAGGCTGGGGGCAAATTGTGCCAAAAGGCTTTTGCTGGGGTTGCAGGTGTCAGGTGCAGCCTGTGCAGCCCCGCTGTGGCTGAGGGCAGCTGGTGGCATTGAGCCCCTTGGGTTGCTGTGCTTGCCTGCTCTGCCTCCCCCTCAGTGCCCGGGGCTGACAGGGCTCCAGCTGCACGAACAATGCTCTGGCTCAGCCCCATGGCAGATGCCCCCTGGCAAATGCTATCCCAAAACACAGCACTCCCTGGGAATATGAGTTTTGTCACAAAGGTCCCCTGGTCCCAGCTTGTTACAGTGTCTGTGGCTGCTGTGTGCCCAACCAGCAACGAACTGCCCTGGATTTCAGGGAAAGCTGCTCTGCCCTCACATGGAGAACAAGGACAGACCTGTCCTTCCTCCCACTTCCCAGAACTGGGTGAGGAAACCTGCCCGCGCCCCCAGCGCAGGCAGTGCTGCCCACGGGCAGGAGGAGCACTGCTAGAGCTGGGACATGGCCCCAGCCCAGCCCCACGCTGGGGAGGGTACACGGCAGAAATGCTGGCAGACCCTGGGGGCAGTGACCGAGCTCTGGAGCTATGGGACTGGGGGTCAGAGCCCATGCCCGGTGGGCCTGCTCCATGTCCCGGCTCATCAGCATCTCTGACAGGTCGCCTTTGTTTTGCCCAGTCCCTCCTCCCCGCCATGTGCTGAGTTAGGGGTTTCAATAATGCTCCCCTGGGCTCTGTCTCTATCTGGAGGCTATAAAAACCCAGCCAGAGGCTGCAGGACATGTCACCTCCCTGGGCACCAGTGCCTCACCCCAGGTAAGCACCAGAGCGTGGGCCAGCTGACCCATCCCCATGGCTAGGGCCTGGGAGCCAGGAGCTGCGGGACCATGTGGAGGAGCATCCAAGATCTGGGGTTAGACCTCACCTTGGCACAGGGAGCAGTGGCAGGGGGCTGGGGATTGGGATGCTGGGAGATTGGGGAATCGAGGGTTATCACTGGCCATGGCAGTGGCTGGGTGCTGATACTCAGTGTGGGCACACAGCCACCTCCACAGTGCTCCCAACTCAGCACTATGCTGCCTGCACCAGCTGCCTGCACGGGTGCTTTGGCGCAGGGATCTGCCAGTGGGAGGAGGAGTCTCCCTGGCCAAGGGCAGGCAGTGCTAGGATGGCTGCCAGGTGCCCATTGCTCTGCACAGCCCAGGCAGCAGCTCCGGGTTGGCAGGGAGAGCCCCAGCTCATGCTCTTCTCCCACTCCAAAGTGGAGCAAGCCCCTTGTTGCCCTCCATGCTGATGGTGAAGGGATGTGCATGGGCTCCTGAGAGCATTTGCATCTGGGCAGAGGAGCTGCTTTAACAGTCCTGTTCCCCTGTGTCCTGACAGAGCCACCATGACCCACCGCTGCAAGAGATCCTCAGGTCTCTGGAAGGTATGGGAGTGTGGGCAAGACCAGCACCATGCCCTGTGAACACATGGGAATGGGGCTGCAGCATCTGCTCAGGGCCTCTGCTCCCTCTGGAGCCTCCTGACCCCATCCATCCCTTCCAGATCGTGGTGTGGGATGAGCCTTTCTTTGAGGGCAAGAAGCACGAGTTCACCACTGACTGCTACAGCACCCCAGAGCATGGCTTCAGCACCGTCCGCTCCTGCAGGGTCGAGAGTGGGGCGTGAGTGGGGGTCTCGGAGCACTGCCACCCCACGGTGCTGCGGGACCCCACGGATGGAGGGGGTTGGGGGATGGAGGTCTCCAGTGCCTTTTGCCACCTGAGCTATGGGGCCGCCTTCTCCGGACGCTCGCTGGGTGCAGCGGGCACATCCCTGGGTGTGAGTGGGATGGTGGGCACCCTGGGGGTCTCACCCCCATCCCGCTCTGGCAGGTGGGCAGGCTTCGAGCACTGCGGCTTCCAGGGGCAGCAGTTTGTGCTGGAGCGCGGCGATTACCCGTCTTGGGAGGCGTGGAGCGGCAGCAACGCCTACCACGTGGAGAGGATGTGCTCCTTCCGCCCCATCTCCTGCGCCGTGAGTGCCCCCCTCCCCGGCTCCTCCTGCAGCCCATGGAACCCACCAGTGGCTACGGGATGGTGAGCCGGGCAGGGCGGCCGTGCCCACACCGTGCCCCTCTTGGCCGCAGGACCACGGGCGCAGCCGGCTGATGCTCTTCGAGCAGGAGAACTTCCAGGGCAAGCGGGCAGAGATGAGCGATGACTGCGCCTCGCTGCCCGCCCTGGGCTGGGGCAGCAGCACCGTGGGCTCCTTCCTCGTCCGCTCCGGCGCGTGAGTACCCGGGGGGTTTGCACCCTGCCAGGGCCCGGCAGGGCGGCAGGCGGCGGGGCCGAGGATGCTGTGGCAGCTACTACACCCCTTCGCGCTGCCCAGAGCTCGCAGCGCAGGGGCTCCACGGTGCAACCAGCCCTGAGCCACCGCCACTCTCTGCTTTGTCGCAGGTGGGTCTGCTCGCAGTACCCAGGGTACCGAGGCTTCCAGTACCTCCTGGAGAGCGACAGCCCCGCGGGCGAATACAAGCACGTGCGGGAGTGGGGCTCCCACGCGCAGACGGGCCAGGTCCAGTCCATCCGCAGGGTCCAGCAGTGACTGCAGTGCTGGAGCCCCTGCACCGCCGGCCACGCACCGCACCGTGGGCACCATCTGTCCCGTGGGGCAGCGGCGGCAAAGCTCAATAAAGGCTCAGTTGTCCATGGCGGCGCTGGCAGTTGGGGAGGGGGGACCATGAGGGTGTGTGGCAGGGAGTGATGCCATGTCCAGGGGCAGAGTGGGGGCTCTGCAGGAGCAGGGATGGGTTGGGGGGAACTTCTCTGCCCCTACAACCAGTACAGAGATCCACATATCCCTGTCACAGGCAGGCAAAGCATTGTGCCAACCTGTCTGCGGGCTCAGAGGCCCTGCAAAACCCCCACATCCCACCACCCCATGGACCCCATCTGCTTCACCAGCACCTGCCAGGGGCTGGAAGGAGCTGCAGGACCCAGCAACCTGCAGGTGCACACAGTGCCCCATCCCTGCATCCATGCACACCCCTGCACCCATCCCAGCACCCGTCCTCACTGCCGCACACCCAGTGCGCAACCAAAGCTGGAAATGCAGCAGGGAAAGGCTGGTCTGGAAAATTTCCTCATTTCAGAAGAGCTCTGGAGAAAAGGTTTGATGTGATGAAAATGTCCTATCCGTGACATTTGCAGCAGCAGGGCCGCCAGCGGAGGGAATGGGAAATGCTGCCTAGAAAGGGATTCTCTCTGCAGGAATCACAATTAAAAGGACAAAACAGAAGAAGAAACAAAATGTTTTGGGATGGGCTCAAGGAAACCCTCCTGCGCCTCAGGGCACACCCGTCCGGGGCCAGCAGCCAGCGAGACCCGAGGAGCGGAGCTTCCTGGCCCCTCCATGGCCACAAATGGGGAGAGGAACCCCCAGTCCTGGGCGCCCCCCGACCCTGCCCAACCTAGAGTTCTGACGTGGTGGGGGGGTGGGGTGCCGGGGACCGGGTGCGGGTCAAGCACACAGCCAGGCACCGTGGACAGCTGGCGGCGGGACCCGGGGTCCTCGGGGACTCGGCGGGGACCTGGAGAACAATGCAGGAGCCCAGCAGCTGCGCAGCGCTGAGAAGGGGCTGTCACAGCTCTCGGACCGAGAGTGGATCTGTCCCCGGGAGCGGGGGCTGTCCTGGGGCGGGACTGTGTCCTCAGGCCGGACTGGTCTCTTTGTCATCCCTCCCTACGGAGCCCGGCAACATCCTGCCCATCCGTGTTCCCAGGGATGTACCCGCATCAGCCCCTGCCCATTGGCTCTTGTCCCGTCTCCCCTGGGCCATCCCAGGGCTGTGGGTTGCCCACGCCACCCCAAAAGGGCTGTGGGGAGCCCGTGACGCCACGAGGGACAGTGTCCTGGCAGGGGGTGACAGTGGCCTTTGCAGCGGCTGCCGTGGCAAAGGGGTCCCCGGGGTCTCCCGAAGCGGGATTGCGCGGGAGGGGTGCGGGATCGGTGCAGAGAAGTGCGGAAGGGGTGCGGGGAGAGGTGCGGAAAGGGTGTGGGAGCGGTGCTGGAAGCGATGCGGGAGCGGGGAGCGGTGCGGGGGGAATGTGACTCGGCTGCATTTCCAGCATTAAAATTTAATGTGAATTGCAGCATCCTCCTGCGCCGTAGGTAGGGCCGGGGGGGCAGGAGGCTGCGGGAGGAGGAGTTTGTGTGTCCGCCTCTTCCTCAGGGATGCTCTGGGAAAGCTCCAGCACAAAGGAGCGGCGCGGCGGGCAGGAGCGAGCGGAGCCGGCGCCACCCAGCCCCAGCTCGGCCCCCGGGAGCAGGTAACGCACCGCGGACATCGCTCCGCTCCCTCCGGATGGAGATCGGGCGCCGGTGGGTCTGGGGGCGCGGGGAGTCCGGCGGCCGCCCCCACCTCGCGGCGGGAGCGTGGGGCGATGCCGCCCCGGGACTCGGGGGGTCCTGCGGGCATCGCTTCGGGAAGTGCGGAGCCGGCAGGCGCGTCTGCTCCCGCTTCTCGGTCCCCCAAAAATACAGCCCCCATATTATTCCCTGGTTATAAATAATCCCACGAGAGCCCCCCTCCCCGGCAGGAGCCCCCCCTTGCCGGGGGTGCCAGGCGGGGTCAGCCCGGGCAACCCTCCCTTTGTCAGGGCAGGGGCAGCCGCACATCCCAGAGAGTGTTCCCGGCCGCATCCCGGTCTGGCGGGCGATCCCCGGTGATCCCGGTCCGGGAGTGGCACCTGGCAGCGTGGCCTTCCCTATACGCTGCCTGCAGCCCTCGGCCCAAATCAGAACTAACTGCTGCGCCACTTGTTTGTATTTTTTTTCAGAATCATCACCAAGAATAGGGCTCCCGCCAGGTAAATGGATTCTTGCCTGATTTTCAATGGTCCTGAGAGGAATTGTAGCCAAAATACCTGTTTATTCCTTTGTTTCGTAAACCCCTTTTTGTCCTAAAGTTAGTGATCCTAGATGAGGATTAGAGGTGACGCTGGGGCCAGCACTCCCAGGGCACAGCACAGCCCGTCCCTCAGAGTTAACCTGCCAGATGCTTCCATCTCCTCTTGCGGAGCCATTTTCTCTCCCTCATTGTCTCACAACCTCTTGTGTGTGCCAGTAGGTCCTGCCTGGGGAGTCAGGAGGAGCCCAGAAATAATCAGGTTTTCTGGCATTCTGGGCTTGCAGGAAGCCTTTCACACCCTCATCCTCCACCCTTCTCCCAGGCTGCCCAGCCCCAGAGCTGCAGACAAAGGTGGTAGTGCCTGGCACTGCTGTAGCACCACTGGAGCCTGGGATGTGCCAGAGCCTGGGCTCTGCTGGATGGCAGCAAGGATCGGGCAGTGCTCGCAGGGCCCAAGGCAAAGATATTTGGCCACCCTGCTGGGAATTGGGAGCCTGAGATGCCTGGATGCCACATCCCAGAGATCATCTCTCTGGACACGGGCAGCTCATGGCAGTGCCGTACCTGCTGTGGCCTTATCTCCCTGCTCCTGCCTGCAGTAGAGCCTGTCCTCCCCTTCCTCCCTCCTCACTCCAGAGGGGTTTAACGCCTGTTTAATTCTGGTGCTCAGCGGCACCGCATGTGCCACCCACCCTGTGTGGCAGGGGCAGCTCCAGCTCACGGCTGGCAATCACTGCTCACTCTGCCCCAGATGGAGTGTTTAGCTGAGCCCTGCCTGAATGAAATTTTTTCCCCTCCCTGTCTCCTGGGATATGTTTCATTCCTGGGTGAGGGAGGCCATCCCACAGCGGTCATGTCCTGCCTGCTCCACCACAGGCACCTCCCATTAGGATCCAGGCAGGGGATTCATTTGCCAGATGCTCGATGGCATCTCTGGAGCTCATTCCCACAGCTGGGTTGCAAATGCTGCCTGGATGTGCTGTCCTCACAGGAGGGACTGTCCTGCTAGCAGTGCCTGTGGTGTGTGGTGACAATGAACTGAGGGAAGGAGGAGCAGCTCCGCAACTGAACTGCAGAGTCATCATGGCCCAGCTCCCCCAGGACCTGCTGCAGTCCTGGCTTTTCCAGCCGGGCAGGGCAGGAGCAAGGGCAGGGCAGGGGCAGGAGCAGAGCAGGAGCAGGAGCTGGACAGGATCAGGAGAAAGGCAGGAGCAGGAGCAGGGCAGGGCAGGCAGAATAGCTGGCACCAGCCACGGGTCCCCACATCCCTGTGGAGGTGGAGTAGCACCCACCACAGCGCAGCTGTGACTGCTGGCCACCCCAGTACAACCAGTGCCTGTGGAACCACAGGGTCCCAGTGACCCAGCTTAACCACAGGGCAAGAGCGGAGCTGAAAGAGGCAGCAGTGGCAGTGGCAGTGACACTTGGTCCCTGCCCTCAGTGCAGGGGTTCCCGCAGCAAGTAGGGACAGTTTGGAGCATTGCCACCATTTCTGGTGTGGTGGTTCCTCGTGCCCCCCTGTGCCTGGTAGTGGGTCCAGCTTCCCCACTCTGCAAGGGGACAGGAGGCTCTCTGCCCAACCCTTCTGCCAGGCTCCTGCCAGCTTGGCTTGGCTCTGCCAGGGGATGGTACTGTGTTGCTCTCCCTTGCTGCGTTGGTTGTTTCTTTTGCAGCTGCTAATGACTGACCTGAGGTCTGTTCACACAGTCCCCTCACGGCCTCCACGGTGCAGAGACACACAGGATGGGGGGACATTGCACGGCACTTGCATAGCTGGTGACCACAGGTAGGATCCCCAGGGAGATGGTACGGGTAGTGCCAGCCCCATGCTCTCCTACCCCTTGTGAGCTGGGAGGGCTCTGGGAAGCCAGGAGCCTTCCTCCCTAGGTTCCAGTGGTGTCCAGGGGGTTACACCATCTCCAGGGCCACCTGCACAAGCGGATGTGTCCCCCACATGTGCTCACCAGTGGGGAGGGGGCAGCTGCCACACTGCTCAGGGTCTCACAGCGTCTCTGCTCCCCAGTGTCACCACCCCAGGGGCACAGCCTCAGCTCCTGCCTGGCCAGACCAGCCATGCCTGGAGGGGAGCCGGGCTCAGGGAGCTGCTATCACCATCCATACACGATGCCAGAGCCGGGCCGGCCCCAGCAGGACACCCTGGTGCCTGGTGCCATGGGCCAGAGCCACGAGCCCAGCCACGGCGAGGGACACGGCCGAGGACACAGCGGTGGGGACACTTGAGGACATGGGTCTGCGTGTGCATGTGGTTCTCCTGCAAGGTGCTGGGGTTCCCTTCCCTACTGCTGCTCCACCCCAGCTGTGAGCAGGATGAGACCTGTCCCTTTCCCTGAATCCAGTGGAGGAGGAGGGAGAAGGGGAAGGTGACAGGGCTGGAGCTGTGCCAGCTCCTCAATGAGACATGACAACCACAGCCCAAGGCACTCCAGTTGTCCCCACTTATTCTGCCCGTCCTTCTGGCAGTTGATGAAATCCTGGTGGTTTCTGCTCTGGAAGTGCCCTGCACTGCTGGTGCCAAGTCCTGGCATGACCCTGCCTCCACTGCCCTTGGAGAAAACACCTGGTTCATGGAGCAGCCTGGAGCATGCGGAGGGACACGGGCAGTGAATCCTCCTTCCGTGACCTCTGTTGGGGTGGCAGTGGCTCTGTGGGTGGGTTGGACCATGGCCTCACCAAGCAGTTACTCCATCCTGTGTCCCTGGACAGGAGGGAGAAATGGGGGTGCAGTGGGCTGGGGGGTGAGGGCAGACATAGCTCATGGCAGGTGTGAAATCCAAACTGGCATAGTGTCCTCTTGAGGACCATTAGGGGTTAGTGCTGTGGAAGGAGGTAACCCAGAGGGACGTGGGCAGAGGGTGCCCTGTGTGCCTCATCCCAGCCTGGTTTTTCTGGGCACGGTGCTCCTGCTGCCCTTCAGAGCACTGCTTAGCCCCTTGGAAAGGCAGTTTCTGACAGAGAAGGGGTAAGCTATGGGCCACTCTTCCTCTGCTCCATGGCATGCTTTTCCCTGCTGAACCTCCTCCTCCCTCCACAGGCAGTGGGAGCTTGGTGGAGACCCAGAGCAGCCATTGTGGTTTCTGCAGAAGCCCTGCCTTTGCAGAGCTGCCCATAGCCTTACCCCAGACACTGCTGGTGATGCTTTCACACCTTCCCTCTCTGCTTCTTCTGGCTCCTTTAATGCCCTGACCTCATTCACTGCCTGGCACTGCTGGGATTGGCTCCTCCATGTATCCTGTCTCTCATCTTCACCAGTATCAGGAGTGGGAAGCACACTTTGTGTGGGGACATCCTGCTCAGGGCATTTGGTACCTCACTGGCGGGGATGAGAGGGGCAGATCTTTGCAAAGCATTTAACTGAGAAACAGGTTACATTATGCAGGTTAAACCCTCCAATAACACCTTCCCAAATCTCTGTCTAGTAGCAATGTCCCAAAATGCCTCCTACTCTTGTGAGCCAGAGCCCTGCTGCTCCCTGGGACCAGCTCTGCATGCTGCCGCTGCACTCTGATATTAACCTACTAACCTGCTGGGACTCTGTGCCCTCACCGGGGGCTGGCACAGCCCCTGGCACATGGACTAACCCACTAACTGGCCCCAGTGCATGCCCTACTAACCTACAGCTAGTCCTGCCTTGCGCCCACTAACTGGCAGCAGTGCTGCCTTTAAAGGGGAACAGAAAAGCTGGGAAAGGAGGTTTGGAAGTGCCAGGTGTCAGTGCCAGGCTGTACAGGCAGGGACGGGCAGGGACAGCTCCAGTGGTGAGCAGGAGAGAGGACCGGCGGCCCCTGCCCATGCAAGCAGTCCCTGCCCCAGGCAGGAGAGGGGACCAGCAGCCCCTGCCCTGGGCTGCCCTCACCAGCACGAGGAGAGGGTTTCTCCTCACACGCCCTGCCCAGCTCTGCCCGTGGAGCCTGTTGCTGACTAGGAGCCTAAAACGGTTTTATCAGCAGAAGCTTTTCAGTTCCTTTTTAAGCCAGTAGATCTCTGTTACTAACACATTCCTGAACTGAATTAAACAAACTAACCATTGCTGCTTTTCTCTTCATTTCTTTTCCAGTGTGTGTGTCCTAAGGCAGACTGGTGCCCTGCTTTTGTTACTAACCTGTACTTCTGTTACCACTGTACTAATTCTTCCTGGTCTGTTTCTCTCTTGCTACTAACCAACTCTCTTTGCACTTTGCCTCTCAGTTGCTATTTGCCATGACAAGTGACGGTGGCTCCTCCTGGACTCCTGGATATTGACATGCAGCACCCTAATTTTTGGTGCTGCTCAGTGTCCCTGGCTCCCATTCAGAGCAATGGGAAGGAAGATGCTCAGAAAGGGGGCTTTGAAATTTTCCTATTTGCCTTCTGTTTGCCAAGAAATTTCCTAAGCACAATGAGGAAAAGAGGGTGAGAGGCAATACAACAATACAAAACCATTAATAATGACGAGTACTGGCTGTAAAGGTCCAATAAACCCAGTTTGCAGAGACTCAGCCATAGGGAGATGCTACTGCCCATGAGCCCCACCAAAGCTTGAGCCTGGGGCTCTCCTAGGGCCCCACGTCACCCGTCATGGGGAATGGTCTTGTGCTGCTCACTGCATTGGCTTGCGGGCCCTCCCGGGCTCCTCACTTCCCTCCCTTTGTCTCTCCACAGTTTATCTTGTGCCTGGTGCATGTGGAAGCTGTTGCTGGCAGCGTGGTCCTGACTAACCATACTTCTGTGTGACCACTGGGTTGGTAACAAGCCAAGGGCAGGAGTGGGCAATGGGTGTCGGAGGGGCTCTGCCATCAGGCTGTGATGGGGGCACAGCCTGGGCTGTGCTTTCTGTCTGTCAGCTGGATGAACGTCCCCGGTGTCTGCAGGGGTCCTGCCGAGATGAAGGCTCCAGGACCTGGTGTAGGTTTGGACATGGGCTGATGACCCAGAGCAAGGCACTGCCAGTGTTCAGGCCTGCCATGACCAGCAAGCCCTTTGTGCCAGCAAAGGATAGCAGCTGGTGGAGATGGGCTGGCTCAGGAGGACATTCCAGACCGTGGCTGCTGTGGGGACACAGCAGTATAGGGCTGCCTCCACCAAGGCTCAGGGCAGCTCTGTCTGGGGGCTACAGATCTGGACAGCATCCAGCTCTGGCTGCTCTCTCTTGGCTTTGCCTTGTGCTCATTAACCCTGTGGTGAGGGCCTCCCCAGTAACCCACTGTCACTGGCTGGTGTCACCATCACCCCACAGCAGCTCTCCTGCCTGCGCTGGAAAGCAGAGACAGAGTGGAGTCCCCTGGATGGCTGAGCCCACCCTGTGATGCTGCCACCACCCCTGGGCATCCCTGCTCTGCGCTGACACAGTCCTGCTCCTTCAGCTGGGGTGTCACCGGGCTCTCAGGCTGATGTGGGGGTTCCCTCCCCACCCAGCTCCTTGTCTGTCCAACCTCCACCTTATCCCACTAACCATGCACCTCCCCTTTCTCCACACCGCTGGTATCAGGGTGGGTTTTTGGGCTAATGCTCCTGTGTTTGATGGAAGGGGGAGACAGGACCTCCCTTTGGGCTGCAGACAGAGGAGGAAGCAGGGACACAGAGACAGGAATGGGCTAGGAGGACAAGCCAGGCTGGGCACAGGGTGGTGAGGTTCAGGGCTCCTGCAGAGGTCAAGAGCACCACCAGCACTGGGATGGGGTTATCAGAGACCACCATTGTGAGGGACTGTCCTTCCTTCCTCACAGACCCCTCTTTCTCTCTGGAGCAGCCTGCCTGCACCCAGGGGGACCTCCCCAGATGGGTCACCATGGGGACCCATGGGACCACAAGTCACCCTGATAGCCCAGAGGCAACTGTGACCTGTCACAGGCAGCCAATGCTGCCCACAGACCCCTCAGTGGGGACAGGCCACCAGTGTCCACTCTGATCACCACTGCTGAGCAGAGCGGGTCTGGGGGCCAGAGGGGCTTCACCAAACAGCCTGGCTGCTC
The DNA here is from genome assembly GCA_013396755.1 of Sclerurus mexicanus. Classification (NCBI taxonomy): domain Eukaryota; kingdom Metazoa; phylum Chordata; class Aves; order Passeriformes; family Furnariidae; genus Sclerurus; species Sclerurus mexicanus. The sequence goes on from VWZF01000441.1 coordinate 403,561, forward strand.
CTTTTCTCTGCTCCAGCACCTTGGGGCTCCCTGATCCTGCTCTCCAATTCCTGTGGCAGGCAGAGGAGTCAGTCAGTCAGTCAGTCTGTCTGTCTGTCTCTCCTGCTTTGCTGGTGCCCCCAGAGTTGTCTGGAGAGGGACACGATCTTCAGACCCCCCTCCACCCAAGGCACAATGGCAGGTGTGGGGCCGAGGCACTGCAGCAGCGACATGGACAAAGGTCAGGGGATGTCACCCACTCGAGATGCACCATCCTGCCAGGGTGCTTCAGCCCAAGCTGGCCAGGGCTGCCCCAGCTCTGCAGGACCACACAGCCACTCCATGTCCAGCACAGTGGGAGCAGGCACAGCCTTGGTGGGACTGGACTGGATGCTGGTGTGGGGTGTGGAGATGCTCTGGGGCAGAGGGTCCTGGGGTTGCCTCAGCGGTGCGAGTGGGAATCCTGAGGGTCGCCGCAGCCCCGAGGATGTCCCCACAGCCCCGAGGATGTCCCCACTGCCTGTAATGTCTACTCTGAACATGGCAAGTGTGCAACCAACCGCAGTCTGGTGTCTTTGTGAAGTGTGGGGAGCTGGGGGAACAAGATGGAGTGGGCCTGGGGGTGTCCCAGCTCCCACGGGGCACATTGTGGGGCAGGGGCTGGGCCAGGACAGGCGGTTCTCACCGCAGCCACCTCGGCATCCTGCACAGCAGCCACTCAGGAACGGGTGGCGAGACAGGAGGGGATACAATCGACCGGGGCGCTGGGTGGGCAGTCCTGCGGGGGCGCAGAAGGGGCTTCACCACCCCGAGAATTCCCGAAATGTGGTCCTGGGGCCAGCGGTGATACCACCCAGCGCGGGCAGCGATCAGGGCGGGCAGCGCAGGATGCGGTGCGGGCACGGAGCCCACGCTGCGTTCGCACCCGGGACATCCCGCGGCGGGGCCGTGCGCGGAGGATCGGCCGGGGAAGCCGCAGGAGCGGGGAGGCAGCGGGCGAGGGCTGCGGGGGCTGCGGCGGGACCGGCCCGGGGGACACGGGGTAGCCGTCGGTACCGCGCCGGGCCGGGAGGGCGGCGGCAGGTGGAGCTCGTGCTCCAGGAAAACCCCTGCCCCGGCTCCATCCCTGCAGGTATCGAAGGCCAGGCTGGACGGGGCTTGGAACAGCCTGGGCTACTGGAAGGTGCTCCTGCCCATGGCGGGGGAGTGGAACGAGATGAGCCCTCTTTCGACGCAAACCATTCCATGATTCTGTGACTCCATCCTGGGACCTGGTGGTCACACCGAGCAGGGCGCGGCGCCTGTCCGTCCCTCTCCCGTGGGGGAGGCTGGAGACCCCCGGGCTCCGACCCCTGTCCGGCCATTCCGGGCGGAGCGGAGAGGCAGCAGCCAAACCGCCGTGCTTATTTTCCCCGGCGTGAGCAGCACTTTGAAATGTCACAGCGAGTCTCTCCAACGCTTGTTGGCAGCGAATGTGTGCAAGCAAGAGAAATGCTGCTCATTTGCATCAAATTGCGCCGCCGTTCTGTGAAATGGAAGCGTGGCATTTCGGGGAGCGGCTTCGAGCGGCGCTGGGGTCTCTGTCACGGAGCGGCCCTGCGGGAAGAGCTTTGCCGGAGGGATTGATAAAGCCCCGAGCACCTGTCCCAAACATGCCCGTGCTTGCCCTGGAGCTGCCGGGGGAGCCGGGCAGACGGGCAGGGTGCCCGGCTGCGGAGCAGGTCCTGGGCAGCTCCGTTTCCAGAGCCCCGAGAGCGCAGGAGGCTGCTGCTGCCATGGGGCTTCATCCCCCGCCCCCTGCCACCTGGTGCCCCTGCTCCCGGGTACCTCCTCTGCCCCCGGCTCTCCCACTATCTGGCTTCCCCTGTGCTGGCCCAAGCCTGGGGTCAGGGGATGCTCCCCGGAGATGGATGTAGGAGCTGTGAAACACCCCATGTCTCCAACTCTGCCCAAGCCTCGGCTGCACTCGGCTGCAGGGGAAGGTTTATGTGTCTCTCTTCCCAAATATGACATTAAAAAAACACCCCACATATTTTCTGCTTTTCCCGTCTCTCCCTCACTTCTGTCACACTGACCCTTATCCAGATTTTTCTTAGGTCCTGGAGCTTTAACCCGGGAAGCATCATGTGTTTAGTGTCCCCAGCACCTCACAGGGACACAGATGAGGACCGTATTTGCTCCAAGGGTCACAGTGTGGATTGAAATGTGGCTGCACACGCAGCCCCTCACCCTAACCTCATTAGGAAGGTGAAAGTAATGATAATTAAAGTCATGAAGTCCCAAACTGCTCTTCTCTCCTGGTTTAATTTATTTCATAGAGTCACAGAATGACAGAATGGTTTGACTTGGAAGGTACCTTAAAGATCATCTCATTCCGCCCCCTGCCATGGGCTGGGACACCATTCTGGCCTTTCTGGCCACTTCTCATTCCCACAACTATTGCTCCATGAGTTAATATCCTCACAGTGATAAAAGAATGGTCACTACCAATGGAAGCATGTTTTAGGAACTTTCTGGGTGACTTTATTGGCACTGACACCCCAGGCTGTGGTGATGCCAGCTGGGGACACCCATCTGCATCTGCTAATGTGGGGAGGGTGGAGCGGGTGCCAGGCTGCCCTGGGCAGTCAGTATTGCTGCTCACCTCTGGGCAAAGAAAGACCTCCCTCCCCCAGAGCTGTGCCCACTCCTGGGAATCCTCTTGTTTCCCAGGTCGTTCTGAGTATTCTGTATTTTGCAGCAAGCAGAGCTGAGAGCCACATGTGGAATAATGAGTGAAGCCAGAACCCAAGGCAAGACATCCTGGTACATCTTAAAGCAATTAAATTCCCAGTTACAGAGCTCTGCACGTGTGAAGCCGCAGTCCTTCTCTCTTTCACCTTTTCAGAACAAGGCAGTGGCTGCAACTTGGTTGGGCACCAGGATAATGGCTTTAGACTGACAGAAGTCGGTTTAGATAGGATATTAGAGAGAAATTCTTCCCTGTGAGGGTGGTGAGGGCCTGGTACAAGTTGCCCGGAGAAGCTGTGGCTGCCTCATCCCTGGAAGTGAGCATGACCAGGCTGGACAGGGCTTGGAGAACATGGTCTAGTGGAAGGTGTCCCTGCACATGGCAGGGAGTGACACTGGATGGCCATTAAGGTACTTTCCAACCCCAATCATCCTGTGATTCCATGCCATGCCAAGGGGTCCAGGATCCCAGTTGCTCCAGGACTGATCATGTTTGAGCTCTCCCCTCCACCAGGAGTGGGCTCTAGGCCTGCACTGCCGTGCTCTCATTAATACACAGGATTGTGAGAAGATCCATAATTAGATGCTAACTGAGTTTTCTTTAAGTTGGGTGAGGGAAGGTCAGCAAGGTAGGACTGGAGTCAGCTTATTGTTATTATCAATCAATAACCTATTTATTTTCCAACATTGCTATTAACCTCTGCGAGCTACTCGCTGTTTCCCTATGAAAGGGCTGTGCTGCTGCTTTGCTGACTGGACAACTCTGATTGAAAATGGAGCAGTGACCTGACCCCAAAGGCAGAATCCAATTAAAATCATTTTCATTTGTAGATTAATATTTTTAAACATGTTCTACATTTCTTGCTTCAGCATTTCACACAGGAACTGCTGCCTCATTACATGAGCACCGGTATCGATAGTGCCATAAGGAAATAATTACAATTAATTAGACATGGAGACAATAGGACTGTCCTTTTCCAGGACTGAGGGACAGTGCCCGGTCATGACGTGCCATCTCTGTGGTGGCAGTGAGCAGGATGCTTGTGGCTTGTGGGACAGGGCTGCTGTGCTTGTGGTGGGGAGAGGGACAGGGGGGTCTCAGCATCTGGCTCCTTGTGCCACAGTCCAAGCACCAGCCCCAGTGAGGAGGGGGGGTGAGGGTCACTGGTGGTCCAGCCTGTGCCGATGGAAGAGACCAGATGCCCCAGTGATGGGCACATCACAACACAGAGGGTCCCACCCTGAGCCCCTCGCAGAGCCTACTGCTGAGTGCTGCTGAGAGCAGTAATTGCCTGATGGAGCTCAGTCTCAAGGTAAAGTCTATTATTAATAACGTGACTTTGATAATAAAAAGATTAAAATTAGGTTTATGGTTTGCTGACTGCCCTTTCCACGCTATAATCATCCCTCATTCATATTCATAAGCCTCTCATTAGTAACCACTGCTTACAAGGCGGCTAAACAGCCCAACCCTTCAGCAGCCTCCATCTCCTTAACTGCTTAACTTGCTCGCTGATTACCAACATCAAATTAACTCTGCAGAACGGATCTAATAAGCTTCCCGATGGCTTCAAACCTCCTTGAAAATTGCTCTGATGTCTCCATGGGGCCCTATTAAAAAAAATCTTTGCCCTGTGAGTAGAAGAGGGAACACACTGGGCTGTGGCTGTGGCACTGGCAGTGCCCAGCCCTGGGGCCTGGGTGCCCATGGGAAGTTCCCACGGTGCCCCTGCAGTGCCCACTGGAGCAGCCCCACTCCGTGTGGTCTCTTTGCAACAGGAGTAGCTGTTAGAACTGATGAGCTGTTTTCCCTGATCCTTCATTAAACACTCCAAGACTTAATTTGACTATTTGCTGTCTTGGGGGTTGTGTAACAAAAGAATAAATAAGAACGACCTTTCCATTTAATTACTTTTTTTTAGATGTGGGAAATGCCTTGGCTTTCCGGCAGCAGGTGTGTGGAGGTTTGACAGCATTTAGGAGTGAGGGGACCAGACCGATGATGCTAACCCCGGTCTGGGCCAGGTTTGGGGACACCAGGACACCCCACAGTGCTGGGGACAGCAGGGTGCCATGGGGGACAGCCGTGGGCTGGAGATGAGACTCGACACAGAGCATGGGGGTGGCTCTCTGACAATTAGCTCTGATGAATATCTCAGCTTGTCCTGACGGCCAAGGCCGTGTGGAGGAACGCTGGTGCGAGCACTGGGGAGTGAGGGAGCCTTCCTCCCTTATTGCCATGGCAACTGCGCACAGGGATGGAGAGCTGAGCAGTTGGGGGCATGCATCCTTCCCACTACACAGACCCCCAGCGGGGGCAACGGTGGAGACACCCCCAAAATCCCCTCAGAGGGATGGTTGGACTGCACCCACTGTTACGTCATGGGCCACCATCACCCGGATCCCCTCTGGTCCCCAGCCCACCCCGCGCTCAGCACCCCCTGCACACAGCCAGACATACTGCAGCCAGGTGGAATGGAAGATCCAGCAATGGGACATCCCTCAGGAGAGCAGGCAGAGCTGGCTGCATCTGCCCTCACCTGGGAAAGGTGTGCAAGGTGCAAGGCTGAGCCCTCCGACCCTTCCCTGTGCCCCCCAAACTCCTGACACAGGAGCCCCCTGCCAGGCCCAGTGCTGATGGAGAGACACGAGTGGCTGCAAATTCCTGCATCCAGCCTGTATTTCCTGCCTGCTGCAGAGTGCATCTTGCAGCAAGGCAGAGACAGGTGAGATTTAATAGGCAGGAGGCAGAGAATTTGTGTGTGAGATTCCCTGCTTTGTGGCACTGGGGGCTGGGAGGTGGAGGAGGCAGCAGCCAATGCCCCGGCTCCCCATGTCCTGGACCTCTTGTTCCACGCCTGTGAGGGGCAGGGATCTTCCACTTGGTCCTGAGCCCTGGAACCCTGCGACTCTGGGGTCAGACACTGTGCTGTCCCCAGAGCCAGCAGCATCCCTCTGAACAAGCAGAGGGATCAGGGACCAGGCTGTGTGCCCATCTCCTGCCCTGGGGAGAGCAGAGCACTCTGTAGCCCTGTTGCACACAGCCCCACTCCATTCCTGTCCCACCATCCCTGACCCGGGAGCCCCCCATGGAGGACCTCCCCGAGCCGCAGCAGGATCACTTGGTCGCAGGGCGGGTGGAGGGGCTGGACTCACAGGCTGGGGCAGGGGCACGTGGCCACCAGCTCTTGAGCAGGTGAGGAAGGGGATCCTCAACCCAGTCACAGGAGAACTTTCTCACCTGGTCCCAGCCCAGCTCTGAGCTGGGGCACTTTGGGCATGTAGAAGCCATTCTGTCCTCAAACACCCCACTTTCAAATCCCCACCCCTTGCCCACAACCACCCTCCCTGCATATTCTCCCTACATTCAGGCTGATATTAATAATGGCTTATTTCAAGCTTTCAGCCTACTTTCTTCCAAGAAAATATTTATCCTGAGCTCCATTTTCCATTTCTTTCCAATTACCCTGTGTCTGATCACTGCCCCACAGCTCTCCTCTTTAGCCACGAACACAAATCCTATTGCCTTTTCTCTTTCCGTGTATTTGCCCTTTGATTTAAGCTGCATTTTCTCCTGTTTTCATCAGTTCTGGCCCTCTCCTGCTGTATATCTCCCTGTTTATCTACTTTCCAAAGGCCTCCTCCTATTTCTCCGACCTGGATCAATACGGCTGCAGAGCCGACTGGCAGCTCCTTGCTGCTGCTGCCTGTAGTTTTTCTTGGGGGACTTGTCCAGTATTTCTTGTTAAGCTTCTGTCTCAGCTTGTTCCATTTCTCATTAGGTTTTAGCACTGGCATTGTAGTATTTCTTGTATTTCCATGCTGCCCAGCAGATCTCTTGGAATTCTTAATAGTGAGGCTTAAAGCCTCCTCTTTAGTGGGCTCCTGAGTCCTCTCAGACAGGCTGGAAGTGGTGAGCAGAGACACTTGGATTTTCAGGTGATGAAAAGAATGCCTCTGGCTCTGAGCTGGGCCATGATTTTTTGTTACAAAAGGGGTGATGGGGATTATTTGTATTTTTTGTCTGTTTTTCCAGGGGATGCATTTCCCAGGGCCATAGTGGGTGGTAGTGCTGGAGAGTGGGTGGCAGCACCCAGGGGTGGGGGGATGGATGTGCCGGGGTTGTGATAGCTTGAAGGGCAGAGCAGGGCAGCCCGCTCTGAGCCTCCTCTGTGCCCCCTGGCAACCCCAAACCATGATCTCTGAGTCCCTGGCCAGTCCCAAAATGTGACCCCTGAATCCCTGACCAGTCCCAAAGCATGACCCCTGCATTCCTGGCCAGTCCCAAACCATGACCCCTGAGTCCCTGGCCCATCCCACACATGACTCCCAACTCCCTGGCCAGGCAATGAACATCCTGGCTATTCCAGAGGGGTTTTTTTGCTTTCCATCTGCATCCCCCTCAGAATTTTCCTTCCAAGAGAAAGGCTGCTTTTAAAATCCATCCCAGCTTTCCAGCTGTCAGGAGCCAGCAGATGTATTGCTCTCCATGGCTGCCTCTCTGAGTATTAAACATGACACGCAGCCGCTGCCATGCAATATTTCCTCGGATGCCACGGCACCGCGGGAGCCAAACAGTGTCCTTTAAAATCAAACCAATTTTTCCTGTCTCCTCCACAGAATAGTCTTATTTATCCGCACTCAAGCAGCTGTTACTGCAGGTTAACCAAAGGTTGTAAAAACATTTTTCAAATACCCTTAACTTTGCATGGTTTGTTATTGAAATTATTAATCTTGGGTTGAGGATTTTCTCCGTATCAGATTGGTATAAAACAGGGAAATCCGCCCCTTCCCTGCCCTGCAGAGCACTCTGCCCACCCAGGCTGGAGCTGGAGCCTTCCTCGGCGATGCTGGGGCCATGGAGCTGCTCCACACTGCCTGGGAGGGATGGAGATGGGAGGGATGGGAGTGGGAAGGATGGGCATTGCAGAGATGGGGATTGCATGATACTTCAGTTCTTGCACTTCTGTGCTAAATCCCTGCCTGGCAAACCCTTTGGTGCATCCCCACACACACCCCTTGGAGTGCCATTTCTATGCAGCTGATTTCCTCATTCAGGAGGGGAAACCAAGGCTGATGAAATCCAATCTCATGTTCAGTTGGATCAGGATAATTCACCATAAGCTAAGCAGAAGAGAATTATTATTAAATGCAAATAAAAATGAAATAGAGCTGTTTGGGAGCTGCTCTGTGATGCACCATCCGCATCAGTCAGGGGCATGTTTAACCCAGGAAATACATCACTGCAGGTAGTGACACCTGGAACACCTGGCCAGGTGTCCAGAAAGGCCCAGACCCTCGTTACCTTCCTGTTAGTGGGGGACAGTGATGGCACCACGGGAAACATGGAGGGGAGCCAGAGCTCTGACACAGCCTGGGCATAGGGGAGTGTGGTGAGCAGGGGTACAAGGGATGGCAACGGGGACAGGATGTGGCCAGAGGTGTCTGCCCCACACCAAGGAGCCACAGAGCATCCTGATGGTTGCATGTCCCTGTAACTCACCCACCAATCCCAGGGCTGACAAAGATGTATTTTTAGCTGCTGCAGCACAATTAAGTCTTCTCGTTAGTCTCAGGAGGAGAAGGAGGCTGTTGGTTTACTTGCAAATGCTTGAGGTAATTCTCTAATGGCTCCTCCACCATTACACAGACACTGTTTTCCATCTCTTATCATATGTAATCCCTAATGATTCCTCCGTTATGTCCTGTTTTATTAAAGCGCCATTGAACTATAGCCTATTGATTTAGATTTCACAGACAATTGAAATTTAAATTGACTCCAAATTGAATGTCTCCATGCAATCTGTGTTCTGCGCTAAAGATAGATAAAATGCTTCTATTTTTGATAACAACTTATAGCAGAGGCACATTTTAATTTCAGGAAGTGTGGAAGGGTGTCAGGATTTCCACGGCAATGACAGGTGGCTGGGGGGCAGCGAGTTCCTGACCCCCATGGACATCTGCTGTCATCGGGGGGCTCGGTGGGAGCTGCAGGACAGTATGCAAATGGTCATTTGTGTTTGAGTAGAGAAAAATGGAATTAATGCTATGAAGTATGTGTTTAGGGAATTCCTGGAGGGCTCTTTTACTGAGCACCACTGAGCCGCCCCAGGTGCCAATGGGGTGCTTGGCCAGGGGGATGCTTTTCCTAGAATCACAGAATCATAGAACCCCAGACTGGTTTGTGTTGGAAGGGACCTTACAGACCATCTCATTCCACCCCTCTGCCATGGGCAGGGACAGCTTCCACTAGACCATGTTCTCCAAGCCCCATCCAGCCTGGCCTTGAACACTTGCAGGGATGGGGCAGCCACAACTTCTCTGGGCAACCTGTGCCAGGGCATCACCACTCTTACAGGAAAGAATTAATTCCTAATATCTGGAGCTGGAAGGGACCAACAAGAACCATCAGTCCAACTCTTGGCCCTGCAAAGGACACACTCAAGAATCACAGCAGGACTATACACAGAACAGAACCGACACGGAGTGTACAGTCAACACACAGCACCAGAGGGGAGAACCCCACGGGACTCCAAAATTCTGCCATGTTTTACTCACCAAATTAAGGGCTAAATCCAGCTTTAGGGGTGCAAAGACCTGGCTGGGACAGAAGCCCATTGCCAGGAGCACACAGGAGCTGTGTCTGGACCTGGCACTGCAGCTCCCTGTGCCCCATCCCTGGGTGCCCCACAGAGCATGGGGTGAGTGTGGCCACCTCTGTGGCTCTGGGACTTTGAGACCTCCAGGAGCTTCGGTGTAAATAATCAAGAGTTACAGGCTGCGACCTGCCACTGGCTCTGCTCATGTGCCTCCCGCCGGGAATAATGTCTGTGTTACAGCTGACCTTAATGCCAGTGGAGATAATTCTTCCCGTGCAATGAGCTGTTTATTGGCTGATAGATACAGTCCTGTCAGGAAGGGCCATCCCTGCAGCCCTGCCAGCCCCTGCGCTGGGATGGGAGTGTAGAGGGTCCTTGCTGGGGCTGGAGCATCCCCGATGTCCCTCAGCAGCACTGGCAGCCCAGTCGCAGCCCCTGTCCAAGATGGGTGCCAACCCAGGCCATTCTATGAATTCATGATTTCCCACTCACTGGGTCTGTGTGTAGGACAAGTGCCTGCTCCAAGGATGGAGAGGTGACAGAAGACCCAGCAAAATCCACTGACACTGACCTTGTCCTCCTGGAAGGCCAGCCCAGCCTCAAATACTTCTGTTTAAAATCACCTGCCTTTAAAGCCCACCTAAACTCCTACAACTGGAGCTGTCACCTAATTTCTCAGGGCACTGCGGTTTTCTACGAATGATAGACAGTAATTAAAACTCAGCTAATAACCTCCTCACTCCTGACATTTCTACAGGGGTTTTCTTCACCATTATCTACATATAGATTAAAAATTGTAATTGGACCAGAGATAGGGTTAGAAAAATCCACCCCCTTCCCACTGATCATTTGCTAGTGAGTGACACTTGGAAATTTTATTTAATCTGAGGAAAATTGAGTTGAACTCCTGTAAAACTTGTGTTAGCGTGAAGTACCTGCATTGGGTAGAAAATTCACTTGGCTGAGGGATGGGCAGAAAGAGTGGGAATGGGAATGGAGCAGCAACAGGGATCACATTGATGTTTCTGTACCAAAAAAGTGAAAAATTGAGGAATTGATGATGTTGGCAGCACCAGGTAATTTAAAGATTCATTGGGAGCAACCAGCCAAGCTGTGAGTTAATCCAGCTTCACCCAGCTCTTCTCAACCTCTATCCATCCTATCCTATGGCTGGTGCTTTTCTGGGATGCCCAAATGGCCACCTGGCTGCCCCCAAGGCATCCCAGGAAAGCGAAGCTACTGTGAACTCTGTTCTGCCACCCATCCCAAACCCATGATGGCTACAGACACTTAATTACGACCTCAATAATTATTATACCACGGAATTAGTAATGGGATAATGACAACATTTATTGGAAGCAGTGACATATTAACTAAGTGGGGCAGTATTAATTGCAATGGTGAATTATCCTCATAGACACTATTTCAATTCTTGTTTTGTCACTATTACGTTTATGACAGCAATAATTACATCTCTAATATACTCATTATTGGGAGATATACAGAGTAAGTCTTAATAAATGCAGCAATGAAGGGATAATGCTCGTGGTGGGCAATTGAGGAGCAAGAAACGGTTTTGGAGGCTGGTTTTAAGGATTCTCCTGATGGAGATGACCTTTGATGGCTCAGCTGTTGTCTGTGCCATGGGATGAGGGCTTGGCATGGAGAAGCATCCAGTGATCACATTGCCCTGAGACCCCAAAGAGACTTCAGCTCCCGGAGTTAGGGTGGTTCAAGCAGGGATGCCAGTCTGGGGGGGTTCCCATGGGCAGCAGTGCCTGTCTGGGCAGTGGGTGCCTGTGAGCTGGGGTGCCCAGGGTGCCTTCAGAGGCCTCATTGTCAAAGATCTTCAAGTCCAGCTCTCAACCCATCACCACCACGTTTACCGCTAAACCATGTCCTCAAGTGCCCCAATCACCCTCTTTCTGAGCACCTCCAGGGATGGGGACTCAATCACTTCCTTGGGCAGCTCCTTCCAAGGCCTGATCATCCTTTCCATGAAGAAATTCTTCCTAATGTCCAACCTGAACCTCCCCTGGCACAACTTGGGACTGTTTCCTCTCATCTGGTCCCTTGTTCCCTGGGAACAGAGCCCGACCCTGCCCTAGGGAGCTGGAGAGAGCGAGCTCTCCACTTTACAGTCCATTCTGCTTCTCCATTCTTGCTCCTGCCCCGTGCTGTGCTTGCCTCCAGGAGACAGAACAAGGACGTTTGTCCCAGAAAAGTGCTGTCCTCCCTTCTCCAGCTACATCCTGCTCTTTCTCACAGTGTGTTATTCCCAACAATCCCTGGTCGTTTCCACAGCCTTACGGCTATCAGTGTTCGAGACATTCACGTCACCCCGATATTCTGGGCTTCTACAGGTGTTGTGCACGCCGCGGTGCCTCAGCGGGTCCCCACACGGTGTCCCTCTTCACCCGCGGCACGGCCGCATCCCGCCCTGCCAGCGCCGCCATCCATCACCGCCGACCCGCCGCTCCTCGAGCAGACAATGAGGGAAAATCGGGCTTTTCAGGAGCGCCACTTTGTTGTTTGTACAAAGGAGTTGGGCTGTTAACACGTGTAAGGTAATGGGATCCCCCCCGGCTGCGCAGGGCTCTGCCTGATGGATTACCCACCCCATTCATCTAAATTATGTCACAGGCAATGAGCAACTTGCTTAATCTGTCCAAAGGCAGGGTGTCTGCGCTGACGCTCCTCGCTCACCGTCACCGCAGCGCGGACCGGCGACAGCCCCGTCCCCACCGGGATGAGGCCGAACCCGCTCGGTCCGGGCGTCCCGCCCAGCACCTTCCAGCGGGACAGTGGGGTCACATCCGCCCCCCAGCTCCGGGGGCAGGGTGGGTGCCAACCCCCGGGAAGGTCTGGGCACGGTGGGGGCACGGGCAGGGTGCGGGACATCACGGTCCTGCCCCGGCTCTGGCACAGAGACCAGCCTTCGGTTTACAATGCACTGCGGCATTCCAGTGCGTAAAGGGGCTTGTAAGAAAGATGGAGAGTGGCTTTTTACATGGGCAGGTAGTGATAGGACAAAGGGGAATGGTTTTAAACTAAAAGAAGAGAGATTTAGATTTGATGTTGGGAAGAAGTTCTTTACTCAGAGGGCACAGGGTGCCCAGAGAAGCTGTGTCTGCCCCATCCCTGGAAGTGTCCCAGGCCAGGTTGAACAGGGCTTAGAGTAACCTGGTCTAGTGGAAGGTGAAGAATTTCTTCCTATCACCCGTCTCAGCTCCCAGCTGCAAAAGATCCCCAAGGATCACACCAGTGACAACAAATTGGGTCCATCCCTGCTCACACATCTCATGCTGGGGCTCATCCAAAGGAAGAACCAACCAGGCTTATTTTAGAGATGAAGAAAGGAAGGGGATAAGGGAGACAACCCAGTTTTTCTCCCATTTTGGTACCATGCTGACGCCTGGAGACGGTGTGTAATTTGACAAGGCCCTTGGTCCTGCAGTGATGATGTTTGACTAATGACAGGATGAACTCTCCACCGGTGCTGCTTGCACTGGAATAGCCCTGGGCGATCACCCAGCCACACGTTCCAAACGTGGCAAAGGAAATCATCTAATAAAGCAATAAAGTGAGGGACTTGCTAAATGATGTCTTTTAACTATTGTAATGGATTTTTTTTAACATTGTTTTATCTTGGAATGCAAAAAATTATTATGAGCAATTTGAGCAATTTGGATTCAAAACTCTGCTTGGACTTGACATATTTTGCATACTTCCACCCCATATAACGACTCAGCTCATAAAAATGCAGGCAGCTCGGAGCGTGGTGGCTCAGGCAAGAGCCGGGGTTGTCTAAACTACCATCAGATGCCTTTGCCTTAGCGAGAGAAGGGAAGGGAAGTAGGGGGGGAAGGGAGGGGTGGAGGATACGGTACCACGTAAATTTATTTTGTCTCATTAGGGAGCAAGGAAGAAGCGCGGTTCTGCATCACCACAGAGCTGCAGCTTCCCTGTTCCTCTGGCACTCCACAGCCCGGCACTGGTACAGCTCCCTGGGCACTCACACCCCCCAGGAACCACCCCGGAATGTGTGTTTCATCGTGATTCTTCAGCATCCTGAGCATACACAGGCACTGAGAGGCTCTGAGCAGGTATTTATCCATCCTGCCTGAAGCAGGTGTGTTTGAGCACAAAACTTGGATCTTTGGGGTGCTTGGCAGGTACCCCCTGCTCTCTTATCTTCCCTGGGGCTCATTAGCATTTTAGTAATGTGATAGCTAATGGAATCACAGCCAGGCCATAGCACAGATCCCACCAGCCTTGTACACACAGCACCGCCACAGCCAGCACACCAAGGGCATCACTGCCCGTGGCACCAGCCAGCCCAGAGTGCTCTGTCCAGGGAAGAAGAGCTTGGGAATCAGCGTGACTTTATGATGGAGAGAAATGCTGTAAGGCAACACTCAGCCACTGCAGGAATAGTTTATCACAGCGCAGATGGATCCTTTCAGGTACCAGGAACAGGTCAGTTCTGCCCCGATGGTCAGGTCTGTGCTGTGCCCTGTGCTCAGGTTCCCACCTGGCTCCTGGTGGGCTCAGCTCAGGGCGCTGCCAGCCCTTCTGCCTCTCCTGCCCAACACAGCCTGGACCAACTGTAACTTAGTTCCAGAACCCTGAGGTGGGAGGGGTGTCACAAGTGGAATCAAAACAGCAGCAGCATTGGGAGATCAGGCAGGAAGGCTCAGTGTCAGGCTCTGAGCCAGGCTGCCAGACTTAGCCCTCAGGTTTCAGGAAAGCCACCAGGGATGGCTGAGTGGCTGCATGGTGCCTGTGCCGGGGTTGGTGGGGCTGCTTGGAGCCCCAGAGCTGTGGCACAGACGAGATAATGCCATTCAGCTAGGGCTGAATCCCGCTTGGAGCCCCGGGGCTATGGCACAGAGGAAATGCTGCTGCTCAGTGGGGGCTGAGTCCTGCCCGTTCCCCCATGGGGGGACTGCTCCACACTGACAGCGCCGTAGATCTGCTCCTGACAATCAGATGGGATCTTTTACCCGCCGCTTTATGTATCTCACCCTGTACACAGCATCTCAATACTAGATCTTATTCTTTCTATTTGTCTTGTTTGAAAGCCCCTGTGTAAGAGAGACAATTTTTTAACTGTAAGATGGATTGCCTGGAGCTGTGCGACAGCAGGGACGTGGAGGCAGGGGATGATGGATAACGTACAAATGATTAGAGGACAGGCCGCACAAATTCAGATGGAGAAAAAAACATGCCCAGCAATGTCAGGGCTCCTTCCCCTCTGGTCAGTGCTGGCACAAGTGCTGCCTGTGCCCACTTCTGAGCTGGGGAGTCTGACACAAATCACCAGGTGTGATGCTGGTGCTGCAGGATCCCTTCAGCCCCTCACCGAGCCCTCCTCCAGTGAGAGAACACAGCATGGCACGGGCTGCTCTGCAGGGCTTCATCCCTGTCCTCGTCCTGCTCTCAGGGGAATCTCGGGCTGAGAGGATGATGAGTGCCAGTGAGAGGGGACGAAGGCAGCTGGAGGGAGACCCTTGCTGCCAGACCACAGCTCTGCCATGATACTTGCCACGGGGGTGTGTGCCGGGGACCCCCGTCCGTGCAGCACTGCCCAGTGGGACAGCCCTGCCATGGGCAGCAGAGGACCCACAGCAATGCTGGGTGAGAGCTGGCACTGCTGGAACTGCCCCTGCCTGGGGACACGGAGGCAGTGCCCGCTCCCACTCTGGCACGAGCTGGGCTTTGATTTCCCTCCACCGTCTCATTATCCCTGATTTACAGAAGGAGGCAGCGGGTCGGGGCACTTCTAACAGGCTCTCCACGCTGCTGTTGTGCCTGTGTTGAAGACGACAGTGCCCCCAGTCGAGGCCACACAATTATTCAAATCGGCTCTGGGAAGGGCAGTGGGAGCTGCTGGTGTGGCAGTGCCCCAGCTATGGCTGCAGTCCCGGGTGCAGTGGTGCCAGTGGGGTGCCAGCAGTGTGCCAGCTGCCAGTGTCCTCACATACCAGAGCAAGGCACAGCTCCCCAGGAGTGCAGCATGGTCCTGAGCCCCGGTGCTGGCAGAGATCAGGACCTGCTGTGCCTGAA
This sequence comes from Sclerurus mexicanus, assembly GCA_013396755.1. NCBI lineage: Eukaryota > Metazoa > Chordata > Aves > Passeriformes > Furnariidae > Sclerurus > Sclerurus mexicanus. Next base: position 418,938 of record VWZF01000441.1, read on the forward strand.
GCTGCCCGGCACTCACACACGAGGTGGCCCATGTCTGGTCCATGTCACCACTGCCAGCCAAGCCTCGTGGCACCCCACGGCTCTGGCTCTCGGCACAGGAGTGGAGCTTCCCCTCCATCTGCTCACCCAATACAGATGCTGGCACCCTGTTACACCTCTGTTCAGCTATTTTTCAACTTAAAGGGCTAATAATGCCTCAATAAAACTATTTAATTACAGAAAATGTCCTTTATTAAAGATAATCACCATATGGTTGCAAAGTACTTATGGCTACATTCATTACCTGGGAAAGTAAAGCTTCTCTGGTGACACCAGCACTGACATTAACAGGGTGTGTTGAAATTATTCTACACGCACTCATGTTAATTCTTTGCAGATGAAGGAGTTTGTCATGAGGCAGGAGTGAAAGCCTTTACCTGAGCAGCACCTGGCCTTGTTGCTGCCTCACGAGCCCAGCTGCTCGTTGTGGTGCTCCGGGCTATGGTCACACCACAGCCTCCTGATCCACAGCAGGTCCCTGCATCCTCCTGGGCTGGGACCAGTCCTCTGTGGCACCCGCCAGGCATGGCAGCTTTTGGCAGGTGGTGATGCTGGGTGGACCAACACAGGCAGCTCAGCAGGGGTGCAGCCCCTTCCCCAACACCCCGATGCAAACTGGTCAGGACTAGCCAATGAATCCATTACCCAGAGATACATTTTCCATGAACTGCTGAATCACTGACTACACGCAATTAGCAAAAGTAAGGAACTTCAGTGCTGCAGCACTGAGGGGAGCTGTTAACTCCTTCTTCTCTGGATGAGGTGAGTGGATATGCTGGTCCATGAAGAAAGATCTCTGGACCCGGCATCCCAACCCTCCCACCTGCACAGCGTCAGCTGCTCACAACCAGGGTGAGGTGCAAGTGACACAACCGTGTGTCTCTCTTGCCTTCACACCACAGCCCACCTGAAGGGAGCTGGAATCACCATGCAGAGCCCCGATGTTCCCACATGCACCTATCCCTCTCCAGGACAGACATCTGTCTCCTCTCCCAAGTCCCCGGAATCAGTGCAGAGTGTCAGGGATCAGCACCATCTGTACAGGGTGATGTTCTGCATCACAGACTCATTTAATCCTCCGGCACGCAGGGATTGATCGCTTTGTGCAGGAGCAGCACATCACAGACACAAAGAAATGTCCCTTCCGAGACTGGATCTCACTCCAGGCAGCTCCACTGGCACTGGAGACCCGAACACAGATGCACAGAAGAGGTTTGCTGAAGACAAAGGGGGCTGTGGTGACACCTTTGCACCCCTTGTCCTCAGCAAAGGCTTGGTGCAAAGCTGGAGGAGAAAGAATTGCACTCATTTTTCAGCTGCTGCAATTTTTCGTGTAATTAAGTTTATTAATTGTGTATATTAGTGTTGAAATGGAGACACATGACTGTAGGAGCCCACCCCAGCAGCCATCCATCTTGCAGGCGTCTCCTGGCCCCTCACCCAGAGGAGCCACAGCTCTGTCACACCATCTGCTGAGGGGTCCCCAGGTCACCCCACTGCCCTGCCCTGTCCTGGAACAGGGGGGGATATTGCCACTATTAAAGCTTGTGCAAATGGGCCCCAGAAATGCTTCTGAAAGGATCACAGGGCTGTGTTGGTGGAGTTTGGAGGCTGTTGGGATCAGACCCTGCCCAGGAGGATGATCCTGGAGGATCAGGAGGGCTGTATCTTCCCTGGGGATACATCTGTGCCCCTCAGCCTGGCAGCCAATGGACAGCTGCCCAAAGACAGCTGACTCCTGTCCTTGCAGAGTGTCCCAGGAGCTGGCTGGTCCCTGATGCCACACTCCTGCTCGGGTCCATCCCTGGGGTGACAGCTGGGCTGGTCGGCTGTGGAGCCCCTTCAGCCTCTGCAGGTGCAGAGGTGAGGAGTGACCCAGGGAAAGGGGAGCAGGGGGCTGTGGAGGAGAGGCTGGGAGATGCTGGAGGAAGGACTAGGGGCACCAGTAGCTCCAACAGCCAGGCTGGCAGCTGAGAGGGAGGAAGAGTGAACTACTCCTCCTGCTTCAATGTGTCCTGTGTGGCTGGAGGGATTTTCCCTGCATGGGGTCATGAGAGCTCTGACTTCCTTCTGAAGCTGCGTTACCTGCTCCTGGTGATGGTGGGCCCTTAGAAGCTGCTGCAGATACCGTTCATGGGGGCGGTATCATCATCCATTTGTGCTAACAAACCATTCTGCCAGTGCTGCAAGAATCGCCAATTCAGATAGAATAGAATCACAGCACGGTTTGGGTTGAAAAAGGCCTGAAAGGTCATCTTGTTCCACCCCCTGCCATGGGCAGGGACACTTTCCACTAGACCAGGTCACTCCAAGTGCTCTCCAGCCCAGCCTTAAACACTTCTGGGATGGGGCAGCCACAGCTGCTATGAACAGCAGGTTCCAGATTGTCCGAGGAGAAGAAAGACAGTGTGAATGCAGATGGAGAGACAGACAGACTGAGGCACCCAAAATAAAAGTAACTGTGATCGTTATTCACAATAAATAGACGAAGTCTGTTAATTGCAACATTAACCTGGCAGCCCCTCTGCCCGGTTTGTGTCTCAGCTCATTTCCAACATCCCCTCCTGGTCTGTGCCACTGTCCCGTCAGGGGGGGGCAGGGGCCAGGGGACCCGGTGGCCACCAGTGGGGATGCGACCAGGGCTGGGCTCAGAGCGGGCAATCCTAAAGTGCCACTGCGGGCACACGGAATGGGGAAAATGAGTCTAGGAAGAGGCTGAGCTCAGACTTGAGTGCCTGAGAGCCTGGAGGGATGAGAGAGCCTTTTTTTCGGGCCAGTCAGTGTGTGTTTGCATTCACATCAGGCAGTGCCATGGGCACTGGGAGCTGGTGCCTTCCCAAGTGCATCTGCCTTTGTTTTCAGCCCCAGCAGCCCCACGGTGCAGCCCTGCAGCTCCCCGGGGCTGAGGTTGGTCCCAACCAGGGACCTCATTCATTCTTTCTGTGACGTACTTCTTGTGAACATCTGGTTAACATTTTCCCAATGAAAAGAGCTCTTCTTTGCTGAAAAATGGCTTCTTTCCTTTTCCCCAAATTGCTGAGATATGTGAAAAATTGTCTTTTTTTTTTGTCTTCCCCAAGGTCTTCTGTCCTTAACCCGCTTTCCTGAAGGAACCTGCCTGTAGGATAAGAACCTGCCATTTGTGTTCCTCCCAAGAAATATCTCCCCTGCATAGTGCCACTGCCTGCAGACACTCCGCAAAGCAGGGGAGGACCTTGTCCTGGGGGTCCTCTCCTCAGGGTCACTCTGCTCACCCCCAGGAGGGGACATGACTGTGTTTTGACAGCTAGCCCCAGGGTAGGTCCATGTTCACAGAGGGCTGAGGATGTCCCCACTCCAGCAGGGACCTGGAGTTGCTCCCACTGTGAGGCCAGTGCTGGGGGGGTCTGCATGTCCCGTGGCTTGCAGGGACAGGGTGAGATGTCCATCCCACAGTTCCCACATCCTCCTCCCCACGGGAGCCCAGCCTGGCTGTGGCTGCCCAGGATAATGGGATTCTAAAGGTTTCTACAGGGGGGAGAGTTTGCTTTTTTTTTTCCCCCTTCAAATTTTCATCCATCGGATTTGATCGGACCCTCTGGGGACCAGGATGCCGTTTGATCTCATTTTGTGTTCCATTTCTGATGTTACACCTTGTCACGGTGTATTAAGTGCCATCAAGCTCCGTAACGCAGTGACACGAGAACCTGATGCTACATGATCGACAAAAATATGCTCGTCCCCAGAGAGCTGCTGACAGTGTCAGCTCTGCTGGCTCCCGCCGTGTGCCAGGCACAGACCCCCTTTCCTGGCAGTTCCGGCACCTCCACCGGTGCTGTGGAGGTGGGGGGAGCTGAATTTCATTAAACCTGATGTCCTGGAGCCTGACACCTGCAGAAAATGAGGCCCCCAATTAACAGCAGGATCCGTATCCAGAGGTGGTTTAAGCACCTTGGGGCTGTAGAAGAGCAGGTCTGGCAGGGACCGGAGCTGCTGCCCGGCTCACACACCTGCCGACAGGCATTACCTGCCTCTTTGCAAATGGGGCAGTGGCAGGTAAGCCCCCTCCAGGGACTGCAAATTCTGGATAAAGGCTGGAACTGTAGCATCTCATGCACAGCCAGACTGACCCCCTGCCCTGCCAAGGGATGGGGACACAGGGAGGACCCGGGGACACTTGGGGTGCCCAGGACACAACAGCCAGGTGATGGGATGAGGGGAGGAGGAGCAGGTGATGCTCGGGGGGTACTGGGCTGGAGGGCATGGCTCCCCCAACCCCTCCCGCTGCTGCCTGGGGGATCCTCGCTGGTTTAATCCACGGTTATTTCCCTTATTTCCCTCTCCCGGGTTTCTTGACAATTGTTAATGTGCAAGTTGACTGATTTTCATGGTAATATGCTAAACAAGTGCCTCTTTCTCTTCACAGTGATCCGGCGGCTCCACCAGAGCCCCGTGATAGACTTGGTGCACAATACCCTGATGCAGGAATGTGGCATGCCAAAGTAATTCCGAGTGAAATCCCAGGGGATTTATGTCAAGGACAAAATAGTGTATCCCATGGGTAAATATAGTTAGCACAGCTGCAAAACAGAATTTATTTCTTGTTTGCGATATCATTTGTAAAGTATGGCATAGGGGAAGCTTTAAAAATGAAATTATAGCAGGCAATAAAAAAAGCTCATAGCACTGTATTCAAATTATGCAACAGTAATATGCCGAGTTCATAAATAAACATCTCTTATTAACCCTTCTCATAGCAAAATGGTGGTTTTCCCTGGAAATGAACAGTCAGAGTGAAAAACATCAGCAAACACCAGTGAGGCAGGTCTGCAGATGGTGGTGCCTGTGATACCTGTATTAGGACAAGCATCCGCATCCCAGCTGGACCCCAGCTCCCAGGAAAGCGGGAATGTGGGGAGTGGGCAGGGCAGTGACACCCCCAGCCCCCAGCCCTGCTTCCCCCAGCCCCTCCCGGGTTATTAAGCCAAGCACAGAGTGTTAATCAATTTTGTTTGCATATGCAGGGAAGGCGCTGCCATTTCATTAGCTCAAGTAAGGACTCAGCACACTTTGTGCAGCTTCAATAATTCTCTTTAAAGTTATTGAGAAATGGATACTTAATTATATTTGCATATGAAAAATAGGGTCTAATTAGTTTGATTGATTATTATTTTAACCTTAATGACATTTTGAGTATCTGTCCCAACTAATAGCAAATGTATCGCTAATAAATCACAAATTTTTATAGCATGTTCTATCGAGCTTCCTTTTGAAATACATTTTATTAATCCACCAGAATGTATTGGAAGTGAAACAAGTGAAACAACTGCTCATTTATTAAACCGTTTAAACGTCAGATTTATACAAGAATAATAGTACAGGAAATACGTCCCCATGAAAGACATCTGTGGGCCGGGGACACTCCAAATCTTTGTTATTTTAGGGAAATATATTAAGGAAATAAAAATTCAATTATGTCATTTATTGCACTAAATAAATTTATATCGACTGGCATAAATGTTTTGCATTAGCAGATGCTCTTCCCTGCAAACTCTCTAATTTGCCGTGTCTGAGCCCGTGCTGATGCTTCCTGCTTCCCGATGGAAGAGCGATCCCGGAGCAGTGGCACCTTGCAGCAGGATCCAGAGCTCCGCAGAACTCTGGGATCAGCTCAGCCTTGGGAACACCGAGAAAAATCCCGGTCTGGGCTGGAAGTGTCCAGCATGGGGTTGTGGGCGCTCTGTGTGCGAGGCTGGGAGCGGGTGAGGAGCACCCTCCACACCCACCAACCCCCCGAGAAATAAAACCCCGGATCTGATGCTGCACTATCCATGATTGGAATTCTTGGGTGGTGGTGGTGTCCCTGCCATCAATGCCTTAATTAGAAATTAGGATAGTCACATTGGCATAAATTAAATCAGACTAAAGATGATTAACAAAGTAATGCAAGAAATCATTAAATTAAACCACTGTGCCAAGTCCACTGCTGATCTATCACAAATTTGGGCTGCTAATGAGGTCTTAATTAGTGACTTCGGTCAGAATAATTCACGTCATTCAATTCAGAGAGACACTTTATTTTTTTTTCCCCAGACTCAATGCAAATGTATCAACAAATGGGACCATAAATAAATAAACAAACAAACACACACACACATCCCTGTGTCAGCTCAGCTCGACCCTGGAAGCAGTGGCTGGGAATTCACAACAGACTTGGTTCAGTGTTCCCCACACCCAGCGGGGTCTCTGGCGGCTCATCGCCCCCTTCTTCAGGGCTGAGCCTGCCCTGCACCCCACACCCTGCACCCCACACCCTGCACCCCACACCCTGCACCCCATATCCTGCACCCTACACCGTGCACCCTACACCCTGCACCCTACACCGTGCACCCTACACCCTGCACCCCACACCCTGCACCCCATATCCCGCACTGACTGAACGGCCCTCCCCACCTTTTTGGCGTTGGAACCAGAACTTTGCACCCCAGCTCTGGGCAGCAGCGAGAGGGTCCAGCCCTGTCCCAGGGCACAGAACCACACTGCAGCCACCTCCTGCAGCCCGGGGGACACTGCCCCGCGCCCCGTGTTCCCACCACAGAGTGTGGCACCGCCAGGTCACCTCTCTGGAGAAGCAGCGGCTGTGCCACCACAGGGCTGCGAGTGGCAGTGTCTGCAGAGTAATAAACCCAGATGAAAACCTCCCCTTCCATCCCAGGGGCTGTGACCTATCTGCCCTGAATCCCTAGAGCCAGAGCTCCAGAATTGGTGGGATTTCCCCACCAGGAGTCTCTCTGGAATAGGGTCCCACTGGTTCTCTTACCCTGGCACAGAACAGGAGAGGGACATGAGTGAACCCTGATCCTGTCGACCCCACAAAACATAGCAATGGGAACACAGAATGATAAGAAAGAGCCAGGGAGGGTGACCTGGAAAGCTCGTGTGCACGCACCGAGGCTGCGGCGGTGACTGCTGCGTGGGGTGTGTTGGGGGAATTAAGCAAAGCACATCACTTTTTTTGCATAATTGAATTCTCTGCATATTTTTTTCTTTCTGTGCATAATCTTCCTTTCATGTTGTTCATGTACTTCCTAGATAATTCAGAGGTTACTTTCCTTGAAAAGAAAATACTGAAAGAACCCATGGCACTATATCCTTAAGTATTCCACTTGTTGTAAACTCCCCGAGGAATCTTACAGACACTAAACATCAGTGGAAAAATATTCAATACATTTTCAGAACAGCTCTTTGTACTTGAAATACTCTGGCTGATATTAAAATATTCTCATCTCCCTATAATTTATAAGAATTCATAGAAGTAAAAGGACTCTATTTCTCCCAAATTCTATTTAGTGGTGGCACCAGTGGTGCCAAGCGCTGCGAGCACAGGTCAGTGGTGGTCACACTGTGCTCGCTGGACAGTGTGTGCCTGGAACTGGGGGCACATCCCATGCTTACCACTCCGACTGGGACCAGGGGCAGGCAGCGATCACGCTCCACTTCCCAGCACAAGAACAAAAGGAGATCTGGAGGAGGAGAGGAGTGGAAAATTGCCCACTGACATTTCACTGGCAGCTCCGGTGCCGCTCAGCCCTGGCCAGCGCAGGGCGGGGGGACACAGGAGCCCTTGGGGAGCGAGGGACTTGGGCCGGGGGCAGCAGTGGGGCCAGTGCACCCACCCAGGATCCCATGGCCGTGTGTGTCTGTGCCACATCTGTTGGCACATGTGGCACCTGCATAGCATGTCTGGATGAGGTCAGCCCCCTCCAGGAGGAGTGCTGCCTGGCGTATCCAGGGATATTTCCTGCCTGTCCCCTGGGAATGGCATGGGGAGGGTGACAGGGCCAGGGTGAGGTGCAAAGCGATTCTCAGAGCCAAATAAGGCTTCCAGCAGGCCACGGGCAAGCTGAGCCACTTCCATTTTGGTGTTAAAAGGGAATTTTCCACTCCTTATATGGGCCCAAGTGGACGCTTGAGGAAGGAAAAATGAGCCAAGACAGTGTGATCGCCTCATCCTGCTTGGACAGGATTCATTGCTCCAAAAAAATCCACTTTCCCCCCAAAGGCAGCCCTGCAGCAGCTGCCTCTGACGCCCGTCCCTGGTGTGGGGACGCAGCTGCCCTGAAGGGCATTGGGAAGGAGCCTCCCAAATTCCTAGCACTTCAGTGGTTAAAATGTTATCACTTTTATTCGTGTAATAGAGATGAAGTTCCTGGGCCTTCCAGGAGCATCAATCTAGAGATTTATTAACCAATTTAAAATACTATTGTCTTTCGCTTCAATGTGAGATTGAGGTGTGTTGTCGGAGGAATATAAAGCCACAATCAGCGAGCGGCAGTGCTGGGAGACGCCAGTACCTGGAACTCAATAGATATTCATGAACATTCTCGTATTTAGTGAAGGAAATAACTTAATACCGACAGTGTCGATGGAATAATAGCCATTTCCTGGCTGACTTGCAGCCCTCAGAAAATGAGATTGCGCCTGCCTTCATTTTTCTTGTCTTTTCTGGGTTTCTCGCCGGGGCCCGCGCGGCTCAGAGATGCTCTGTGCATTCCAAATCAGCCGCAGGGCAAGCCCCGCGTCCCACCCGGCCGTGCCAGGAACACCCCTCCCTGCCAGCACCGCAGCCTCGGCGAGATTATAAATATTCCAATTATTATTCCAGGCAAAAGGAGGGCGGGTGGCTGTTCTGGCATCCCACGCCAAGCCCCACATTTCCCCCTGCCACACACGTGCAGCCTCGCGCGCTGCATAAATATTCATGGCGAAATCAATTTTCACCTAAAGATCTCTCCTGGAATTGCATCCCCCGGTGCCGCGGCGTGGCCCGGCCACACGGCTGGGACGTCACTGGAAATGCCACCTTCAGCCTCAATATATAGAAGGGGGTAAATCTCCTGTAATTGTTACATGATTTCTCTTATGCCTCCATCATAAACAGTACTAAATTGGGTTTTATCATTTTAGAGGTTGCTGGCAGATGCTGCCAGGAAGGCTCCAGAAAACAAGGCCCCCTCCTCTCCCTGGGGTGCCTGTGCCACACTTGCTCCATGCGACATCAACATACGTGAGGGACTCCTGAAAGGTTCCTGAGCCTCCCTCCCCGCAGGGACAGAGGGGACAGGGACACAGGGATGTTCCCCAGGGCCAGCAGGACCACAGCAGGATCATTGCCCAAACCCTGGGCAGCTGAGGTGCACAGCCACAGCAACCAGCTCACTCCCAACACAAAGGAACTCAGGATTTTGGTCTGGTGGCCTCAAGGGACAGGTGGCCAAACCCAGAGTTTAAAACAAATTGCATTAAAAAATGACCTAATGTGTTTCCGTATCACCAATCAAACCACAGTGTGCAGAAATCTTGAGCAACAAAAAGTATCTCCCATTTCAATGCTCTCATTTTTTTTACTTGCCTCTTGCAGCTAAAACCAGAACCCAGGGTGTCCTTGGGTTGTGGGGTCCACGGAATTTCCCTGCTGCTCCCAGCACCCACCTGTGTGACAGACCTCAAATACCAGCTCCCAGCATCCTGTGCCCCCTCAGAGTCTCCAAAGCCTGTGGCTGTCTGGGGTCTTCCTCAAAGAAGCTCTTCGTTTCCTCAAAGCTCCAGCTCCTGGAATCACATGAAAACACACATCTGTCCCACAAGTTCAGGAGCCTCCTGGTCTCTCTTCCTGCAGGAGCAGGGTGTGGAGATGACCTGTGGGCCAGGTGCTCAGGATGCGCCAGGGGCTGGGGAAACGTCTTACACGCTGGGGACAGACTGCACAGTGAAAACACTGATCTTCCAGTCCCGGAAAAAGCTACAGCTCCCACCAATCATTTTTATACCCGCTAAACAAAACCTGACAATGAGGATTTATTGCTTATAATATTAAGTGAAGTTTAATTTAGACCATCTATAAAAGTCCCATTCCAGAGTGTTTCCCAAAGATCCTCAATGCTTTAAAATAAAGAGGACAAATACTGAAGTGCTCTCGGAATGTTATGGGACAATTTCCTTTTATGTTGCCATTCAGTGATGTTTTCTCTCTGGCTGGAACCCAACATTTCAATGAATTTTTCAGACTCTATCAGGCTCTTTCCCCCCCCAAGCTGCCAGACAATGCTCAGACAAATGAGCTCGCACTGGCAGGACAACGTTCAGCAGTCAGCATTCCCTGGAAGCCCCTGTTCATCGCAGCTCATTCTGCTGAGTGTTTGCTCCATGCAACGTGTGAGGGACCCCTCAGAGAGGCTCCTGAGCCCCCTCCCCATCCTGCCAGAGGGAACGGAGACAGAGGGATGTCCCCCAGGGTCACTGCAGGGTCACTGTCCAAGCCCCAGGCGGCTGGGGATAGCAGGAATGTCATCCCTGAAGACTCAGCTCCATCAAGGCTGTGGCTCTGAGCACAGACCTGTGCACCCCCAGGTGAGCAGGATCACACCATCCCATTCCCAAATCTACCAAGAACACACTGTAGACAGTTGCACCAATTCTGGGTTCTTTGGGCCACTGAGAGCCAAGCTTCTGCATCTTCCAGTGTGGCCTCTCCCTGAGGGTGCTGAGCAGGGGCGAGTTGGGTGAGAGACATTCTGGGTCTGGAGGAACTGAGCCTCTCCCCGATGCAGACCCTGAGCATTATTTGGCCGTGTTGGAATGAGACGAGCTTTAAGGTCCCTCCCAGCCCAAACCATCCAGGGATTCTACTCTTTTGTTCTGGACATTTCCTTACAGGATTGATGACACATGGGAGCAGGCTTAGAGAGCAGTGAGATGTATTTCTGGGGTAGGGGGGGTGCCCCCAGTGAGGCAGTGCCCATCTCGGCTCGGCTGGGCTCGTGGGTGCCAGAGGCTCTCCAGGCTGCTCCCAGTCAGCTCCTTGGATCAGCAGAAAGCAGAGTATGATCTGCTGGAGGCAGAGCTGGAAATGGCAAAGCAGTGACGAAGAGCATTGCTATGGAAACTCCATCAGTTACAGTCCTCCGGCTCAATCCACTCCTGGAGCCAGCCAGGCTGGGAGGAGAGGCTGGGAAAAATCAGAGCCAGGGAGAGCGAGACACGAACTCACCTGAAGACAGTAGGTGCACTGGGCTGATCTGATCCGCCACTGCACATGGGAGCTGTAGTTAGGAAGCACTGCTTTAAAAATAAGCAGAATTTTAATTAAGCACTGACACACACTGTATTACTAATGACAAGGAACTTGACAGCCGTGGCAGGTGCTGTTAATTACAGCTTCTCCTGGCACTGCACTCACTGTCCCCTCGAGGAGCCCCTCAAGTCCCTGGCACTGCAGATGGGGGTCCCACAGCCAACCTCTCCCCAGGACCTTGGAGTGGGGTCCAGTGTCTATGGGGTGAATGTCTCCGTGAGGGGGACCTGCTCCTGAAGGTGAACCCTCAGTTCTGACTTCTGTGCTCAGGTCACCCAGTTACCCCAGTGCGAGACCATTAACTGGGTAATTCAGCCTTTTGCGCTGGGGTGGGCGGAGCAGAGATAGTTCCGTCCTGGCAGTAAGGAAGATTTCTTTATTTTGCTATTCAATGCCAAATATGATGGATGAGATATTTGGGATGGATGTCTGAAGAGCTCTTGGCTTTACTACTTTTTAATCTGTGCTCCTGCCATCCAGCTGTGCAGCAGCCCCAGTAGGGAAACCCTGGCAGGACCAGTTTGCTGATGGGGAGACAAGCACAGCAAGCAAACTGCTCTCTGGGGCAAGGGGAAGTTTTTGGTGCCACTACCTTTGATTCTACAAAGGCAGCAACAGCCTTTTCGCAGTGAGATGGAGCCTGACGCTGCGGGCGAGCAGGCGGGGCGAGTGACTTGAGGTGGGTTTGCTTGTTCATCTCTCAGTGTAGTGAACTGGTGCTTCTAAAACACCCCAGAAATGATGGTAAATGCGTTTTAAAATTTTGTGACAGTGCATGCACAAATCACCAATTAAAGACTCCCTAAGTGCCCATTAACATGATAAGTCGTAACAGCTCCAAAAGAGACATTATTGTTTATCACGTCAGCGACCCGTGGATTAAGGACTCCCCAAGTACACATTGACAGGGGGAGCGGAACATCTCTGGAGCTCCTGTGAACTGCCACCGTCAGCTGTGGAGAATGGCAGCATCGGGAGCCACGGCAGCACCCAGCCCTGCTCAGCACCCAGCCCTGCTCTGCCAGGAGGTTCTGGTTCCATCAGCTCCACCATCCATCCACATCACTTTAGAACAGCCTTAAAAATTAAATGCTCATTAATCTTCTCATCCCACTCATCCCCATCCTGCCTTGTCAACCTGCAATAATTTGAGCAGGAATAAGATCTGTTTCAGAGCCACTGACAATCACTTCACCTACTGTTTTCTAACAAGGGTTTTTTAACTCTTTTATTTGCAAATAGCAGCAGTTTGTGCTTGAAAATCTTCACTTTGAATGGAAAAGCACAGTTTTCCCACGCCAAAATATTACAGCCAAAAATGGAAGTGTTTTGCAGGGGCTGTGCTGCCACGGAGCCTTGTGGGAGCTGTAGTCCTGCAGCTCCCAGCACAGCCATGCCCAGCATTGCCTCACTCAGCCCTGGGACGTGTCACCAGGCCCTCACCTTCGCTCCTGTGGGAGCTCCTATTCTTCTGAAGGGCACAGCCCTGGCTCCTGGATTTCACTTGGGTTCAAAGGTCTCCATGTCCAATTGTTTCTCCTGTTTGCTCTCACTCTGCCTCCAGCTCCTTGGCCATGGCCACGGCCACGAGGGAAGAGGAGGAATGGCACCATTTCCTGCTCTTCACCAACACCATCATTCAGGGACCCCAGCATGTACAGGGGGCACAGTGAGGGCAGAGGCTCCCCGGGGAGCACTGGAAGTGCTCCCAGGAGGGTTCCCATCCCCAGACAGGCACACATGGGACATTGCTGAGCCCCCATAAGTTCTGCCTTCCCACCTTGACCCCCCAGCTCTGCCTTTCACCAGCAGAGCGAGGGATGGGGCTGTGGGTACTGGTAACTGGGGGCAGTAGCTGAGCCGATGCTGTGCCAGGGCGGGACAGCTGGCAATCCCTGCTCAGGGGGATCATGTCTCTTAATTTCCAGGCACCATTATTCCAAGCCAGGCCAGCTAATTATACACAATACACAATTTGTGCAGGAAGCACCAATTCCCAGGCCTGTAAACATCCCATTTCCCATTCCAGCTGCACTGACAGAGTTGTACGGTTCAATTTCTACTGAAGCCCTCATACGCTGTCTGGTCCCATGAAGGGCTTTTGGCTTTACTCTGCTCATCCCAATTATTGTCTCAGGACCTCAAGTCAGGCAGGATTCAGACTGAATTCCCCAAATCTCTCCATTAGACAGTTCTCTTCTTGTTAGAACCTATTTATTCAAGATGCAAATGACAGGCTCCCTCCCCAAATGAAATCATTTTCATCCAGAGCCAAATAACACACTTTAGTCTTATTGGCATGAAGTGGTGAGCTATTAAAAATGGGAAGGAAATACAGTCAGGCAACTCCATTCCTCGCTTCAGGCCTTCTTCATCAATATTTCACGTAGGGAACCACAGCTCCGTTTTAATGGGAGCCCAGATGGCAGCTCTGTGAGCATGCGGAGCAATGGCCAGGAATCTGCGGCACCTGTTGAATCCGGGACTGGCTCCGTGGATGGGCAAAGCAGGGCCCGTCTGCCTCAGTGTCCCTGGTACCAGTCTCAAACAGCAGCCCCGGTACAACTGGTGTCCAACAGTTCCTGGCTCCAAAGGGCTGTTGCCTGCTGGTAGTTGCCAGGGAGGGGGAACCAGAAACTCACTGGGGAGGATGCTCAGGGTGAGCTGGGTGCTCCTGGCTCTGTTCCTGTCTCTGTCCATCACCAAGTCACGGCTTGACCTTGAAAAAAGCACCAAAGACCAGATTCTGATCTCCCAAATGTTGCATCCAGCCCCAAGTTTTGCCTAGATTCCATGCTAGGATTACACCAGTGCCTGACATGGTGATCGAAAACCTACCTGTGGCTGGATTCCTGCATGAGGTAAGAGCTGAGGAGTGGAGCGGGAGGAGAAGTTAAGTCAGAGGAGTGCCAGGCAGCACAGGGAAGGCATGTCCCTGCTCCTCACTCTGGTTTCTGCTCCCTCCATTCCTGCAGCCCTGTAGAGAGGCTCCAGGGAGATGGAAGGCGCTTGGAGATAACAGGCTCCATTACAATGGAAGAGGAGTGTGTTATTGGATCCAAGAGCTACAGGAACAGAGATGAATAATGAGTCTACAGCACATCCACTTGTTTTCCTCAATATTCAGACTTGGCTTCTTTCCCTTAGATCCAATACTAACAAAACTGTATTTGAAATTCCCCCAAGTGTACCATAACCATGCCAATGTGTTCGCAAGTTCCTCCTGGCACACTGCTGGTACCATGCAATTACACCTGACACCGTGTATTTAGTGGGTTTCAGTCAAATCAAACACTGCGCCGTGCGGCGTTTAAGGCAGGGTCTGTCTCCAGCCTCACAGCCGTGCCAAAAACCGCACACATGCGCACACAAGCACACATGTACACACACCCCCTGACACACACACATCACCTGTGCAGGTGCCCAGAGCCCAGCCCAACCCAGTCGTGCCCCGTGATGCTGTGCCACAACATCCCTGTGATGTGCCCTTTGCCACGGTGCTCGTGCCCCAGAGCCAGCACAGGTAACCCACGGTCAGGTGCCACTCAGGCTCCCTTCGGTGCCGGGGCTGCAGGAGAGGCGGCATGGGCCACATCCTTACTGGAATGAGGGCCAGCATGGCACAGGGCTGGCAGCCGGCAGCCCACCGTGGGGGTCCTGTGCCGAGGAGCCCCCGGTCTCAGGACAACGGGAGCAGGGGGAATGCCGAGCCGTGCCTGTGCCGAGCAGATGAGTAATCAAAACTCTCATTCCTGGCTCTGGTGCCAAGATGGGAACTCAAGCCATTCACGTGCTAATGACTATGGAGAGCAGGAGTCTGTGCTGAACCACTCTGCCTGCGGCACTCTGGCTGCTGGGATCCTTCCCAAACGTCTCATGTCCCTCCATGCCAACACCAGGGAGGGATTGATTCGGCTTGCAGACATGTTGAGCATCCTTCTCCTCCGGCTAAGCCATAAGAACCCCCAAGGCTGGGCCCCAAAAGCATCTGCACGGCCTCATCCCTGGGAGATGCTGCCTTGCGAGATTGGTGCTGGGAAAGAGTTTTGGGGTCAGGGCATGGCAAGAAGGGTTTGCTGTGTCGGGGTCAGGGTGTGAGGAGAAGGATTTCCTGTGCTGGTTCCCTCTGTTCCCACCCACAGGGACTGGAGAGTGGTGTCACCGTGCCCTGAGAGCCACCAAGAGCTGAGGTTGTAGCTGGCAGCACTGACCCTGAGTGCAGCCTCGTAGTCCCTCTTATCCCTGATTAGTGTCCCGGCACTCTGGCTGCTGCCTGGGAGCTCCCCAGGATTATATAGAGAAAGTTAACAAGGATCAGCAGGGCAATTGTGAAGTAATGGGAGCTCTTAAGAGTTTATTTTATTGAAACATTTTAACATTAAATCAGCAATTTCCATGTCAATACTGGAAGCTGTTTCTGTACTTGTCAGTGAATTTTTACTGGGGGCAGAGCAGGGCTGAGTGCTGGGTCCTTCACCTCGAAGAGTGAAAAGGGTCTATTAATTAGTAACTAATGCCATTAATAGCACCCTCAGGGTCTCCTGCCTCCCACTGTCCCACAGGCACCCACAAGCACCATGTGTCCCCTCCAACCACAGCCACTGGAGTGCTGTGAACTCCCAGAGCTCCGATCACCAGACTGGGGCTTTGGGGATGAGGGGGTGGCTGGAGAGGGGACCCCGACCCTGCTGCCCAGCCCTGACACCGTATCACTGAGCTCTGTAGCTCCAAGGGCTTCTCCTGCCTTCCCTCACTCAGCATGCTGGATGTGGCTCTCACTTGTGGCAGGGATATTGGATTGCTCTCCTGAACATGTATGAAGTATATGAAATGTTATAGACAATAAATACATTTAAAAGCTCGGGATGCAGTGTATCAGCCGAGTGATTTCCCCTCAGTGAAAGAAGCTGGGAACGGGAGCAGTGAAGTCACAATGATCCTATTTCAGACTTCACACAGCATCTTCAATAACATCAGCGCCATCCAAAAAGCAACAATACACAGTTTATGAGCACCTGAAGTGCCCGTTGTACCTGTATTTACTCCATTAGGTCGTGTCACATCGCATTTGAACTGGAGACTTTGCGGCTCAGGCTGCTCCCTCGCTGCAGGAGGCAGGAGGAATCCTCCCAGGTGAGGGCAGGATCCTGCAGAGCTTCCTTGCCACCGTGATTGCTAAAGAAACTGGGATATTCGTACCATGGCAGGCAGCTGCCATCGTGGGCAGCATCTGCTGGTGGGAACATTCAGAGTGGGCAGGATCCAGGGTGGGCAGCATCTGTGGAAAAGGTCACAACTCCCTCTCTAAACTTTATAGGAGCAGATAAAATACAGCAGAATGAAATGGAAAGAGGTTAAAACATGAGTATTCTGAAAAAATAGATATATAGGCAGAGGTGCCCAGGGCAGTACCACTGGTGACACCACGGTCCATCACAGATCGGTGTCCCCACATGGTGCAGCTAAGAGGGAACACACTCATCCGCACTGCCACGGGTAGGGGTGACCCTGACAATTGTTATAGACAGTAATTTCTATATTTTAACAACAGGTGGAGGGGGAAAAAACAGTTTCTAATTAACACAGCCATGGCTCCATGCAAACTTTGGGGTGATTCCATCTCTCTTCTGCTTTGGTGATTTCAGGAGAACATGAACCATCCAATTATCCAATCATTTCTACACTGCCTGAGTAGCAGCTAAGAAAGGGGAAAGGTCATCACATTCCAGAGAGCAGGACTAAAATGCCTTCATTTTCTCTAATATCTGTCTGTTTAATTACTGAAACAATTGTTTGAACATTTTAATATATTAATTTAGCGGGAGGATAATTGTATGATTACAAATTCACTTCTAATTGTGTGATTACAAATTCACTTGGGCGGTGATCAACTGAAAAGTTGGAGCTTGCACTGAAATGAAATCTGGGATTTGTATGGGGGAAAAAAGGAAGAGGGAATGTGTTGGATTCTCTCCTCGCTCCCTGGGGTGGAAATGCTTCAGCAATCGTGTGCTGTGTGTGCCGTGCTGGGAGGGTGCTGGTCCCCCTGGGGTGAGGCAGGGGCTGCCCTGCATGTGGGGTTTGGCACTTGGGATGGGTGTGAAACACCACAACTGACAGGGGGGACCAACACCCATGAAAGCAAATGATTTGGGAATTTCTCACTGAGCTTCTCAGAGGTTGTTTGGTCCCAGTGCTCCTGGGAAGAGCTTGGCTTCAAGTTTTCCATTTTTCCCAAAAAAGAGCCTTCCAAGGAATGGAACATCAACCTACAGCACCTGGGATTGGGCATTTAACACAGCGTTTCAGCTTTTGCTTGTAAAGGTCCTTGTTGATATTTGATTAATTTATAGGGCGCTGGACTGGTGGGTTTGGGAATAGCTGAGGTGAACCTTTGCTGCTGCCAGACTCTGGGAGTTGATATTTACTGAAAAATGGGGGTTTGATCTCTATCCTGCCTCAGACCAGACAGTTTTCAGCCTCCTTCCCCCAGTGTTGCGTGGGGCCAGGGCTCCTGTGCTGCTGCAGCCCCTCAGGTCCCTGCAGCCCCCTAAACCCCCACTGCCCCTCAAGCCCCCACAGTCCCAGCAGGACAAGGACAGGCTTAGCCAGTGGGGTTTTCTTGCAGCCACAGCCTCGCTGCCAACACCTGCCCCCACTGTAACCGTGAGGGTCCCGCAATGCTCCCCTGTGTCCGGCGCTGGCCACGGTGCTGGCTGGGGACCCACTTGGACCTGGAGCTGGGGTCCCCAGGGACAGCCCTGGCCCCAGCTGGTCCCGCGGAATCCAGGGCTGGGTGTGCCTTCTCACATTGTGGCATTTCTGCAACCACAGGCGAGAGAGTAAATTGGTCTTTGACAGCTCGTCATAGAAATGTCACCAAGTATAAACACGGGGTGACCTTTGCTGCTCCCCTGGCTCCTCAAGGAGTCACCAGCAAATTCAATAATGCAGCCAGCAGGTCCTAAATTATGCCACCTCCCCTTTTAAGTAAGTTTGTATCAAATCCACCCGGCCTGGTGCCTTTACCAGCCGTCCGATGAGGTACCTCTGCCCGCCAGGCTGTTGGCAGACGCATCCCCAGCTCCTCACATCCCTGGTCATGGTGTGACCCCATGGTCTCACCACAGCCCAGGGCCCTGCTGCCCCCTTGCCCACAGCCCTCCTGAGCAATGGGGATCAGGGGTCAGGCAGGGTGGGGACACAGGGACCCAAGAGAAGTGAGATCCCTGGGGCCGACCAGCCTGTCCCCCATCCCATAGGATGTGCTCATCCCTCCCGGCTCCCCTGTCCACTGCTGGCAGCATTCCTTGTGCTGATGCAAGTTTCAATTAGCAGAGAAGTTCCCAGATTTCTGCCTTTGTTCAGTATCTTCTGAAGGATCTCATTCCAGACAACAATTCTATAATCCAACCGTGACAGGACAATCAGTCACACTCTAAATTAAGCATCTCAAATAAGGATTTATTAGAATTAATCAGACAATTAATGTATGGCCATGAAATAGAGTTTATTAAAATATATCTAAGTGTATTAACTATTTAATAGGAAAGATATTGGTTGCAGAGTTGGCAAAAGGCTTTCCAGTTGTCCTCTCTGTCTCAAATTCCAGCAGGCAGCACCTCAAGGGCAAGATCCAGGTGATGAGGAGGAGGAGCGGAAAGAGGAGCAGAAGAAGAAGGAGAAGAAAGAGGACAGGACTGAGGAGTGCTCAGCCCCAGAGGCCCAGTCAGGATGGAGGTCCAGGGGTCCCTCCTTCTGCTGCAGGCTGGTTCTGTGGGAGATGGAACACAGGATGCTCGGGTGCTGTCAGCCTCAGCCTGAACAGCTCCCAGCAGCATCATTACTGCCCTAGGAGGTAATTAGAAGCCTTTTAAGTAAAGCAGCACTAAGAAGGCAGAGCAGGAGAAGCATCCACAGCACCTCTGGGTCTCTGGCAGGGCTGTCCAGGGGCCATGGCACTCTGCAAGCTCTGGGGCTGGTACCAGCACCCCGGTCCCTGCTGAGCACCCCTGGTGCTGCCCAGCCCAGAGCTATATTTCTCTTGGCCACCACTTCCATCTGGCATCGCTGCCTTCCTCTTTCCACTCTCCTCTGAAGTGTCTCCATCACCTCGAGTGCCATCTCCAGCCACTCTGGATCGTCCCATTTATCCTTTGCACTTGTGTGGAGCTTTACACTTGCAAAGTGGCCCTTAACTAATTAATCAGATGTTAATGATTCCTCCAAGGTGCAGCAGAGCAGACAGCTATCAATCCTTACCTCTCCCTCTGCATCTCCCCCGCCTCCACAATTAGATTCCAGCCGATCTTCCTCCCACTTTGCTCTGTTTTCCCTGTGGCCTCTGTTCTGGGGAAGGATGGCACAGCAAGCATCCGTCAGCGCTGTGCTCATTACTGGTGCACACTGAGCTGGGTTTGGCTGCCTTTCCTGCTGGTAATTCCAGCCTGGGAGCATGGGAAGGCCAGGCAGGGAGCACGGGAAGGCACAGCAGGGAGCATGCATGAGCAGGCTGCAGACATTTGGTTTAGTCTGAAAAAACAAAGCTGTTCTCAGAAAAATGACGTGTTCTAGAGCCATCTCATGCCACCCACTCTCACCTTGATGGCCCAGGAGGGAGGTGGCATCTCCTGGGTGTCCTGGGGAAGGGCGGTGGATGATCCTGTGTGCTAAGGGAGCAGGTGCGGGGTGGGGGCTGCTCCATCTCACGGGCTGGCAGTGGCTGTGGCACCTCTGCAAACAGACCTAACCTTCCAGGAAAGCAAAACACCCTGTTCCCCAAAACAGGATCTAGCTCCTGCTGTCCCAAACTGGTCAGATACAGAGGTCCTGTGGGACAAGGAGAGGGGGAGCTGCAGAAGCACCCAGCAACTGAGCTGTCAGCTTTCAGGGACCCCACCTGGGGACCACCACCAGCTCCAGAGACCTAGCACAGAATTAGGCAAAGCTCCTCATTCTCTTCAGCACGTGATGGATCTGACCTGTGGGGCTCTGCACTTCCATTTCCTAATGAAACAATGGGGAGGGGAGGAAGGGGAAAAGGGCAAAGCAAAAATACAGATCTTTATGATATGCAAAAATATTCCAAGACTATGCAAATTAAGCAATTTAGCCTTGCAGGCATTTCTCTGCACACCGGTATTAAAAGTTCCCAGTCTGGAATTGCCATTTCTAATGACAAATGGGATACAAGGCAGGTGGAGCCGGAGGTGGGGCTGGGCAGACATGGGGTGTGCAGGGCAGAACTGGACCCTGCTGTGCCTGTGCTCTGGCTGCGGGTTCTTGATGGCACAGAGCCTGGAGGAACATCAGCTCTGGATGCTCAGAGCTGTGCAGGCAGGGGTCCATGGGGAAATTAACTGGGGTTTAACTGAGCTCCCGCTGCCCTGAGCCTTTGGTGTGGAGCAAACACTCTAACAGGTCCCAAGATGGGACAGAGGACTCCAAGTCAGCCCCTCCCATCATGCCCACACTCCAGTGAGCCTCCCACCCCTAAACTGGGAAGGACTGGGGAGGCGGGGGGAGCGTGGCCTGAGCAGAAGAGCTGGGGCACATGAGGGGTTCTGAAGGAACACATGAAATCCATTATTATAATTACAATAATGGCAACTCCATGAGCAGAGCAGACACGCTGAATTCACCCCAGTAGTGGTGATACAGCCTGGCAGGGCTTTTCAGAGGGAACGGCAAATCCCATTAGGAATGAACGGCGCTGCGATCACGGAGCAAACACCCCTCACCCAGCCACCAGCTTCAGCTGGGAGAGCCTCTCCCTTCCCCAGATTCCCAAGTGAGGTCCCCTGCCACCGACAATGTCTGTGCCCTAGGACTGTGCCCTGGTGCTGGGACTGCTGACCCTTGCCCCGTGGTGGCCCCTGTCCCTTGGTGGCCCTGCTTGTATTTTGAGATGGCTTGTTTGTGTGTATTAAAATAATTAATTTAATTTATTTTAATAATTTACTTAAGAAACTGGCTGTTTCTGTCAGCTTTGTTTCAAGGGATGCTATTGCTCTTCAATCTTTGAGTCTTTCTACAAGTCCACTCTTTCCACTTTGCTTTTCTTCATTTTTTCCTCCAAGGAATTATGAATTTCATTCTTTCACAGCCATTCCCTAACAGCCTGCTGCCTTCACATTCCCAACCTATTCCTCTGCTGATTAGTACCAGATCCAGAAGAGTTTCTTCTCCCTTTGTATTTGTATCTTTACTTAAAAATGGTTCGGTGCAGAGCCCTGTAAAATAACCTGGAATGGGGGAGTGGAAGAAGAGACAGAGGAAACAGCTTTTGTTTGGCCAAAGTCCGAGGGGAGAGGAGAGGACAAGCTTTGGAAATGAAAAAGGCAGCTGAAGAAAAAAGTCATGCACTGCTGGCTCCTGCAGGAAGAAAGGGAATTTGGGCTTTGTATTAAGGATAAAGAGGCTTTTCAGGACAGGAAGGACAAGCAGCTGTAGGGAAAGGCTCAATCCCTGCTCCTGCATTGCCTGTTATCTCCTTGTTCTCAGAGTGAGTGGAAGGGCCAGGCAGGTTGGAGCTGATCTCCAGCAGTGGCTCTGAGTCCCTGGGCTGCCCCACAGTGACATTCACACCAGTGGGGACTGGCCATGGCCACTGGCTGCTCTGGGCTTCAGTTCCCACGAACCCTGCTGAAGACAGGAGCACTGAAAGCCCCTGCTCCTGCCCCTATCCATACCCATGCCCGTATACCTGCCTGTACCCCTGCACTGTCCCTGCCCATCTCCAGTAGCTCCTGCCCAAAACCACCAAGGGGCTTTCAAGGAGTCATTTCCCCATTCCATAACAGACCAATGATGTCAGACTAATAAGCAAGGGAAGTGTAAACAACGGTGTCAAAGGAAATTGAATTATTGGCAATATAATATGATTGTGATTAATACAATTAGATTCTTTAATTGCATTAGTAAAACAAAAAACTAGCTCCAAGTCATTAATTTGATTGAAATTTCCAGCTGAATGAGCTCCAGCCCTTCTCTCCCGGATGATGGGCCTTGGACATGACCTGTGGCACAAGGACCAGGACCTGCAGCACTGCCTGACCCAGCCCAGCAGAGGGCAATGCCATAGGTGACACTTACCGAGATGCTCTGTCCCCTGGCAGAGGCTGACAGCCCCGCCTGCAGCAGGGACCATGCACAGGGGCAGGACTCCCATGACCCCATTTAAACCTCAGCCCTGGACATTCCTGCTCAGTCCAGCATCATCCCACATCCTGCTGCTGGCTTGGGGGAGCAGTGCCACTGCCGGGCAGGTAGAGATGCCACTGATGGGCTTGTATGCATGGTGAAGAAAACATTCGCAAAGTTTTGGATTTTGCGTGTAAGAGTCAATGTTTAAATCCCTCCTGGTGCCAGTTATTCCTGCAGAGCAGAACTGGCCCGGGGCTCCAGCCATGTGCACAGTGTGCAGAGAGCAGCTCAGCTGGCTGGGCAGCACTTCCAATTACGGGTGATCAAAACCTAATTATTGACTTTAATAGGAGCGGAATCTGGCCTGAAGAATCCAAGAACAATTATTCCGGGTTCCTGTTACATTAAACAGGAGCGACAGGACAGCTCCCTTCCCTTGCTGTGCAGAGATCAGAGCTGGAGAAAAGCTGAATAAAACCTTGGTCTGATGAATTTTGTTTTCTTCCAAGTGCAGGAAGTGGAGCAGCAGCAGAGCTCAGCCCAGGACACTGTGAGCACACTTGTGGGACACCCAGGGATGTGGGTTCGTGGAATCACAGAATGGTTTGGGTTGGACAGGACCTTAAAGCTCATCTCATTCCACCCCCTGCCATGGGCAGGGACACCTTCCACCAGCCCAGGCTGCACCAAGCTGAGTCCACCCTGACCTTGGTCACCTCCAGGGATGGGGCGGCCACAGCTTCTCTGGGCACCCTGTGCCAGGGCCTGCCCACCCTCACAGTGAGATTCCTCCTTCCTGGCCTCTTCTGATCTGATGTTGCACATGTAGCGATTAAAAAATTGAGCTCAAGAAAATAAAATTTGCCTTGACAAAAAGTTCTCATGTGGAAGCGACAACTTGCTGGGATAAGGAGGAACTTTTAAGCACTTTTCCCCACATTCTCACAGAAATTTTTCTCATTATTTGAATTAATATAGAAAACAACATGTAAATTATAAATACATACATGTGCAGGACTACAAGTCACTTTGCAGCTCACTGACACTCTGCAGGGTTTGCAGGCATCGGGCCCTGTTCCTAGGTGGTCTCCCAACACTGTGGGAAAGTTTCAGCCCCATTCACCCAGCCCCAGGGTGTGGGGCTCCAAACTCCATGAGGAACATCATCTCCATCCTGCGGGATGCTCAGGACACCAGGGCTGGGCTCCTGCCCCGCTGCCAGCTCCGACCGCAGGCTGCTGGCAGCAGCTTCCCAAGATTTATCACTCCTCTAAGTGTGTGAGAATTGAGACAATTTTTTCAGCTGTGCATTATCCACCCGCTGGACTGTGATGGCTCTTTGTGAGCTGTGACGCTGCATCCTATAAAAGCTGTATTTAGGATCTAGTTTAAAATTCATACTTTCTACCACATAGAACATAACAGCTCCTTGGGAATTGATTCAATGATTATCACAAGGATAAGTTTGTGGAGCTGTTTTTTGAAGAAACACTTTTATTCAGAGGCTGTTTTAAAGAGGTGCCCCATGGCCCCCCTGTGCCAGGGCACAGCCCTCGAGCTCCCCGTGCACAGGGCAGGGGAGGTGGCTGGGCTGGAGGTTGGGCTGAGCAGAGGCACATATCCACATACATGGAAGAAATTCTTTCCTGTCAGGCTGCCCACAGCAGTGGTGGATTCCCCCTCTCTGGAGTGCTCAAAAAACACGTGTGTGTGGCACTTGAGGACACAGTTTAGTGGTGAACATGGTGGTGGTGCTGTGTTGACAGCTGGACTCAGTATTCTTACAGGTCTTTTTCAACTTAATGATTCCATGCTTCTATGCCGGCCCTACTGGCTCTGCTGCTGCTGTTCACTTGGTGCTCCAACCCCTCCTAACTTCCAACCCCTTCACTTGGTGCCTAAACCCCTCTTCCAACACCACCCCTTTCATGTCTGACCTGCGTGATTGCAATTTGCCAGAGTAACGCTCGGGGTTTGCTGGTCTGGTCACGGCATCTCATCCCATCTGGCACTGGGAGGCACTGGAAGCTGTGCTGGTTTTTTCCCCCCACGTTCACATTAGAGTTTGTTAAATCCTCATTCCAACTGAACGTATTAAGTTCCTAATCCCATTACAGCCAATTAGCCGCCTCTCCTGGTGTGCACAGGGTGGGCGGGCTGGTAGCTCAGTGCTGGTGCCAGTGCCACCCATCACTCTCCCAGGCAAAATGAGAGTATCTGCCTCAAAATAAGGGCATAAACCCACTTTTTGTCTTTGTTTCTAGCAAAAAGCAGATTTATGGGTTAACAAACATCTACGATTGGCCTCTGAAGAAATACGCTCAGGTAGACAGGAATTATTCATTCAGATAAACTATAAATTAAGATCAGCCTAATTTACGTCCATTAAAATGGAAAAGCATATTATCTCCCATTCAAAGGAATTTGTATTTGATGCAAATAGGACAAATTCAGAAAGTTTGGAAATGTTCTCTGATTGTTCATTTGCATCATTAACCGGCGGAGAATGGGCCTGTGATTTCAAAATGGGAGAACAGAAGGAACAATAATTAGTTATGTAAATAATGTGGCATTCTTGTTTATAATTAGTCCAAGAATAAAATAAAATTCACGCATGTCACAGGACTCATTTTCGTATGCAAATGAACAATCAAAATTATAAACGGTAATAATGCAGTTTGGGAGAATGTGGCATTTCTAATTTATTAGCCCAGGCAGAAGCCAGAGCTGATTCCAGTTGGTGTTGGGAGATTTCAAAGGTACCTCTGGGACGGGAAAAACATCCAAGAAAAGAGAAAAATGAAAGAGTGGGAGGAAACAGTCACCTGTTGGAGTTCCTCTCGAAGGGAGGGGTATGCAGAATTCCCTGTGGCTCTGGGAAGGATGGGAATGCCTGCAAGCACCGGGGCCAGCAGCCTCTGCACGGGATCCCGTGCCAGGAATGTTCCTCCTTTACCAAAAACTGGAGGGATGTGGGAATGCTTTAAAATTCTCTAAACTTACCATGGTCTGTAACCACAGACATGGTCTGTTTTTTCCAGGAAAACGTGGTAGAGAAGGAAGCTGAGGCTGGAAACCCTTCCTGCAGACTTTCTGCTGGCTGTTCCAGCACGGAGGGGGATCTCCACTCCATTTTGCAGGGTGGGTCCCAGATCCACCACCAGATGACACGGGCCCAAGGAAATACGCCATCACACCCCTAAAATATCCACATTTCCATCCATTCCTGTCAATCCTGTTTCAGCCCCTACCATGAGCTTTGGCCCCTGTAGATCAACACCAACAGCTTTTCACAGTGACAGGATCTTGGAATGTCTCTTCCTTCCTGTTCCATGTGGCTGGGACCAGGAACATGAGAATCACTCCCAATTTTTCTCTCTTGCTCCCATCCAAGGTCTTCAAAGGCTCCATCAAGGATGCAGCAGGAGCCTCTGCACTGCGGCCGGTGCCCTCCCTGCCCATCCTTGGGAACAGCTTGAGCCAGGGGATCCCTGGGACAAGCCAAGCTATAGGAATGTAAGGGATTAAAAAATGGTATTAATTATTAATTATGGCTTATCTTGCTGCAGAGTGTGGAACAGGAGTCAGAATCCGCACCAGGGAGGACAGGACATCTCAGGGACAGAAATGCTTTGGCTTCTTTCTTAAATTATGCTCCCACCTCCGCCTGACACCAGAGCTGAGGGCTCTCAGTGGAGCAACAGAGCCGAGCAGAGCGTGTTGGATAATAAAAGCAAGTGCAGGAACTTTAATTAAGGCTCCTCAGGCAGGTGTAAAGGAGGGCAAGTAACTCAGGCTGCTGGGGAAGGAGCTGCCTGAAGGATACTGGGGTGTGACCAACATCCTGCATCCACAGACGGACAGACGGACTCACCCTGGATGCAGCTACTGAGGTCCTGGGCACCCTGTGGGGCTGTGGGGGTGTAGGGGCTGTGGAGGTAACCCCC
The DNA here is from genome assembly GCA_013396755.1 of Sclerurus mexicanus. Taxonomy (NCBI): domain Eukaryota; kingdom Metazoa; phylum Chordata; class Aves; order Passeriformes; family Furnariidae; genus Sclerurus; species Sclerurus mexicanus. The sequence goes on from VWZF01000441.1 coordinate 445,182, forward strand.
AGGGAAATGCCCCAGGGGAACCAGCACTTTTCCAATCCCCAGCCTCTCGGTTCTTGAGGGAATTCTCAGAGGAAGCACATCCAGAGGTCAGGCTGGGATCCCCAGCATCCCTCTCTGCAGGGATCCCAAGGGTCTGCGCCGTGGGTGTCAGTGGCTGTGCAACACGGCCAGGGGGACCACAGGGCATGGTCTGGGGGACTCAGAGACTGCTGGAGCCCACCAGGACTCCCTGCGAACATCCCAGGGCATCAGCCCAGGGCTACAGCCGCCTCCAGAGCACACTGTGCTCCATACCAGCAGAAGAAACCTCAAATCCCATTCCCGACCCTTGCAAAGCTGGAACAAAGCCTGAGCAACTGTTTACTCACATCACCAAGGCCCTCGGATGCCAAACCACTGACTGAACCTTCCTGTCAATCCGACACTTTTAGGGTAATTTAACTTAATAACACCTTTGTCTGCACAAGCGTTTGTATCTGAAGGGTTATTACCATCACAGTTATTTTAGGTGGGTTAATGGGATGGAGTAGATTCGAAATTGTCAGCACAGCCACACAGGCAGCTGCTGGCAGTGTTTACCTTTCCACTCCTTCCCTCACTTTACTAAACTTCCTACTCTCACCTAAAAGTGTCGTCATAAATCATGAGTAATTTTCCCCCAGGTTCTCATGCATCATTAATTCTTTGTTTAGAAGGAAAAAACAAACTGTCCAGGCCTTAATTGCTATTGCTTTGAGCAGAGCCGGAGGTGGGCGTGGGGCTTCTGGGGTCTGTCGCAATTTTTGGATATATTTTGGTTGCTATTTAACTCAATGCATCAGGGGGCTCACAGGAAGAAAGAAGAAAGAAAAATTAATGTGATGAACAATTAAGAATTGCCGAGGCAGTGGCGGAGCCCAAACTCTTTCCTGCTCCTCAGCAGAGGGATTTTAGGAAAACCTGTGACTGCAGGTGTGCAGGGAGAAGGAATGAGCAGCCCAATATCTGGCAGGGGCAGGGCTGCAGCTGCTGCTCCCTGCAAGGGAGGGAAACCCAACATTTGTTGGGAGCATCCTTCATCCCTGCGAGCTGCTCCCCTGCTGCCCACAGTGCCAGCACAGACCAGTGCCAAGGCTGGTGGATGCAGTGGCTGTCACCCCTGCATGGCATATGGCATCCCTGCTCAGCATCTGGTACATCTGCACAGTGGCTGGCACCTGTGCATGGCATCTGGCACCTCTGCACAGCATCTGCCCCCCTGTACAGCACCTGGCAGGATCCTGCAGCAGCTGCAGTGGGAGAGAGGGAGGGAAGGAGGGGGCTGTGCCTGCCTTGCCATGCAGCCCCTCTCCCCTTCCCCAGAGCTCCCCAGCTGGGCACTGCCTTGCTCCAAGCCCAGCACACAGCCTTTCCCTTGTCCTATATTATTTTTGGGTGAGACTCACATTAATGACAGCAGGGAGATGACCAAGAGCTGTCCCATGCCAGAGCTGGCACCTTCCCAGTGCTGCCACTGTCCCATCACCTCGATGGGTCCCCTCAGTGCCTCCCAGCCACCCCTCAGGCCAGGTGACCTTGAGGTAGCTTTTCTCTTCGGCTCAGCTGCAGTTGGAAGATTAAATTCTGCTCCCGTCCTGGGAATCTGATGATAAAAAGTCCTTTCTAGACAGAATCCGGATAATGAACAGCTCCCTGGCTTCATGCTGGAAGAGGAAGTGTGGAGTTATTACTGCATTAAAAAATCTCCAAAGTCAACTAAATTCACCACAGACACCGAGGACCAGAATTCCTCTTCATTACAGCTGGGTGGAGCATCCAGCACCATCAATAACACTGTGCTAATTGTAGCTGGGCACAGTGTACAGGGGGTTTTGCTGGGGGTGCTGACCCGGCACAGGAACCAGCTCCTGTGCTCGGTCTCCTCCTGTGTCCATCACTCCTGTGCTGAGGCCAGAGAAGGATTTGTCCTCTTGGAAAACATGCTTCCAGTGCCCAGCAAAAATCCACTCTCCAAAGTATCAGGGGTGCATGGCACTGCACCACACTCAGGTGTGGCAGTGCCAAAACACAGCCCAGGACATGGTCCCTTGCCTTGTGTCCCTAAATGTCACTGACCAGAGACCACTGCCCAGCACTCAGGGACGTCCACGGCTTTTTAGATATAAACCCTGTGTTTTAATCACCCAGGACAAAGAAAGGCCGAGCCGGGAGAACAGAACAGCTGCCATAAACAAAGCTGTGGTGTTTCTCTGGCATTAGTCATACAAGAAAGGGACGTGGGACATATATCTGGGCAGGATTCAGGATATCTGCTAATTAGAAAAGCCTCTGACTGCTGGAGAGTGTTAATTCACAGACAGCATGGTCCCTCAGGCAGTGTTCAGGGCAAGAAAGGATTTATTTACACCTCACAGAAGTTGTTCTTTTTTTGCAAAGGTTGTGCTTAATTGGAATTTTTCAGAAGAATTTGTAGAACAAAGAAGGAACTGAGTCTCTGATGCAAAGTCTTTGGCTTTCCTTGTCCTGTTTGCCTTTAGTTACGGCCGGAGCATCTCTCTACAGGCACAGCCCACACTGCTTCTGTTTTCCCCCAGGTGTCACAGAGCCCAAGCCCTTCACAGTGTCACCATGGACCCTCCTGAGCTCCAAGTCAGACCACTTGGACCAGGTTAGTAAGTTTTCATAGAATCCTAAATGATTTGGTTTGGGAGGGACCTTAAAGACCATTTTGTTCCTCTCGCTTGTCCAAGGGGTCACACGAAGCAGGATCTCTCACGTAGCCTGTTCTCCCTGATGGGTTGTTTTCTGGGAGATGGGAGCACTGCAGGAGGATGTCTGATGCTCCCAAAGCCTTCCCTTGCCTCGCCGTGCAGCAGCAAGGGGTCTTTGGGACTGGCAGACACCTCCAGCACGAAGATGCTTCCTCACCTTCAGAAACATCATTGCAGAATTGCCAGAAAACAACGCACGGGACGAGCAGCGCCGGAGCAGCCGCTGGAGGTTCAGCCGTCAGCTCAGGACGGCTCTGACAGCATGGAATAAAAGCAGAAATAGCAATTTCTCACTGAAGAGCTCGACTGACACCTCCCTGACCCGCGAGCAGCAGGGACTCTCAGCACACCAGCACAGCCCGGTTGTTTGCTGTTGCTGGGGTTGACACTCCTGATTAGAGGAGACAGGCGGACGCGGCGCACAGAGCTGGAGCTCCGGCCAGCGCTGGGGGTGCCTCCTCCTGACCTCAAACCTGAGAGCTCCTGCCCTGCATCTGCAGCTAAATAAACCAAGTAAATCATCCTGGCAGATAGATAATTAAATAATTATCAGCCACTTAATAACAAGGAGTGGGTGTTCAGAATTAGCATATTAGACAGTGTCTTTAAGGGCTAATTGTTGCATTACATCAGAGTTACTCATTCATTATTCTTGTCATTTTGGGTGATAATTTGCACTTTAGGAGACAGAGACAATTTTAGCAGGCAATTAGAGACATGTCAGGCTTGGCCTAGTGAGTTACTGTCACAATTATTGCATTTTTTCCCGTGTCCTCATTTGCAGGAGTGTACTTAAGGGCAGTCTGGTAATTTCATGGTGAGGCAAAACAGGCACCGGCACCTGGAGAGGCGGCAAGAACAGAACAAAACCCGATTTCGCAGCGTAGGAGCTGGCCCGGGCTGGTGGGGAGGGAGCTGTGGGCTTGGACAGGGAGAGAAACTAAAGAAAAGGGGGGGTTCTACATTGCTAATGAAAACACTTTACAACCCCCTGGTTTGAGGTCCCTTTGGGACCCGGTCAGACATGGCCCCTCCTGCCATGGGTTTGTGTTCGGGGGCTGTCCCCCCTCTTCACCCCAAGCCACCCAACGCACACGGCATCTGCACATGACACATATCAATAATTGGGGGATATGCTGGTTTTTTTCCCAGTTTTTGGCACTTTTGGTGACCTGAAGTGATCTCCTCTCAGTGCCTTGGGGACAGGTGGGCTCTGCTCGGGTGGATGGTGGGTGCCAGGACTGGCAGCGTGCAGGTGGCACCTCCTGCGTTTGGGTCCTGGGATCTCCCCAGCAGTGAGACCATGATAACTGAGCTCAGAAATGTGGCCCTGAAACTTGGCTGCCAGTTTTACCTTTCAGTGCAGCCCTGGGAGAGTGACAGCCAGAGCTGCTGCAAATGGACTGTGGGAGGGACAGAGATGCCGTAGTCTGTTATCACACTGTGGGAGGGATGGAGATGCCCAAATCCACTGTCCCATAGTGGGAGAGCAGAGCTACAGGGAAACTTTCTGGTTTTACCTTCTGAGGGGGAATATCAGCGTATCTTGGGGTCTGGAGAACACTTCCAGCATCTCCATGGGAAAGCCCTCACCTGCAGCCCCCAAAAAGAGTGACTAGAGGAGCCAAAGTGGCAGTGGACCAGCACCTGCAGCAAACTCCAAGGAGAAACCTATTCCCAGGAAAAATGGTGCATCTGTTCATCAGACCAATGCAATGGATTTGCTGTTTTATGAGTGAGGATAAATACAAGGATGTGCCCGATGATGCTGCAGCCCAACCGAGCCTGAGAGCCATGACAAGGTTTAAATATCCCTTAGACTACAGTGCAAGGGAAGAACTGGATCTGGAGCAGCTGCACCTTGGGATACATGCATTATAAGGGTATATACAGTCAAATAGAGTTAATTAAGCTAAAACCACAGTAAATCTGCCAGACCCATATTAACACTATAGTCAAAATAGTGGAAAATATAGTATTTTCCCTAATAAATCCTGTTCTGTTACAGATTTATGTTGGCATCTGCATAGTTACCAGAGTTTTACAATAATCATTGATCAATCAAAGTTTTATGACAAAACTATAATTTTTCTGTGTTTCTTTCTTACTTAGTTTCCTAGTTTGCTTAATTCCCAGAATGCAATCCAGTAAATCTTTGGGGCTGAGATATTAAGTAGATAATAAGAATGCCATATAAGATTTGCTTATATTTTAAACTGTCCTTACAAATGATTTATAATTAGGGCCAAATCTAAGACAAAACATTATTAAAGTCAAAACCCTTCATAAATTACTGGAGTTTGCTTATGCCTGTAGTAATTTATTAGGGTTTTGCTACAGTATTTTCTCTTGTGATATCCGAAGCTTTATATGTCATAAATGGGAAATATGGGTTGGTAAAACATACAGAAAACAGGAATGATCCCCAGTGACCTCCAGTGACAAACTCAGACTCTGCTACCACGTCAAAAGCATTTTGCAGTGGAAATATAATGGCACCCGTAATCCAGCTGTACCAGACCCAAAGTGCTTCTTTCTTCTGTGAAATGAAATCTTTGGTTTATACAGTTTTTTAAGTTACCCTGTTTACAGGTGTAACAGAACCTGTAGCTGGATAGGAGGGAAATGCTGAGTTCATGTTTCTGGCATCAAATGGGGGCTCCACTGTGGGAAACCCACCGGACTCAGCCAAGTGCTGGGGGAGCAGGGCTGGCAGTGCCCAGGGAGGGCAGAGGGGCTTTGTTAGGTGGTGTTTGCCCATCTCAGTGCTGGTTCCAAGTGCCTGTACAAGCCTAAATTGTCCCACTGGAACAGACTGGGACAGACTGGAGGGCAAAGACAGGGGTGAAGTGCAGCCCCACTCCCCTGGGAAGCAACGGAGCTGGGCGGATTGACCCCAGAGCGGAGCTGGATCTCAGGCTCAGAGTTTGGGAGCTGATCGGACATTTAATTTTCCGCTGTTCCCTGAGGGAATGACACAGATCCCTGGGATGAGCAGGGCCCGGGGCTCATGGCCCTGCAGGTGACAGGCAGTGGCACCGTGGGCAGCAGTGAGGGAATCGATGGCATGCGAGAGTGGAAATGAGATCTGGTGGGAGCTCTCGGCTCAGGGCTCAGCTGTTGGAGAGGCCGACGGGAGAGAGTGGAGCCGGGAAAGGAATCCCTGTTCATGTTATTAAAAACTCCTTCCGCATCTTTCATGATGAATAACAAAAATGAGACCTGTGGCCAGTATAAAAGTCTGTTAATAAATTAAATTATATTATGGAAAATAAAAACATAATATAATATAAAATAAAATAATAGCAACTGAGCAGACAAAGACAAGTGACTGCAGAAGCTGCACCAGTGCATGTTCTGAGCATCCCAGCAGCTGCACAGTCTCTGCCTCTCCACCTGTGATACCATCAGAGGCACTGATTGCATTGCAGGGTTTTTATCAGTCTCTCCCTATCCATCTCCCACAGGTAATCCCGTTGCTCCGACATCAGGCACTGCTGATCACTGTCCTACCCCTGGCACAGCGAGCCTGGATGCTCTGAGAAGACAGTGAGTTGTTTCAGACAAATCCCTCTCCTATCCGAGCAGTGGCAGTGACTCTGCAGGAATGTCTCATCCCATTGAGGACAGCGCCAAAAGGGCCGGGATTTGGTCTGAAAGGAATTTGTATTCCCGATGATAACAATTTATACCTTGACCAATAGGTTTCCGGGGTGGTGTATCAAATACAGTATATTTGATGGCACCGCTGGCCCTGCCACACCCCACTCCCAGATGCTGCCAAGGTGTGGGTGTTCAGAATAAGAATCTGAATTAAACTGCTGTGCAAATGGGATGGGGTTTAATTAATTCACATTAAATTCCACTCACTTTAATGCTAAATAAGGTTTTCACTGGGGGAGGACATTCAATGAGGTTTAGCTAGTTCACTACAAATTCACACCTTAAATTAGTCCTAATTCAATTTCCTCAGCAATCCTGAAAAAGCAGGACCAAACATAGCATCTTCTCTTTTCTGTATAAAATATCTGTTATTTTATTTGCTGGGAGGTCTCAGCCCCCCACCCAGGCAAGAGCTGGAGCCCAAGGCAAGGCTCTCCCAGCAGAGACCCAGAGTGGGATGCTGTAGCCAAGGTGAGCACATCTGGGTGACTACCTGGGATTCAACTGGTGCTCCAGCACCCAAATAACCATAACCACAGGCAACACCTCATGGTCTGCATGGCTGAAAACTTCCATTTCCCTGCTCCATCGTGTGTCACATCCCATCCCATCCCATCCCATCCCATCCCATCCCATCCCATCCCATCCCATCCCATCCCATCCCATTCCATCCCATCCCATCCCACCATGACTGTGATCAGTCCCATCCCTGTGGGACCCTGAAGGACCCCATGCTGTGCTGCTCCCGTGCGGCAGTTCCGTGTCCTTGTCCCTTCAATGGGCTCTGTGATGGCCACGCTTGGGGCAGCAGCTTTCTCCTGGTCCTTACCCTTGTCTAGGGAGGAGCAGGGAGAGGAGCCTCCACTGCCACACAGACGGATGCAGATTACACCATTAATTTTTTATGTGAATTCAAAAATTCCGTGTTGACTTCATGACGCAAATGGGTATGAAAATTCTGGCGAGCGCGCTCATTGTTACAGAAATCAAATGGCTCAACAGCCACTAATGAGGCAGACAAGAAGCTTCACTCACCCTCTGAGGATTTGAAGGCAAGAAGAGAAGAAGGAGCACGTTACATTATTCATGTGCCTTGTTTGAGTTTCAAATCATAGCAAGTTGCAGCAAAGGGGAATTTGGGATGTGCTGGTGACCTGCTCTGCACGGGGAGGAGGCAAGAAAAGTCCTGTCCCCTAATTGCCAACTCATTGCAAAAGCAGCTCCTGTCCACTGCAAAGGGAGAGGAGGCTCCCCGGGCCCCCTGCCCTGTGACATGCCTGGGGATGCCCCGGGGATGCCCCGGGATGGAAGAATGCACTGGCAGCACCCTCAGGCTCTGCTGCCTCTGATTGCCGGGTACTGCCCAAACACAGGACCTGTCCTAGCTGTAAACTGTTTAAAACACATCATATTCTTCTGGAACAGGAGGAGAATTCTTTTGGAGGGGAAAGAAAAATAGGGAAAACAAGGGAGAACAATTGATCTGAGGAGGAGACATGCAGGCAAGCGCTCCACAGAGCAAGGATGAGGTGCACAGTGTAGCTATTGACCGAGTAGTCATGATTAATAAACAGATTCCAAGAGTTCTTCTGCATTTTGTAATTATTGCTTACCCATAAAACCCTTCTTTCTCCTGCCAACATTATCTTAGCCAACTTTACGAGTGCCCACGAGGTTAATGCAGAGCTGTAAGTCTGTGTCGGGTCACAGGAGTGAGAGGAGAGGAAGTGTTTGTAAATCTGGTGGAATCTCTCCAGTTTGTTTATTTAATAAAATCTCGGTCCATGAGGAGGCAGCAGGTTCCTGTCAGGACCATGTGCCCCCCCAGCCCTGCCTGACAGTGGGGGGACATGGGGCCTGCATGCCCCCTCTGTCTGTCTGACAGTTCCACTCTTCTCTCTTGGCTTTAGAGCACTCCTTGAGACCAGATTCAGTATTTTAAACTGTGCTCTCTGGCACTGCTGAGGTCACTGTCACCAACCAGTGGCACCAGGGTACCTGTCTGTGCCACCTGCCTCGGGCAGCGATGCTGTGCCACAGATGGCATTGGGAGCAGTTGGACCGTGGTTTCCCACAGCCAATGTGGAGTTAAACTCCCCCCTCATCGCTCTCCGGGTCAGGGTATATTTGCTTGGATTTTACATTGGAATTTGAAATCCACAGCTACAAGGAAACATTTATTTTCTTGCCCTTCAATGATCAAACAAGTGGTGCTGAGGCACAGAGAAGCGGAGTTTCCATTAGGAGAACTGTTTTCTTTTTGCTGTAAAATATCAACTATTTTGACATTTCCATCAGACTTTTCTTTGTATCAAAGCTGCAATGTCAGAACAATCTCAAGGTGTTTAGACTTCAGAGGTTTGTGCGTTTCTGAGCACTCCCTCCTTTACAAGGGGACACTTCTGAAGGGACATGTGATTTCTCTCTCAAAGACCAAAGAAAAGGTAATAAAAACGAGGCCTGTGAGGGAAGCAGCAGGCGAGTGGTCAGGGCTCTGTACCAATCCCCCTCCCGGAGCCTCTGGCTCTCTGGAGCACTGTGCCAGCAGGCAGGTGAGCTCCTGTCACCCTCCTCTCCTGGACAGCTGGGGGGATGAACATCGGGGCATCATCATCATCATCATCATCACGAACCCTTGTGTTCACAGGGTGGGAGAATGAGGGTGTCGCTGAGAGACAAGGTCCATCAGACCGCCCCAGAGTGTCTGGGGAGGGAAACCAGCTGCTTCTTTTTGTTTGTGGGGTGTCAGGGCAAAGTCACCCCCAAAGGTTGGTGGGGGCACCCTGGGAGGGCCCCATATATTCCTACTGCCCTGAGGTGGGTCCCCTCACAGGTTGGGGGACAGTCACAGGGCTGTGTGACTGACATCATTCCTCCTGTCTGGTTTAATCAAGAAATGCCTGCAATACACAGAATTTCAGGAATAAGTTGCACCACGCCAGCCCTTTTGAGTGAAGGAGACCCTCTGCTCACAGGTGCTGGGCCTTCCTGATGGCCACATGGGGACTGGAGGAAGCACCCACCACATCTGCAGAACCTGTGATCAGTCCCACCCGGCAGGACACATCCTGAGGGGGATTGGCCAGGGAGGGACCAGTGGGCATAGTCTGAGGGGTCAGAGGAGCCGGTTCCCACCGGTGACCACGCTGCCACCCCAGCTCCACCACACGGACTGGGAGCAAAGCAGGAGCAAACCCTGGAGCTCCTCCAGGCACAACTCCATGTGAGCGTCCCGTGTAAATGACTTCGCAGAGCAAAACTGCTTTGAAGTTGCTGTTTATCACACTGATAGCAATCTGCTTCATGTCTTGTGTCAAAGTAATTACAGTGTGATTATTTTTTTTTAAATAACAGGTACTTTAATTGCTTCAGGGTTGGAGAAGAGCTGGGGGAATCCTGCTCTTGCACCTCCCCACCCTCCCTGTCTGCTTGCTGCCTTCCTCCCTCAGACTCCTCTCCCTCCCAGCTCCCCCTCCTCCCCAGTCTTGCCTGCCTGTTCCCTGACTGTTTGGACTCCTTGTCTCTCCCCTGTTTGTGCCATGCTCAGTTTTTTCTTTTCTGTTTGTTTTCTCTAGACATCAATTTTTCATGCTGGAGAGCCGAGGATAATTAATTAATGATTCATAAGAATGCTGTGGCTATAATGCATAATGAGAGGATGGCTCATAACCTGTTGCAGAGGCAGTTATCAGTAATTTCAGAATAATTAAGAGATGTTTTTAGCACATTTCAAAAACCCTTGCAGAATCAAGGAGATGGGTGAATTTCTTTCTCTCAAAAACTTGGGGACATACCTTAGTGGCACAAGCAGCGTTTCCCAGCTCCTCTATGGTCCTTCTGTGGACTAGGGGCCAGGGTGGATCCCATCTTGGGGACCCTCTTGCTTCAATTACAAGGGAAAAGTCTTTCCTTTCCTGCCCCCCCAGTCCTTCCCAGGGGATCTCCAGGATGGAACTGCCCCACAGCAGCTGAGTTTGGGATATGGTTTCAGCATGACACTGCCAGGCTGGTGTTATTTCAACATGAGAGTGGGAATTACCATAAATACACATTGAAGTTAATTTATCACAGAATCATGGAATCACAGACTGGTTTGGGTTGGACACCTTCCATGAGACCAGGTTGCTTCAAGCCCTGTCCAACCTGGCCTTGGACCCTTCCAGGGATGGGGCAGCCACAGCTTCTCTGGGCACCCTGTACCAGGTCCTGCCCACCCTCCCAGGGAAGAATTTCTTCCCAATATCCCATCTAACCCTGTCCTCTGGCAGTGGGAAGCCATTCCCCCTTGTCCTGCCCCTCCAGGCCCTTGTAAATAGTCTCTCTCCACCTTTATTGTAGGCTCCCTTCAGGTACGGGAAGGCCACAATTAGCTTGCTCCAAAATCTTCTTTTCTCCAGATGGTCCTGGGAATGTTGAAGGGATGCCAGTCTGGGGCTGCCCCCTTCCTCCCACCTGTACAGGAGCATCCCAGTTCACCCCAGCACGGCAAACACAGACTCTGTGGCAAAGCCCTCCCTCCCTCTCCCCCTGTCACTGCAACAGCCAAACTCCCACATCTTCCCCACCTGAGCTGATAAGATTTTTTTCCCTTTTTTCCCCCTTTTATTTTTATTTTTAGTACTGCAGGGTGTTAAAATCAGCCTTCCTCTTAGGAGCTAGACATATTCAGAGCCTTAATGATAGATTAAATACCAAATACCTTAACATTTGAAAAATGACATTTATTATACAGAGTTGTAAATAGAGGAAAAAATGACAATAGAACACAGTGTAGATCTTACATAAACTGCACCGGCTCTGTGTAATGACTATGATAATGTCAGTGCTAACAAGCAGATAATTGGCATCACTGAGATAATTTTTGGCACCTTATGCAGAGGGGAAACTGCTCTGCATAATTATTTTACCTAGGAATATTCTTCATTTAACAGATCCATTTGCATAACGGTTGGAACTTTTTAAGCTATAAAGGGTGTTTAATATGTTGATTTGTTTTATCCACAAAACAATTGTTTATTCATGAGAACTGGCACCTGAGGACTTTTGTAATGAGGCCACAGTGACCCAGTTGAAAGCAACAGACTTTTATTGAATTTACAGGTCCAGGCGGAGGCAGGATTAGCCGACCCCTCACAAACACCTCGCAGGCTTTTATAGACGTTGTAAAACTGAGTCATTCTGCTTAGTAAAACTTTATTCCTTTAGCTCTTACAAAGTTGATCACTCTAGCGTTTCATCGCCGGGGCAGGCACTGCTCGGGGACTGTGTGTCCCCGTGTCCCTGGGATGGTGGCACAGGGGTTCTGCCCTCTGCAGATGTGACAAACAGGTAGGGTGAACCCACCTCAGGCTCTCAAAGCCCCTCAAACTGCACACATTGCTGCCTGCAAATAGGCGGGGGGATGTGATAAAACATGGGGTGTGAAGCATCTGAGAGCATCTGTAAGAATTGCACTGGGATCGGCACGTAACAGGTCAGGATTGGCAGAGCAGAACTCAGCCCAAGCACAGTCTTGACAGGTCAGGCTGATGAGCTCTCTAGGTATTAGCAAATGGCCCTGCAAGCCCATGCCAAGCTGTCTGGAAACGTAAAAGCTGTTGGACACGATCCTTGGACTCCCGTCACAGGCAGATCCCCGGCCAAGGGCCAGATGCCCAGTGCTGTTTGGACTCCAAGGCTCTGAGCAACGCACATCCGTCTGCCTGTGCTGCCCTGATTGGAGGGAACCTCATACAGTCCTTGCCAGATCTGCAGCGTGGATCAGACCAGTATTTGTCCCATCCCAAGAACGTTTCCAAAACAGGAATGATCTCTGGCTTTCACTGGGTGTTCTGTTCACAAACCTCAGCATGTTCATCCCCCTGCTACCTCCAGCAAGATTCACAGAGCTCTGAGGCTTTCAAATTTATCACAGGTTACACTGACAATTCCTTGGCTTCTCCTGCTCTGTTTCTGTATATGCTGGCAAACAATTCCCTGTCGTTAGGAAAGCACCAGCCTCTCTCTGGCAAACATCCCACAAAGTACTCGTGACCTCTTGAGAGAACACCAAACGCTGCTGGGCTTTGCAGTGGTGATTTCCATCTATGAGCTCAGTGTGCATACGCAGGGCTGGGGTCTGCCTGACACAGACCTGTCCCAAGGCCAGGGTCTGGCACACAATGGTCACTGGGGCACTGGAGCAGCAGAAGCAGGGTGGCAGGAAGGGCACGGGCTGCAGGATTCATGCTGAAGGCAGTGGTGAGCTTCAATCCTCCACCTGTGCACATCCCCCAGTGACAATGGTCAGGTCATTTAATGTCTCTGCTGCTCAGGGCAGTGCCTTCATCACATAGTCTATGGCTCTTCGTCACATAGCCAGGCTCTGATCTGGGGTGTGTGGAGCCTCCCAAAGCCCAGTGGGAGCCTCTGCTGAATGCCTTTGGAGAGTCCAAACCTGAAATACCCCACCTGTGCAGCTTGCAGCAGACCACAGCCTCTCATCCTCTCCCACAGCCTTTCATCTGCTCCACGTTAGGAGAACTATTAAAGTTGCTGAAAGTTGTTCCCTGAACCTGCAGACATCAATTTCCCTGTGAAAACTCCAGTGGTGTAGCTCATTTTATCATTTATTAAGCTTGTGCAGATGTGTGCAGGTATATGCCCTCGTGCACACTTGTCTCTGCCCCTCTGTAAACTCGAGGGCCTGCAACTTTCAGCTCAGCCAACTATTTTCAGCTTAAATTACATTTTTTCCCAAACAAGGCTGTTGGCTTCAGTGAAGAGAGGTCTGTAATGTGTTTGTCTGTGAGATATCTAACTTCTGACTGTGTTTTGATGAGGTTTCCCTAACCTTCATTCTGGCATATCTGCTGGAATGAATAGCCTGTACCAGGGCAAGGGATAGAGAGCCAAAACATCACACGCTCAGGCTTTCAAGTCCCTCTCACTGGCCTCTAATGCTCTGCAAAATGGTTCATTCTCTGCTGGTTTATAAACTTGATGTGCACCCTGCTAGCTTCCTGCTCCCGCGTGGATGTCCTGGAACCACCCTTGCCCTCGCTGGCATTGCAGCCCCAGACGGGTGCCAGTACAAACGGTGGGCACTTCCAATGGATTCAACCCATCTGCTGTGTTAAAAAATCCCACACACCAGCCTTAAATCACTATCCTCACCCACTCAGAGAGAGATGACCAGCCTTCCCAGGGATCAGCAGGTGATGGCAGGAGGCTGCTGCGCTCTCACCCACTGAAGGGCCATAACTGCAGCCTCCCGGTCCGCCCACAGGCTCTGCACCACTTTCTTTATGACTCCGACAGACCATCTGTCTCAGGGGCCGAGACCACACTCACTCCTGTTGGGTTTTTCTCCTTTCCAATTCCCAAGTCAGCTCTAGTTCAGTGGGTAGATTTATTACTCCTCCTCTGTGCGCTCTGGCTCTGTGCCACAGTGGGGGAAACAGCAGCTCAGGCAATGTTCCAACGGCAAGGAACCGTGATCCTGTGCTGGCAGTCACTGCCATCATGTCCCAGCTGTGGTCCCTGCTGGAACAGGGCTCAGCAACCCAGCAAGGGCACTGCAGCCGCCGGTGATGCCCCTCAGCGTGTGTCAGGAGCTTTGGTGTTACAGACGTTGATCAGAGTCAAATATCTGCTTCCTGCCCCTGTGAGTCTCTCAGAAGGTGTCACAGCTGTGTCAAAATACAGTGAGGAATGGCTTCAAAATTCCCTTCCTCCTCTGAAGATGACGTGGAAATAGTGTGTGTGAGAGGGGTGAAACCATACTCATCCCAGAGCTGTGGTGGAGGGGCAGAGGTCCCGGGCCAGGGGCTGTGTGTCCGGCATTGAGCCATGTGCCCCACTGGGTCCTGAGCTGTGGCAGCATGATGAGAGACACAGGCCCATGGTATGGCATCATCGATGCCGTGTGGTCTTCTGGTCCCCCTCCTCAGCTCCGGAACAGCAGCTGGAAGGTCTTAGTGCTGGTGAGGGATGGAGCTCATGGAGAGAGAACAGAAAGCCTGAAGAGCTTCAGCTGGGTTAGGAGAGGGGCAAAATCTGCAAAATGCCGTGGGCAACTGCGCCTGCCGTGACTGAGCAGTAGACCAGTCCTTGCCATGGAGAGGGAATAGTGGGCTCTGGCTGTTTTCTTTGTCCAGCTGATGGAGCCCATCTCGATTCAAGATGCTGAGGACATTATTGATCTAAACAAGTTGTCAGTGAAGGAAAAGTTGTAATTGCTGCTGTAGTTGCATTGTAACACACCAGCCCCGAAGGGAAATTAAAGTTTGGAGCTAATAGGGTTGTATGATCCTTCAACCTTTGATGTATTGAATCTTGAGCAGCCCCTGGAATACTGATTTGATGCACAAAGGATCATTTTTAACAGCAGCTGCACCTCCAGGTCCTCCAATTCAATTCTCCCTTCGATCCCACCGTGAGGCAAGAGAAAGGTTTGTGGAGCACCAGGCAACATCCTCCCCCTCTGCCCTGGGGCCTCTTCCTTCAGCTCCTCATTTCTGTGAGTCCCTGGCTCTCGCTGTAGGAATAAAACTTGCAGGAATGATTGCATTGCCTGAATGTGCGCAGGAAAGAGCTTATTCTGGGATTCCTCTGATTCCCGCTTGTGCCTCCTGCTGCACCTCCACCCAGGGCACCTGTGTTCTGCAGCAGGAGCACCAGTTCCCGAACACAGTGAGCGCTCAGCCAGAGTACAAGACTCAGTGTCCTGCCCAGCCAGAATTTCCTTTAAGAAGGAATTATGAATGTTTTTGAGCAGAACAGCAGCTTCCCATTAATCACCTGCAATTAGAAACCAGAGATCTGCCAAACAGTTGCTCCCCAAAGGTCCCTGATCAGGGAATTTAATAGGGTTCTGTTTTGGGAAGTGTCTGGGGCTGCAAGCCTGGGGCTGGGCTGTGCATTCCCAGTGTGCCCTGGGGCAGAGGACAGGGCTGTGTCCCCACACACTGTCTGTGACCCCTCCATCCTCACACTGAGCCTCTCCTTCCCACTCACCTCCCGATCCCACAGCCAGTCCAGTGCTGGATCCCACCGTGCCTTCACAGACACTGATTCTGTGTTATGAAGACGCTCTCTCTAATTGCCTCAGTTAATTCGTGCTACGCAGCAGCCGCAGATTCTACAGAAGGAGCAAACTACGAGGATGTGTTGCCATTCCTGCTCACCACCACCACAGCACCGGGGACTCCCGGTCCACTGCCCTGTCTGTGGCACAGCACAGGGGACTCCTGTTCCACCACAGTGTCCCCGCCACGGCAGAAGGGACCCCTACTTTGTCACTGCTGTGTCGTGGCAGACGGGGTCCCTGCCATGGCAGAAGGGACCCCCACTCCTCTGTCATGTCCCTGCTGTGGCAGAGGATAACCCCACTCCACTGCTGCCCAGCAGGTCAGGGATGCGCCCTGGCTCCTAAATCCCTGCTGAGGCCAGCAGGCAATTTAGACCTGAGTGCAGCAACTAATTAAATCAATATGAGCTAATGAACAGCAATTAGAGGTCCAGCTAGGCACATCTTCTCTGGTAAATACTGCTTCTCTCCCAACGGGAAGCTCTTTTTTAATAATCTGTTTGTGTTTCATTTCCAGGAGCTGTAATTCCCCAAAGAAGCAATTTGGGAAAGTGATTTGTTTGTCTGTATAATTGCCAAAGCACTTCGTTAGGCTTGTTTGTTTTTCCTTGCTCCTGCTGCTCCCCGAAAGAGACAGCACAGGCACAGTGACAGGAATCTTGCTTCTCTCCGGGTGTTCTACGTTGTCCTATTGGGATGAGGGGGTCTCCTGTGCTCTGTAGACCAGGGAAGGAAGGAAAAGGAAGGAGGGAAGGGAGGGAGGAAGGAAGGAAAAGGAAGGAGGGAAGGAAGGAAGGAAGGAAGGAAGGAGGGAGGGAGGGAAGGAACAGAGAACAACAGGAGGAGAATGAGCTCAGGGAATGGTGTCTGCAGTGCTATGGGATGACAGGGATGACCGTACTGAATACACAAATTACTTTGTTCTGAAATTCCCTCAGAAAGTGAAGGAATCCTGATTTTTCCTGTGCTTTTAGCAATGGAGTTTGGTGCATGTCTGCAGGGCATGTGTCCCATGCAAGTGTTGGGGGAGCCAGAAACCCACCCACTGGCTGCTGCAGGGGCTGCCCAGGGAGGAAGTCAGCAGGTTTCCTGGGTCTGCCACTGCTCCTGGTGACATTCCCCGGGATTAAGGAAGCAGCAGCAGCTCCAGGAGCCTCTCACACCCCATCTTGATTCATAAGACCACCAAGAAGCCTGATGCTGTCCTATGTCTGTGCCTGGGATTTTGTCCTGATCAGGAGCTTTGGGAAGGGCACGCACAGCTCCAGCATGATAATGGCTCCTGCAACTCGCCCTGCGAATGCTCCCTGCCATTCAGTCATATGAAATTGCAATAACCTTTCAAATTAAACCCTGCACCTTGTTTATTAGCAGTTAAATGGTTCCCTGAGCCTCTGAGCTATGGCGGGATGCAGGACACTGGGAACACACTCCTATAATTGGATATCTATTGCTTGTTTAGTTGGCAGCAATTAGACCGCAAACGGGCTATGGGCTGGCACGGATTAAATATGACTTTCCACACTTCCTGCAGGGATTAGTTATTGTTTAATTCAGTTGCGCTCAAGCTCCATCTACATCAGGCAATGTGGGCCCTGGCAGACTCATGGTTTCTCCAGACAGGTCATGGGAGTTAGAGGAGGAGGAGGAGGATGAGGATGGTGCCAAGGTCTCCTTGTGCACCAGGCTGTAACGTGGCTCGAGCCACAGACAGCCACAGGGCAAGGTGCCAGCAGGTCCTGGGCACAGAAGAGTGGGCAGTTGTCACCCTCCCTTTGCAGAGGACAACCCTTGACTGCCCATCCCAGAGCAGACAGGGAAGCACAGAAACCCCCAGGCCAGGGGCTTGGGACAGAATGAGCCCCCCAAGAGCCCCCAGGCTGTGTCCCAGCACCTGTGGGATGGAAAATGTTTGGTGCTGCCAAAACCACAGCATGTGGTTTCCTTCACTGTCCCTCCATGCTAAGCCACCTCCTCCAGGGCGAACACTCCACTGTCTCTCATCTCACACCCTGGAGCTCACAGTGTTTTCCTCACAGTTTCGAGCAGAGACAGACATATTTTGACAAATAGAGATTACCTGAAATCATCTCTCTCAGAGTGAGCAGTTGCTGTACAGAACTTCATTATAAATTAATTAACAGCAGCAAATTTACAATGCAAGCTAAAGGGAGAAAGGGGTAGGAGAGATGATTTGCAAGTGAAGGCAGCATACCTGGAATGCACAAAGCCAAAATAAGAGTTGTTCTCCCAGCAGAGCCCTCTCAGTGCCAGGGCACTGGGATCACCAGCAGCAAACTGTGGTGCCGAGCCAGAGCCCTTACAGCCCTGCAGAGCAGGACTGACCCCCGGGCTCATCCTCAGCTCTTCAGCCCCAGTGCCGTCTGACACAGCCGTGAGTCTCAGGGCACCCTCAGCTTGGGACACGTAACTTCCAAAGACCACACTGTAGTTTTTGAAATATCAAATTACAGCCTCTTTCCGTCTCTCCAGTTTCTGTTCTGGAGCAAGGAACCAGGTGACAGCAAGGGCTTAGGCAGAAACTAAAGGAGCAAAAGAAAATAATTTATTATTATTATGCATCAGTCCAGAGAGATGGGCATTTTCTCTGGCCATGGGTCTGGCACTACAGCCGGTTGCTCCGTGACCACTGCACATCCCATCCCACAGCTGACCTGGTGGGAGCAGCAGCGGCAGTTCCAGCACCCACCAGCCCCGAGCCCTCACAGTGAGAGGGGAAAGCGCAATGCAAGATGCCACCTATTACTGCAGCAGGGAGAGCTGCCATCCTGCCTGCTCTTGGCAAACAGGGAATGATTCCCAATCAATGCATCCCACCCATGTGTTTTAAAAGCAGTCGCTTTCTTGTCAAAACTTCCGCAGCAGCTGTGTGGCAAAGACTTTTACTTTTGCTTACAAAACAGCACCAGGATTTCTCCAGGGAGGCAACGGAGTCAGAATTTGTAAAGCTGCTTTCACCAGCACTCAAGCCTGAAAAAGCAGTTGAGATAAACATTTGCATTTTTATTTTCTTACTGCAGTTACCAAATGGAGCTTCACCAGCACAGGGATGGCCCCTTTGTGTACCTGGTGACTTTGCTGGGGATCTTCACATAATTTATAAATGCAGGATTTGAAGAGTTCTCCAGAGAATTTTTGGACATCAGTGGGGCTGAGCTGATGGACTTTGGTGGGAATTTCGAATTGAAATTCTATTAGGATAAACAAATTAAGGTTTACAGTTGGACTTCATGATCTTAAGGGTCTTTTCCAACCCAACATATTCTGTAATTCTGTGTTTCTGCACAGCAGAACCATGTCAGCAGCAGCAGTTCTGTCTGGTCCACATTGGCATCAGCCCCTTGGTGTGATGGTCAGAGGAGCAGCAGTTTGGGAAGGTCCTGCTCTTGTGCTCGTGTTCCAATGCTTGTGCAAGGCAGTCCCTGAAAAAACCGTCTGGATCCACAAACTGCACTTGGGCTGTCGGTGCTTCTGGCTTGTTCCCAGCGGGCTGAGCCCTCTCCTGGGAGCAGGGATAGCACAGCGACTCTGACTGTGTCCCCAGTCCCATGCTGCCTCATCAGCCCCGGGGAGATTCAGGACACTGTGTCCAACCCCTGCCCCAGGGCTCATTGGCCAACGGGAGCTTGGGGGTTATTGAGAGCAACTAACAAATCCCTCCAGCGCCAGATGTTTCCTGCAAAAGCGCTTTTACATCCACATCAAAACACCCCGTGGGACTGCCTCAACTTGATGAGTTTTTCAGTGAAATAATCCAAGATCAAAACTGATCCATTTTGACTTTCCTCACTCTCTTAAACATTTCAAAGATAGTAATGAATCACAGGATATTTCTTTATTTCCTCTGGTTTATTATAATGCTTTAACAGCTGTCAGATCGTGTCATTCTAATAAGGTTGTTTCAGTGTTTATGAATTGGAACATTTCTCCAGAATTTCCATTCTAGGAAATACAGATTTGTGTCTCTGAGGGCTCACTCCAGAGGAGAGATAAAAGATTTCCAATACTGAACCCTCTCCGGAGAAAGTACCTTGTTTTGCAAACAGGTCAAAGTAAACATGAAGCTGCAGTGCTACCACTTTCACCTCAAAAGTCCCCCCCCAATTTACTGAGTGTTCACTTGTGTCATGGGTCTCACAGCTGAGGGTCTCTCACCACACAGGTCACAGGACAAACCTGCCCTGAGGGTAAAACCTCTCCCCAACTAACTCCTCCCGGAGCACATCTTTCAATTTGTGGTATCTATTGCTAAATGCAAAGGGAAAAGAAATCTCTTCTCCAGAAAGTTTTTCTATTCTGAACTCTTTACCTTTGCTGGAGACAATGCCTGAGTTTTGACAACTCTTAAAAATTCTTGTTGCAATTCTTTTTTTTTTTTTTTATGTTATAGAACATCATAAATTAGCTGTCACTGTTTTTTAAAGGTTACTGAATGTGTAAAATAATGTTTTCTGGATTCTAGAGTGCAGTAGTTTATGCAATTATGAAACAGCGCATCAAAACCAGCCAGCCCTTCCCTCGCGCCTGCATAATTCATTGCTCACGGGTGAGACCTCTCCTATCTGCAGACAACACAAAATTAAGTTTACATTCTATTCTTTAATTAAAAATTTAGAAGTTTAAAGAAAGAGCGTTTGTAAACTGTACAACCATTAAAATCTGGATACAGGGCATTAAAAAATGCAAACCAGTGACAGAAATAAAATAAAGCACACATTAGAAATGGAGTCAGAAGAGGCAAGCACTGAGCTGGTCTGTTCTGGACGTATATGGGCGGGTATGGTGGGGTATTTGTGCAGGCATAGGTGCTGCTACATGCACACACGCGGGTTCACGTTCATCTGTGTCTATCTGCTTATATATGTAGCTGCAACATGAAGGAATTGCAGCTTTGGGTGCCTCAAGTTGGGACCAGCACGGCTGGTCATGGCACAGCCTTTGTCATGTAGTTCAAAACCAACCACACCTTCTCAAGCTCCCAAGAAATTTTGGACCAAGCAAACAGATACCACGGATAAACCACTGTGCCAAGTATCAGCCTTCCTGGCAGCAGGGAGTGTGGGCCAGTGCCCACAGCGATGCTGCGGGAGATGGAGCAGCCACCAGTCTGTGTGCCCACCTGGGCATCCTGGGGAAGGGATGGCAGTGCTGGAGAGATGGAGCGTGGGACTGGGACCAGGGGAGATGCCCGGGAGAGTCTCATGACTGTTGATGAGGAGAAACTGCGAAGACAAACCCAGAGAGCAAATGCGGGCGGTAACCAATGCTCATAAAATGCTTTATGTGAAAACACACCTGTAAATCAGGCTGAGATATTGTAATCGTGGAACGGAGGCAGCTGAACCGTGCTGGTGCCCGCGCTGTGCCCTGCACTGAGAAATCACACGCTCCCCCAGCTCTTCCACCCTGAGGGTCTCCCCTCAGCACCCGGGGTGGCTCCCAAAGGCACCAAGCGGCAAAGGTGGCACTGAAGGAATGAGCAAGGCGGTGGTTGAAGAGGCCAAGTCAGAAATGCAGGCCCCGCTGCCTAATGGGACTTATCAATTATTATCTCAGCCCATATTTCTTTGAGGGGTGATTGTTTCACAGAGCCTGACATCTCATATAGCTTTAAATTACTCACAACCGAGACGCCTTACAAGATAGCAGTAAAATCAGGAGAGGATTGGGCAATGTAATTATAGTATGGAAATGATGTTGATCGCTCAAGCAGGAACAGACCTTGAGTCGACGTCGGTGCCGCCCTGCGCTGGCGGAGCCCGGCGAGCCAGGCGGCCACAGCACCTCGTTAGGTGGCCACAAATGAGGCCACGGTGACACCCAGGCCACGGTGATGGCCACACCACACCGGGGCAGGGACCAGAGCCTTTGCGGGGCTGGGGCACGGCAGGGGCAGAGCAGGAGCTGATCCCTCGGCTGGAGGATAAAGGGGAGCGGGGCCACGATGCTCCGGCTGGGCTCTCCCTGTGTGGGCGCGACTCCCTTTAGGCTGAGGATTGAGGAAGGGCAATGGGGGGATCCTGTCTTGGTGAGACCCTCAGAAATGATGCTCAGAGCCTTTGCCAAGGGGTAGTTTCCCTCAGAAACCACTAAAGGAAGATTATGTTGGGGTTTTTGGGGGGTTTTGTTTTGGTTTCATTTGTTTGGTTGGTTGGTTTTTTGTTTTTGTTTTTAGAGGCGTTTTTTGTTTTGGTTTTTTTGTTTGTTTGTTTAATTAAAAGGATTTTCTAGGAAAAAATCAGCAGTGAACCACTATTCAGAGTCTGGGAAGAATCTAAAGCAGAGTGAAAAGCTGTTTCCAAGGGCATTTTCAGCAGTGACAGCCCCCCTCCCCACGCAGAGCTGCCCCCCTTCCTGCCCTGCACAGCTGCTGGTGTTGGAGGCCCTGTGGAAATGAGCAGGATCGGAACAAACTGGGCAGAGAAGCCCAGGTTGCTGGGCTTCATCAGATGGGAAGGGACAGCTATTTCAGTTTTTTCTCTGTTTATTCCTTGATGGCGATGGGAGTTGTTGTCATGGTCATGATGTGCTGGATAGGCACAGGCGCAGGGATTGGGAATTGCGTGCAGCAGGACACTCCAGCTCTGCTGGGGCGCTGCTCTACTGGGATTCTGCACTCCTTGCACCAACATCACATTTAGCCATTGACCCAAGTTCAAATGTTCCAAGAAAAAACACATGAGATGCAAATCTCACTTAAAAACCTCCTAAATCTGTTTCTGTCTAACAGAAATTACCCGGCCACTGTACCTGGTTGTTGTGATGGACACACCCTTCTCAGGCAGCCTCTGCCACACTGCCTCTGGAATATGGGGCTGGGAAAGAAATAAGTCGTTCAGGAGGACCTGTAAAAGGCCAGAATCCTTTCTTGGGTTTCTGACATGCTATAAGCAGGAATGATCCAAAAATCAATGCTTCCATTCCATGCAGAACTGCAAGCTTTTGAAACTTAGTTTGGCTCTTAATTAGCATTAGGTTTTCCAAACTTTACAGTCACCCAGCAGTGGGCATCACCTTAGGACTGGGTAGCAGAGGGTGCAGGAACCTCACTCAGCAGGAACTGCTGGTGGTCCAGGTTAGCTGGATACACAGGCAGGTGCTGAGATGACCAAGACGGGAATGGGGCAAGATTTGAGAATTAAGGCAGTCAAGGCTTGAAGATGTTTGTGCCTTTTGTCCTTCCCTCTCTTGCATTACTGCTCCCCCAACTCCATTCTGCTCAAGACTGGTGCTTTATGGCTCCTGATGAAAGTGCCTTCACCAGAGACAATACACCCCATTACTATTCACCCGTTTGGAGGCTGAACGAGCTCCACAATAAGGAACTCCAGCTACCTGTCAGGAGATCATAGGTAGAGGATGAAAAACTCCCTTTTGATCCTGCACACATTACTCTGGTCTCCCTGTGACCTGGAGGAGTGCTTCCAGTGCCACAGGGAGTGACCTGCTGGCCCCAGTACCTGGTACTAGTTTCAGTATTTTCCAGGATGCTACTGGGAATAGAGACAGGAGCCTGGGTGGATATTTGCTGGTGACAACCACCGAGTTTGTAGGAGAGAAAATGAATGTCCCTGGGGACAGTCACACAGCAGTGCCTTCGCCTTCAAAGGCAGAGCCCGGTGGGAGGGCTGGGCAGGAAGCAGTAGCCCATGGGCACAGCTGACAGGACTATCAATTTGATGTTTTTAAATGCTGGAGCAGGAATGCTGTTTCCAGAGAAGCTGAACAGGAAAGGCAGAAATCATGACTTGCTTTTTTTTTTTTTTTNAGGTTTAACAAGCCGCTGTCAATCCGTCCCCAGCCTGATTCCGGGAGGAGCAGAGGCGGCGGGGGCCGTGGCACGCACCGGCCCGGGCAGGGTCGGCTCGGTCCCAAACCGGGCTCCCCGTCCGGGGCTCCGCAGGGGCAAATACCGGGGCGCTCCGGCTCCGCTGCCCCCCGAGCTGCACCCGGCAGACAGACCCCTCCCCGGAGCAGGGCTCGCCGCGGTAACACCCTGCCTCTGTGAGTGCTGAAATAATCCCAGATAATGAGGTTAATTAATATGTTCCTCTAAGCCCAGAGGCGCTGGGGAAGATCGGGATCAGCCTGTCCCCAGCGGCTGTGAGACGTGCGCCCGGAGCAGGTATTGTCCAAAGGTTACACGGTGCAGGTGTGCTCCGGGCCATGCCAGGAGAGTGGAAATCGTTGTTTATAAAAAGCCTTTTAAGGATGCCTGAGGATTAAAAGGGGGATGTGTTGCTCTCCCTCAGCTTCCTTCTCTGCCGATTCCAGCCTAGCGGGAACCAAGCCGCCGGTGCTGACAAATTGCCGTCCTTAGCTCACGGTCCCAGAAGCACCTTAAAAAGCGGAGGAATGCTGGACAGGGGGGCCAGGCTGGAGGGAAGCCAGCAGCCCAGGAGGCAGCGAAGAAGGATGGTCAGCAGAGCACGGAGACAGGCAATAAGGCTGATGGGCCTCACGCGCCAGCCGTGGAGAAGCCCCGCTCCTGAAACGCATCCAAAACAAGCATCGCATTTGGTCTGAAGTGATGTCACTGCCGACCATTAGTGTGGTAATTACAATGAAAGCCTTTGGCAATTGCATCCTCCGAAGGGTCATTAATGCAACCCAACCGCACCAGCAAAGGTCTCATTAGTCTTACTTCAGATTTATGTATTTTTCAGAGCTACAGAATCCTAATAGTGTTCCCCCCCTCCCAATAACATTAATATCTGCTTCCTGCTCTGGCAGTGTTGACAATGGGTCCTTCTCCTTCACTTCCCAGCATTCCACTTGGGAAGACACATTCTAGCAGAAGTCCCTGGTCACCACAGAAGTTCAGGAAGCAGCTCCTGCTCCTTGTTCACAGCAAACCTCATCAGGGTGGAAATCCAGAGAGGTGGAAAGGCAGCTGAACACATGGACATGAGTTCAGCCGCCCTAGAAGCTCTCAGAGTCCAATATCAACAGTCAGTAGTGTGGGAAGTCTGTTACAGGGATTAAGGAGTGTTTTGTCTCAGGATTAGACTCAGGTCCTCTCAGGTTTGAATGCCCAGAAAGACTTTGAAGAGTGCAGTGGAGCCAGAGTGGGGACAAAGTTCCTCCCCAGCAACAGGCACCAAGCTGGAAGCTCCTAAACAGCTTCCAGCATCCCAGCAGGGACAGCAAGAGGTAGGGGCCCAGGAAAGCACTGTCTGGACAGCTGCCCTGGGCTTCTGGCACAAGGAGAACACCCAGGTTGGAGCTCCACAAAGAAAACCTAGAAAATCCATCCTACAAGCAGGATCTGCTCCCTGGGATGTGCCTTGGTCCCACACCCCCTCCTGGCACATCATGTGTAGCTGTTCCTCATGCAGCCAACT
The DNA here is from genome assembly GCA_013396755.1 of Sclerurus mexicanus. NCBI lineage: Eukaryota > Metazoa > Chordata > Aves > Passeriformes > Furnariidae > Sclerurus > Sclerurus mexicanus. Next base: position 470,030 of record VWZF01000441.1, read on the forward strand.
CCTTTAATCAGAGAAGAAAAACCCTCAGAACACAGGATTCAAATCCACCAGGAAAGGTGACAGATTCTCCTATTCTTCAAAGAGGCTGTTTAAATATTAAAAATAGCATTGTTGTTTTAGAAACATTAATTTAAATGATGCACACATGACACATCCGATCGCCTCGGCGTTCTCAGACACGGCGCCTCTGCGGCGACAGAGCCAGGCAGGAGTTCTTCTGTTCTAGTCTGTCCTGTGACAGAAAAAAGGAACACAGCCTTTGCACAGAGGAGGGGAAGGAGGAAGTTTATTCCCAGCCTGCACGTGCCAAGAGTGTGACAAGATGTGACCAGCTGACAGCCTGGGTCACGGAGCCACAGAGCCCAAGGACAACTCTTTCCTTTCTAAAGCCAGGCTTCCAGACCCACTTGGCTAAACACTTGTGCCTCTAAGACAGAGCTTAAGTAGGTCAAACCCAAGGAGTCACCTAAAAACACATCCTGATATTTTCTTGGTTCTTCCCACAACAGGTCAGCCCATGCTGCCTTACCTTCTCCTTTCCTTGCTCTGTTCTTCCAGCTTTAGTACCTTGATGATCCATTTTGGTACCTATTTCCAGGTGAGTTAGAGAAATCTTGAAATAAGTTGGTTGCAACCATCCTCTTCGTCTCCTTCCTCCAAATGCATTCCTGAATTAAGAGAACCAGTGTTACTTGAGTACTCTAAGCTGAGGCTGAGCACAGAGGGGTTAGATTGGTCGCCATTGCCATTTAAGAGGAGCTGCCTGTGGAAGACTTTACAAGGTGACATGGAGCCTTCATCTACCACAGGTGCTTTCAGGCTCTTTTGTGAACTAAAAGTTTCTCCTTCCTCTGTGCTTCCAGGGGTCTCTGCAGAACCAGGGAGTCCAGGTTCCATCTGTAAAGCTGCCTCACTCCTTTGGGATTTATTTTTGTCAGCCTCTGATGATGATGACCCAACTTGACACCTTGTGCTTCACTACCGCTTGTTCTAGTGAGAGCACTGAGCTCCAGGCAGCGGGAAAACACCTTCCGAGAGCTTCACCTTCTGCTGGAGACCCAACCATGGGCAAGGAGGGGGACGTATATGATTGTAAAATGATTGAATTCATCTGCAACTTGACCTTCACTAATGATGGATGGCCTGTCTGTAAGGGTCAGCAGTAGAGACCCTTCACTCTGATGCATCTGCTACAGCTGCAACAAATTGCAGGTCAAACCTGACGTCCTTCCCCAGGTCCCTGGGGCTGTGCAGTGCCTGCAGGGTCAGCCCAGGGTCTGTTGACCAAGACACTTCACCTGCTTGAAGTGAGCCCAAATTGCATTTGAAATCAGGCTGTCAAGGGCAGTGGCTCACCAGGGTGAGGTTCAGGTTCTCCTGTTCACATGTCCCAGTAAGAAATTGTGTGTCTTGTTACGACTCGCTTCAAACCAGACCTGGCCAGAGCATGGAGTGGACCTGCAAATAATTTGACTCTCAGTGCTGGCTGTATGCCTGGCTCCGAGTCATACATGGCTGAAGGAATTGTTGAAATCTGCAAATTATTTTTCTGTATTAATTAATTTGGGTGAAATAAAACCATTGCAAATTGCTATCAGCCTAAAACTGACTACGATGGGAGTGACTGTGGGCAGTGCTCTCTCTGCGTGGGTGACAGTATGTGGCAGCTTCTGCTGTTCCAGTGTGACGGATCTACTCTCTGTGCTCAGGATCTCATCACAGGCACAGGGATTCCTTTTTTTTTAAATTTTAATTTTTTATACTGTGATCATTATTATTTAACCTTACTGCTCAAAGGAGAGGAAGAATACAAGGATCTGGGGTAGTTGTTTCCATGTTCTAACAGGTTCAGATGCACCCACATGGCCTTGCCTACCCTGGCAGACAAAAGCTGGAAACCCTCTCCTCTCACAGACTCCTGATTATTCTCTTCATCACTCTCATGTGGCCTCGAAGCAGCTATAAGGTTTTCAAAAAGACGGAGCTGCCTTTCAGCAGCGATCACAAGCAAAGGAGCACCAGAAGCTGTTTTTTGGATGCTTCTGGGTGCAGAGCTGGATCATTCTTAGCAGCAAGTGTAGCCTTGGAGCTCCTCAAGGCTCAGGCAGCGTGTGGGTCTGAGGGACTCAGTGGAGCAGTCCAGGGGAGACTGAAAATAAGTACATTAAGAAAACCTCTTTTTCCTCCAGACAGCTTAAACTGGTAACTAAAGGAGAGAAAGTACACACTGCTTTGTCCCAGCTTCTGCCTTTTCTAGGGAGGCAGGTTTGGATTATGCATTCTGAGGCGTTACAAGGTCCACTGGTTTGGAACAAGAAGTCTGCCAAAATGCGCAGCCTGGGAAGGGGGAGCCGAGGGGGAGAGGGCTGGAGTCGCCGTGGTGCCGCTGCTGCAGGCGCAGAGAATATTAACACTACGCTGTGGGAAACACCAGCATCCAGCTGAGATGATGGAGGATGCAAGCCCTGCTCCCCAAATATTGCCTTGGATCTGATCTCCTTTTGCCAGGTGTACTTCCTGATGGACACTCTGGGAAGAAAAATCTGGGCACGGCAATTTGGTCATGAGTCACACAACCATAGCACTGTGAGCAAGGTTTCAGAGGGTACAAGCTGGTTTCAGAGGTGCTGTCCCCTGGTTGCACAGGGAAATGAACACCTCACTGCGTGTCTCTGATGACACTGAACACTGCCAGGCATGAGGCATGGTGGTGAGGCAGAGGACATCCAAGCAGAGCCAGCTGCTGTGCAAACTTTCCCCTGCAAATTCCCATGCAAATCCCCTCATAAAGTTCCCGTGCAAAGCACCAGTGCCCCCAGCCCATAGCAGGGACAGGCAGGGATGAGCAGGGACATCCCTCTCGTGGTCTGGGTGTGGGATCTGCAATAGCTGCTCTCTGGGTGTGTTTGGGACGGGGCAGATAAAGCTGTTTGGCAAAAGGGGGTGGCTTTTCTTGTTTTTCTCGTTTGTTTGTTTCTTAGTCTTGGAATTTCTCCAGTGATTTCAGAAATACTGTTTTTTACTGGGTGTTAAAATGTCCAGGTTAAAGGACCACGGCCTTTGTGTGCGTGGAGGTTGTGCGCCGTCTTTGCTGATCTGTGCTGGAGGAGTGTTCACGCAGAGCCGAGCGAGCAGGTGAAAACATTTCTGTGTATGTACAATTAATTCGACGCAGCTTTCAGTGGGACTGTGTTTGCAGCCTTTTATGATTCTTTTTGCGAACATGTTTTAGTGCTGGAGCTCAACGGATAGAGAAAGCAGAGACTGTGCTCAAACATGTCCAGCAAGTCTCAGAGCCCCCCCTGGGTTGCCAAATTCCAGTGCAGGACTGTCTGGGGTGGTTCTGTTGTGTGGGACCACAGGATGAATGCAGTGTCAAGAGCAGTGACAGCCAGAGCCTTGTGGCAGGTTTGTGCCTGAGCCATCAGCGTGGGCAAGTCTGAGTAATACACTCATTCAGGAATGTTAACATTAGCCCTTATTAATAGGGAATTTCCTGGTACACTTTGTCCCCTTGCTCTAAATGCACTTGCACAGAGAAACAACCAAGGAACAAATGTTGTGCTGACTCCTGTGATGGTTTCCTGCATGTGCAGCCTCCTGCTACCTGCTAGAGAGCTTCTGGTGACACCATTTGAGGCACATCAGGCTCTCTCCAGCACTGGGAGACAGTGACTTTTGCCTTCAGATCATCCTCTCAAGCTGCCAGAACCTAAAATAGCTCTTGTTCATAGAGGAGCAATGAATGCAATTCACATTTGTTGTCAGTGTGTCAGTCACTTGTCTGTGCCCTCATCGTGGCCTGTCCCTTCCCCTCATACCTCCACTGCTCCTCCCCAGCTGGTAGATGATGGCAAGGTGCCTGATGACAGAGATTGCTCTCATCTAACCCACAACCCACGGCAGTGCCACCAGCAAGTGCTGAGCCACTGGGACCAAACATGCTGAGCACCAGAATTTTGTAAGTGCAGAGCTATTGAGAAGCTCTGACTTGGGACTGAGCTGAGCACAAGGCAGATCTGGGTCTGCCCAGTATAAACCAGTGCAAGTACAAGTCCTGAGAGCTGGGCCACCGTAGAAAACTGTAGCAGGAGTAGGGTAGGTCAGTGGGGCGAGATGAGCTGTTCACAAACACTCCTGAGCTACCACCTCCAGTGTTCTCTGCTCTGCAAGGCCACATCTGCCCTTCGTGAAAGTTATTTGTCCATCTCTTACTTGAGAAACCTGAGGGGAACTGCAGCAGCTCAGCCTGGTCTGGCCATAAACTTCTTCTGAAGCTGCATGTCCTGTTCCCACCTGGTACCTTGCTGACATCTCTCCTCTCCAGTGGCAGCATCAGCAATGATGTGGGCATTAATTGGTGACCCTCAGAGCCCCAAGCCCCTCTCCCCAACCCCAGAAGACTCAGGATGTGAGGACAGGGTCCTTGAGAGCCTTTTCTAGTGATCACCCCCCTACAGATATCCTTCCCAGCTCCTTGAGCCACAGGCAGTGTCCCAGCTGCGTGCTGGGCCCCCAGGCAGAGCCCACCCCTCTCCCATCACTCCTTCTCAGCTGCCATCACGCAGCTCCCCTTCGCTCAGCGCCACTCCTGCACCATGTGGCCCTTTTCTCCCTAGGCCACATGTCCAGCTTTACAGAGATGAAAAGACCATGCCAACAGTGAACCCCTGCACTTAGGAACCCTCTGCACCCCAAACCACAGTGCTGAGCCCCTATGGCCACTTACACACCCTTCACTGCCCCTCACGCTCCTCACAGGCTTCTGCATAAGTGATGGAGAAAAGTGTCAGGCTGGGGGAAAGACAGATCACGAGTATTCCTGGCCCTGACATTTTCCTCCAGATATCTGGATTTCCATATATTTGAAAACCTAATATAAACAACAGAGAGAAAATTTGCATTTCGGGCAGTGAGGAATGAAAAATGGAGGCGGCGTAATGTATTACTGCTCGAGGAAGAGGAATGACAGTGGTAGAGTCGAGCACACACGACAGCGCCCAATCGGCTCGTGGCAAACTCATTTCCTGGCAGAATATAGGGTTTCATCTGCTGGAACATTTAATAGGCATCAAAGAAAGATCACTTCCCTCCTCTCAGCGCAGATTGAGAGCCTTCGCTCTTGCTTTATTTTTGCCATTTTATTAAACCCTTTATATAGTTTTAATACAATATGTATGATCCTCTGGCAAACAAATAAATTCTTAGGCGCTTCCCAGATTCTAAGGATTTCTAATGGTTACGTATGTTTTATTTATATTTTCAGAGAGACATTAAATATCCGACGAGTGAAAATATGCAACAAAAAGAAATGAACCCTAATTTATCGTTCCGTGCAGAGCAATGTTACGTATGGAGTTAATTTGGGAAGCACCAACCCAGGGAAGGGGCTGAACCCCCACAGATCTGGGCTTAATGCCACGACTGAAATGCCTCAAAGTGCCACCTCAGGGGCCTTCTGCCTTTGCTCAGCTGAGCCCAGGGATGTGACCAGGACTATTCCTGTCTGGGACACCAGGAGAGAGCTGGGAGCAGCAGGACACGCTCCAAGGGCTGCATGCAGGGACACACAAACACACACACACACACACACACACACACACACAACTGACAAACCCTCTCCCGAGTGGCAAGTGCCCAATTCATCCTGTGTTCAGCCAGAGCCAATAGCCTCAGCCCCAGAAAAAATGCCTGGAATTCCCATGCCATGGGAGAAATGGCTCATTCCCAGCTGGCTAAATGGGTTTGTTTCCCAGCACGGCTGCAGGCACCCCCATTACACAGAGCCACACACAGATCCCTGTGGATCCTGAGCTCCCGTTGGGTTAATCTCCAGTACAACCAGTGCTCTGGTGATGGTCCCTGCCACATGCACCAGGGCACCAGGTGGGGGGAAGTTTTGGGGGAAAGAGTTTCTGTGCTGTCAGGTGCAAAGAAGGCTCACGTGGAGGACAGCTGGGTAATGGAGCATCCCGGGCTGACTCTAACCACACTTCCCTGTACATTTGGAATTCCATTTCACAGGTTCCATGGCTTCCCGAAGCCAGTAAGCCTGTGTGCAAGCTGGGGGAGGAGGAGAAGCATGCATAGGATGATTTTTGATGACAGTGCTCAGTAGGGCTGGGAGCAGAGTGTCTGGTGAACCTTAGTTACGGCTTGAAGCGGAGCTTTGCTCTGAGGTTCCCTTATTTAGGAACCAGAGAAACACATCAGGGGGGTTTCAGAGGCTCATCAATTCCGATCAGGTTCGGTCTGGACACACGATCTCTCCAGCTCAGGCATATCCTTGGCAGGCAGTTCCTTCCCCCAGTGTTGACTGTGCTCAGTTGAAGGATGCCTGTGGCCCTGCAGAGGGGACTCGCTGCTGGAGAACTTGTCCCCATGCACAGGGACCTGCCTGGCAAGGGGCAGGGGTCTGCAGTGGGATGGGGGGTGCCCTGAGCTGCTATCAGCATGGTGACCTGAAGTGTGTCCCTGTACTCTGCTCCTCAGTCCTTCCGAACCTGCAGCCCAAATCCTGCTTGTGAGGTCCTGTCTATTCTACAGCCCCTGGCTGTGGCAGCTGCCTCGGCTGAGCAGCCTCAGGGGCAATTTGGAGCATTCCCAGCAGCAGAGACCTCACCACAGAAATAAACCCACAGCTAAGAAATATACAGGCAAGGAAGTCCAAGTATCCATGGGCTTCACCAGGAGGCACCAAGACAGTCTTGGTGCCACAATGAATGGGCTGAGTCTGCACATATATATTAAGAAAGCCTTAAGAAAGCCTTAATTGCACATTACAGATTTGTAACTGCTGTGCCGAGAGCAGCCTCATGTCAGGGACAGGAGGGAGACTTTCATAGCCTTTCTATCTTGGGCACTTCTCAGCTATTTTAATACTATTAGGGTAATAAGACATCCATAAATCCCCCCCGATTGCTCCTGAGAAGGCAGGGAGGTGGTGCCACCGTGCAGGATCCAGGCCTGTGCAGACACTGTCGTTCCAACACGCGGTTCGTGCTGAATACATTATTTTTGGTCTTGTGAGCACAGTGATGTGAAGTGACCTCCTGGTTAAGGGTAACCCACGTTAACAGAGCTGTAGTCATGTTGATTCAGAATCTCTTTCATGTGTGTCCTTTAGAAAAATGTACTTGCAGGCAACACGAGGAGGGCGGGAGCGGCAGGTGTGACACACGGTTGTACCTCCTGCGAGTCATTAGTGCCGACACCGAGGGACACGGAGAGGAGCCAGCGCTGTGTCACCCTCCAGGCCCCTGCTGGCACGTGGCAGCACCGAGGCGAAAGCGCAGCCGTGTTCAGGGGCACCCACTGCCCTGCCTGCACATCCAGGCTCTCTCCGAGTCTCTTTTCCTCTAAAACATTCCACAGGGAACTCCAAAAGGTGCCCAAAGGACACTGCTCAAAGGATCCTGTATGCAAAGGCCAAAGCCAGGTGTTGATTCTGGATTGACACAAAGCTGGAGACGTGAGCTTGGTGGCCATGGCACTCTCGGCTTACTGGCCAAAGCAAAGATAGTCACTGTTCTGGTTACCCCAGAGTGAAAGTGATATGAATATGAAAAGACAACAAAAATAATTCAGTTGTCACTAATGGCTGGACTCTATGACTAGAGGTCTTTTCCAGCCTAAATGATTCCATGATTCTCACCAAGTGCTTCTTTTTGTGTACAGACTTATCTCTGCATATACACCTGCATTGTTAAAATGAAAATAATTTTCGAAACCCCCAAAAAAACACAATATCTTTTTTAAGAACCATAAAAAAATCCCTCCAAATTTTTTTAACGTATTTTCCAAATAGCTTTGGCATGAAAAAGTTCACCAAGTCAATACCTTTGGCTTCTCTCAAGCTTGTTTGGATAGGAAGCTAATTTCTGCCCCCCCCCAATTTCAACCGAGACTGCTGAGAGCTGCTGGCTCTGCCCCTTGCCCTGATCCATCCAGCCAAGGTGATCAAGTCAGTCCCAAAATCCAGCCTGATGCTCCCAGCTGGGACAGGCAGAGCATCCTCATCCCTCAGGGCATGCAGCACTTTCCCCACAGACCCCCCAGTCCACAGCAGGGCAGATGAAAGGGAAAAGAAAGAGGAAAAAAAAATGGGATTTTTTTCCAGTGTTTTCCTTAAATGGCTCAAAGTCCAGAAGGAGAGACAGGGAAGTTGCCCTCACTGGTAGTTCAGGACTGGAAGCAATTTTCCATGATCGAAGACACGAGTGGCATTTCCCGACGCAGGCTGGGTGCAGATGGGAGGTGGTCCGGTGCCTGGGCAGGCTGGCTGCTGGCCACTGGCCAGGGAGGGAAACAGGGAGGCAGGGAAGGAAGAATGGAGGGGGCTGCACTGGCCCTTGGCCCTGGCTCAACCGTGCTCTTTCCTGCCATCAGCAACTGGGCACAGAGCATTTTTCACCATCAACTCCTGGCACACAGGAAATCCCACAGTCCACTGCAATGAGCACAGGACACAGCGCTGAGAGCAGGGAGAAGGGAGGATTCAGCATGAGCAAGCCAAGACCCCATGTGAGATGTCACTGCCCTTCCCACCTCTGAAGACTGTTCCCACAAGGGTGTCTCATCCCTTCCAGCGGGGAGTTGCCCAACACCTCTCCCAGAGCTTCAACCGTTCATGATGCTCCTTGTCTGCAGGTCAGCAGCTTCCCCCAAAAGCCTTCAGTTTGGGAGTGGCTTTCCTGCCTGCTGCCCAGGGATACTCAGCATCTGCTGGCTGCATCCCTGCCTGCACCCCAACGCTGGGATGGAGCCAGGCATGACTCCGCTGTCAATCCCTGCCTGGCATCAGATTAGATGTGGGTTCAGTCCTGCTGCCAATCCCACACACTGCATCCCACTGGCACTGGACAGGGTGTTTGCTGTGGCTCGAAGGGGCTGCAGAGCTCCCAAGTGGTGTTTAGCTTTCCAGGTTTGTAGCTGGAATGATGATTCTCATCACCACTTGAATTTAATTTAAATGGTTTGCTTCTGCTTTCATTTTATTGGCACCCATTAGATCCCCCTTGTACCTCTGGCATTTCCTTAATAGTCTTTTGACTCATCTGCTCTCAGGAGGAGAAACATTTTTTACAAGAACAATATGAAGTAACAGTTATAAAATCTGTAGCCCGGTGATAAATGTTAAGGACTCATATTCTTTTATTGGAAATTGCTGTCTTTCAAATGTTTAACAGATTTGTAAAAATAATTTCTCCAAAAGGTTACAGTTCTATTGAACTCCATTAGAGAGAGTCTGGGCTCTAAATCACAGCCACGTCCCAGAGCCTGCATGCAGGGACACACCAAAGTCATCACTTTCCCCCTCATATACACAGCGCCTGGCTCCTCTGCAGCATCACTCCATTGCCAGGACACTTTCCTTGACCCCTGGGTCCCCCCACTGCAGCAGAGGGGCTCTGTGCTGGAATCCAGGCATGAAATGATGAAGGGCCAGGGCTGCGGCAGCTCCGGCTGAGCCGGGACCTCAGATGGGAAATCGTCACCTTTTATTTTCCCCCTTTTTCTCCTCCTGGCCTGTCGCATGCAGGGTGGAAAAGATTGTATTTATCACCTGTCAGGGCTTGGCAGAGCTGAGTTACGTGGAGCAGGACAGCATAAAATTATCATACACAAGCATGAAATTACAAAATCGCTCGGAACTGAACAACAAAATTATTTCATTTCTGAGGGAGGCCATTCCATTTTTTAGTCGTGACACCTCAACTGCCAAACTTTGAATTGAAATTGAGTGTGAGGTGCATGGAATATAGACAGCAATAACAAGCAAAGGCATGTAAACTAGCCATGCAAATACACTACATTAATGGCCCCAGAAACCTCCCACAGGAGATATGTAACTAAATAAATGTCACATGTCCCAATAACTCAACTTTTCTTATACATTGTGAAATGAATTATGCTGCAATCAGTGCACGGACTGCTCCTGGCGACAGGGCTCCCATTTCCCTGGCGTTCCCCTGGATGGCATCTGATTGTGCTTTCCCTCTCCTAGGGTTTGATGCCAGAGGTGGGTGCTCACAGCCAACATCAATCGCTGGCTGGGTCTGTGGCTGCACGTTGGGTGCAGCAAGGCAGGACATGGCCCCTCCAACTGAAATTTGGTGATGGTGTCCCTGTCCTTTGTGAGAACTTCCCTGCAGTGTTTGGATGTACAGGCAGCGTGGAACCACAGAATCCTTAAGGTCAGAAAAGACCTTTAGGTTCATCAAGTCCAAAAACAATGTTATCGCATCTCACTTCAGCTACAGAATCCCCTGAATCCCAGAGAAGGGTTCACATTTCCATCTCACCATCACAGCCAGGGCTCAGGGCTGCTCTGTGTGCACCAGATCTGGCAGAGCCATGCAGGCTTTATTAGGCTGCGTGTGCCAACCAGGCACCATGCAGGGAGGGAACAGCAGCTCCCTTCCCATCAGCTTCCTCACTGGGGAGCTTGGCGGGTGAGCCTGGCTCTGCCAGCAACAGCCTCCAGCACTCTGGTGAGGAGCATCAGAGCATTTCCATTTTGTTGTGACCGGTAGCATCCCAATGACTGTTGGCAAGAGGGTCCCAGAGGAGCAGTATTTTATAAACACTATGTGTGTCAGAGCTTATTGTGTGTTTGTGTGACTTTCCCCAGGAACAGGAGCCCAGGGTGTCAATAACGCGGCCACTTCCCGCACTGGCACAGCCGTGGGTGCCCCTCGGGGACAGGGTGTGCCTGGGTGGACAGTGGGGCCAGGCAGGAGCTGCTGTGGTGGGTGAGCAGCAAGCAGCTGGGCTGGGGAGGAGGCAGCACGATCCATCACAGGGGATGGATTTGTCAGCTCCCTCCACAGTGCTGATGGGCTGTGCAGGGTCTGAGCAGAGCAAACCAAATGAGATGGTAAATAAAATTAAAGACAGAGGAAAATCACAGTCTGGGGTTGGGAGAGACACCCACCTGCCTCCTGTCAGGCTGGATCACCCACTCCAAGGAACCACAGGCTCCTGCTGTTGCTTTTGCTCATTGCTCCCTGCATCCCTACCTGGCTGGTGAGGGGGAATGCCCTGTGCAGACAAGGGTTGGAGTGGGATGTCACTGTCAGTAGCTCCCACTGTTCAGGCCCAATTGTGCCAGAAGTACCCAGCCTGGGTATTTAACTGGCCACAAAACCACCCAAAAAACCACCCTGGGGATGGGAGCAGAACAGCCCATTGCTGCCTGGCTCTCTGCATCGAGCAGTAACCCAGTCTCAAGTGACCTTTCCCTGGGCTGAACACCCCATGCCTTCTGAGAGAAACTTTTGATCCCAGCAGATTGATATCTATTAAACAGCATCCTTCTGTTCTGCTTGCTTTAAACGAGGAAGAGAGATTTTGTAAGGGCGAGAGCTTCTGACTGGAGCCCAGCAGCACTGGAAGCACCTCATGCAATGGGGAGTTTCCAGAGAACAAAGATTCCCAGTGATTTATGATGGAGGAGCAAACCTGCCCCTTGCCTCTCCCAGGCAAGCCTTTGATGCTGCCCCTTTAATCCTTGGCCACCTGGTACTAATTAGAACTGTAAGATAGTCTTTAATTAAAAACAAGGAAAGGTTTCTCCATATAATAAGAAGCCTCCGGCAGCAGACCCCGTGTTCTCCCCCTCTCCAATATCCATCCCCTCCTGTTCCATTTGAATCCAGCAGTGTGGAGCCATCAAGGATCCCAAGGAGCTTTCCCCAAAGGCAGCATTAGACCATCCTCCCTGGACTGATCACTCACCCTGCAAGTGTGGGCAGGACCAAGGGGTCCCCGTTCCAAGGCACACGATGGAGCATCTCCCTCCTGTGTGACAGGGGAGGCGACAGGAATGAGCTGATGCTGAGGAGCAGGGAGGGAAGGAGATGGAGGGGGTGGTGCAGGAAAGGGGGGGCTGTAAACCTGCTTTTCCATAACTTAAAAAAGGCAAGCCAGGATCAGGCGGATGGTATGATGAATGCCAGGGTGTGGAAAAGTGGAGGGGAGAATCTCAGTGTAGCTCCTGCTGGTTCCCAGGGCTGGCGAGGGCATGGGAGGCATTGAGCACTGTTCTGCTCTGCCTGAGCTGCAAAGAGGAAGGAGAGGCAGGGAAATTATCATCAGTTTAAGTCAGTTCAACTTCAGTTCTCAGAAAAATATTGGAACAAATGATCAAACAAACTATTTATAAGCACCAAGAAGATAACAGGGTGAGTAGCAGCCTACATGGGTTTGTCAAGAACAAATCGTGGCAAACCGATCTAATTTTCATCTGCGACAGGGTAATAGGCCTTCTGGATAGAAAAGAAGCAGTAAATGTCATATCTTGACTTTAATAAGATTTTTGACACCGTCTTATATGACATTCTCACAAGCAAGCTGAGAAATCAGAGTTGAGATGAAAATACTATTTGGTGAGGGTAAAACCAGTTGAAAAATTGCAGTCAGAGACTAGTCAGTGATGGTTGGATAGAATGAGAACTGTTGGATAGCTCTGTCCTATATCCAGTGCTATTCACTATCTGACCCGTGTGATGGAAGAATATAATTATTAAATTTGCAATCTTTGAATGCATTACAGGGCAGAATCTGAATGGCAAAGGTCTTGGAAAATGCTAGAATTTATCTGCTGGATCCAGGTGCAGAGTACAGCCCCCGGAGTTCAGAGTAATTGGGGAATTACTGGTGTGACAGGAGGAAAGGATCTCGGAATTATTCCAGATCAGAAGTTGAAATTAGGCCAACAATATCATGATGCTGAAGGAAAAGCAAACAGTTTGCAGGGAAAAGCATCATTTGTGATGGGCAGGATGCAATTTTTGTCACCAATTCAGCAATACTCAGGAGCAGCTGAGGCTGTTCCAGGTTTGGCAACAGGAGCACCAGGATGGAGTCCACAACAGAGCAGAGAGAAGGATGAGAGACTTGCAATGCTCTGCCTGAGTGAAAGGGGTGGATGAAGGTCTGAGGAACTTGTCCCTTCCCACCTGAACACCTGTGATGCTTCCTCTGAGAGGTGCAAAGCTCTGACCTAGGGCAGGGAAATGCTGGGAATGGCTACAGGAGCCCCATGTGTGAGCAGCCCCCATGCTGGGACTGCCCAGGGCACAGATAGCTCTTCAGTGTGTGATGGAATTGCTCAGCTTTCGGGACAGTCCCCACACTGGAGCTCTCCCTGAGTCGATGTGTGGTCCCCTCACTGCAGGGCCACCCATGGCAGATCCCCAGGAAGAGTGTCCTTCCCCCACCACTGGCAATCAGAGCTCTGTGCACCCCATCACCTCTGCCAGTGCCCAAGGAGTGAGCCAGGAGAACCAAAGGCATGACAATAAAGGGCATCTGGCTGTGACACAGGGGGTTTGGGGCCTCGGGCCAGCACGCCCTGCAGACACCAGTGGCACCAAGCTGTTGTTGCTCTTGGCAAGGTTGGAAATACTATGTGCGTGTCCAGAGCAAGAGGAAGGGGTAACATACGAGGGGAGAGTCTGGCAGAGCCCTTGGTGCTGTCCTGAGCCGCCGATCCAGTGGGAAGAGTGGCCAGAGCTGTGGGGAGGGACAGAGATCAGTGGGTCAAACAGCAATGGGGGAGTAAAGGTGGGCTGGGGACACATAATTGCTTTCCTCCGCACTCCCCGGCCAGAGCACAGCTGGGGAGAGAGGCAGAGAACAAAAATCTGGAGCAGAGAGCCTCTTCCCTGCCCCAGCCCCGGGCCCTGGGTGCAGATGTGCCAGCAGAGCCCGGCCACAAAGAGTTAAAGCTGCTTCGCCAGACTGTGAATTCTCAGCGAGTCTCCCACATGCAGCCAAACAACAGCTTGACATTTTCCATCCTTCACGAGAAAGACAAAGGCGTGAAGATATTCCCATGATTCCTTTCTGCATGCCTAACTACGAGCTCAGGTGCAGCAGCATTTGCCCTGGACCGGCCTCATCAACATGAAGGGCGAACTCATCGTTTCTGCATCTTTCCTCGCCACTGCTTGATTAATTGGCTCACGACAACGCTGGCTGAATACCTAATGCCTCCCCTGTCCCTGTTCTTTCTTCACAGCCTTTTGCTGCATTTACATATACTTTATATTCCATAATTTTCACACACACACAAAAAATGGGAGCACATCTCAGTAATTTGATGTAATGACGGCATGTCACCAAAAAGAGGAATTAGAAAAATCTGTAGGTATTTAATTTATTCTTGTTTTTTTTCAAGTAGATCTCTCGGAGAAAGGCATTAATATTCATGTGCATGAAAAAAAAAGTGCCCTCAAAAGGAAATTTCCAGCATTTTAGTTTAAATTAAATACATTTTTAAAGAAACAATATTTAACTGATAATGCTTAAAGGCAAAATTAACAAAAGTAGCAATTTTTACCTACCAAAGCAAGGTTTTGTCTCAGGGGTTTCTAGGAAAACTACCCTGACATGAAATAACACTCTGCTTTTCCGAGGAGGGATTCAACGAGTCCAAGAGGGAGAGCATGGGGAAGGAAAGACCTTTTGCATTGCCCCGTGTGGGGGTTTTGCTGGACAATATTCCATAGCACATCCACTGAAGAGGTTCAGCACGGATCTGAGCTTCCCAGGCCCCAGGAACTCGCCCAGACCCACAGTCGGTGGCTCACTGGGACTTAATGTAAAGTCTGGCCATGCTGTGGCTTGGGTTCTTTTCTTTTCCCGACTAAACACAAGAAAGGGAAAAACAGAAACCGAAAAGATGATTTTGTGGAAAACAAGCGCAAAGGATTCAGTAAACAGAACACAGTGACCGACACAGGTGGCAATTCCCCCAGTTAATTCCAGCTCAGCTCATCAGGGACTAAAACAGTAAAAATAAACACCAACTTTTCCAGGAATTGACAGCAAGAGGCAGCCCTGACCGGCAGAGCTGGTGGAGGGCTTTGGAGGTATTGAGGTGGTTCAGGAGGAACAGGAGCAGCCTGAGCAGTGAGGAGGGTCCATGGGCTGGGGGCAATGGACTGGATTTCATGGCAGTAGCGGGGTGGGTGCCGGCACCACCAGGCTGGTCTGGAGCGATGTGGTGGGAATGAGGGTCTGAAACCAAGTGGGATACTGTCCTCTGTCAGGATGGGCATGGGGGCCGAAGCAGTCTGGTCACACTCCACTGTGACTGGGAACAAGCACCAAACACAAGAACCCGTGTGGTCAGGTTATTCCCAAAGCTTCCCCTTGAGGTGCTGCCACCCAGTCACACAGAGCACCCACCCCTGGGGAGCAGTGAACAGCACCTGGGGCTCTGAACACCCTTGGGGTGTAGACATACAACCCCAGGGACCAGCAGCCATCACCAGTCTGCCAGCAGCTGAAACGATCCACAGAAGAGGAGGCTTCAAGGATGCATGTCCTTGAAAAGAAAAAAATAAATCTTCAGCACTGGGATTGCCTGTAAATTCCTCCTCGTTAGCAGGGCTGAGAACTAGTGGAGATGCAGGAAGGGCCAGGCTCAGCCCCACTCCCCCAGGGTGCTCCCAGCAAACACCCTTGTTGGAAGATGCTGTTGGGTTCTACAAGCACTTTGCCTGTCCTGTCAGCACAAAACTGTCTTAATCTGGTCTTCCAGAAATAAAACTTCCCATCTTTGTCCTGGCACTTTACAAAAGAGATTATCCCCTGCATTAAATAAAATTATAGGGTTTATTTCTCAAGTGTGAAAGGCTGAGCCTGCCAAACGATCTGGATAAGCCCTGGGAAGGGTCCCCGCTTGTGGGAGAAGCCGGCTGAGCTTGGACAGGGCTGCAAGGCTGGGCAGAGGCTCCAGAGAGGTTCTAAATTGGTCTCCTGATATTTTATGAAATAACTTTTTTTTTCCTAAAGTACTTCTTGATATTTTTATGTTTATCTATTTTAACTTCAGATCGGACTCATAAAAAATACATGAGGAGTAAGTGGTTTCTACAAATGTTTTATACATGATTTGGGAACAGATAGTATTCCAAGAGAGGAGAATATTCCTTTCTACACCAGTGAGGGACTGGCAGGGTTGAGTTGGAGGGAGTGAGGGGGGTTCCCATGGGTACAGAGCTGCTGCTGCCGCTTGGTAGTACCAGCTGGGCAATGCCACCTTCACCAAAACACCTGGGGCAAGGTGTCCATCGGACACCTACGAGCAGGAGGGTGACGCCCCACTAAACACACAGAGCTCTATGGGGCCATACTTCACCCTCGCAGGGGTTTCCAGCCAAAACAGGAGGCAGGGAATGGATGAATGGATGGTCAGGATGCGTGGTCCTGCAAGGGAGAACTGGAAGCAAAGGGCTCCACAGGAGAGGCAGGAGCATACCCCACCCAAGGATGGCCACAGCACAGCCCGTCTCAGGGACATGACAGCCTGAGGAGGATGAGGATGCTGAGCTGGGGAGGGATGCTGAGCAGATGTCATTTGCTGCAGCAAGGGCAAATAAAGAGTTAATACAATATTTCATCGGCTTCCTCCCTCGTAGCATACATTATCTTTGACTGTGTAATACGATGCAAAGTTTTTTAAATGATACAATTGTATTCTATTATATTCCCCTCTTCAGGGAGATTTTAGGCTCATTTTTTGCATGAATGATACCGGCTCGATGCATTTCAATGCTGACACAGAGAGCTCTGTAGGCACACACCGCAGAGAGGGTTATAGCAAGTGCACGGATAAATGCAAAAACATATGGCAACATGAGGAAACTCTACATTTTTTATTATATAAAAGCAGAACTCGTGTTCCCGGATACAGCGTGCGGGATCTGAAAGATGGAGTCGCCATCTCCTTTAGTTGGTTTTTATAGGATTTGCTTAAAATAAAATCTAAGCAGGGATCCTGTGCAAATTTTCCCCTTTGGAGAATTGAACTGTGAATCAAATTTTGCCTGATCCACAGATGAAAATCAGTTTGGGGGTTTTGAGCATTTGTCCAGTTTAACTGAATTTACCATAATTTCTGCTCCAATGAGGCCCCAGGTACAGAGCCAGGCAGGGAGCAGGAAAGGAACCTCCCACAGCACAGGAAGGATCCCTAAACCTCCTCCTCACTACAGAGATGCATCCAGTCTTGACAACCCCATGGGTTGCTCACACCAGTGTTTCCCAGCCCACAGCCCCAGCAGCAGCAAGGCCCAGGGGCTCCATGAGGGCAGGGCTTCCTGTGGTGGCACATTCCCAAGCTGGGGCCAAAGCCAGCACAGGGAAGCTTTCCCAGGAGAAAGGGGGTTGATGGGCTGCTGCTGACATCCCAAAGAGAGGTAGAGGAGAAAAGCCATTTCAGACCTTTCAGACATTTCTTCTCCCTCTTTTCCTGCCTGTTTCCAGCCCTGCCCTGTGGAGCATAGCTACACCTAGTCCAATGCCCACCTTCACCCGGCTGGAGGAGGCCATGGAGGGCAACTCACCCAGGAGGGCGGTCTGGTCACAGCCCCTCACCTGCCCTGATCATCTCCCTCCACTGAGCATCCTCCAAACACGGAGCACTGTCCCAGCACACCTGCTCTGGCCGGGGGTCCCTTTCCATGGGGTCTTCACCCCCAGCTCTCCAGAGGCGGCAGGGAAGGACTCTCTGAAGGCTGCCGGCGAAGGTCTTAAAAGAAATTATAGCCTGCATAAAAATATTCACTCCAGCCAAGGGCCTTAAACCATTCCCCTGAGCATTGAACAGTGACTGAAAGTGTATTACTGTGCACTTAAGGTTACTGCGGTAACCCAAGGTCAGGCAGCGGCGCGGTATATCCAGGCAACTCAGGATGGATTTGCTTCAGTGCCGGACTGGGAAGGCAGAGCCTTCACCAAGCTCTGGAATTTAACTCAATATTCAATTTACCCTGGAATCAATTTTGATGGAGTACAATTCCCATTTATAATCCCGGGTTATTGCCAGCACTGGCGTTTGATTAGACACCAGCAGAGACAGGCGAACTGCATCCCTTGTCCCCCAGGGGCTGCTGGAGTGAGCCCACCCACCCTGCGCTGCGCCCAGGCACCTGCAGCCCTTTGAAGGACCAACCCTCCCAGCACAGGGGTCTCTATGGGACCCTCAGACACATCCAGTCCCTCCAGCCCTTCCTTCCCTCCTTCCTGGAATCTCTCCTCTCCCACTACACCACTCAGTGTTTAGAGATGAGAGGGAAGGTTGGAAGAGCTGTAATATTTCTCTCTCTTAACTTTAAGCTCCCATGAATTTAGAATTCTTTTCTCTGAGGGGCTAATTACATAATTTCAATGTTTACTCTGTGCAGACGGATCTTGTAAGATGGTGCCCCAGGGACACGGGAGCTGGATTCAAACCCTGGGAAGAGAGCACTCACTGGATGGCGTTATGGCACAGCCCACATCACAACCCTCTGCTGTTCATTTGCTGGGTGGGAGATCCGCCACTGGTTTTGCCTTGGCTACCTTTGATTATTGGTCATTGATGCTTCGTTTCCTCATTGCTTCTTCAAAGACAAACACACTGCGGGGTGCTCACGGTGCCACACATGGCTCTGCCCCGGAGCCTCCGTGCTGCCCAAATTGCTCTGTTTCAGAAATTTCCATGCCCACAAGTGGCACCAGCCCATGGCTGGAAATCTCCCAGCTGGGGCTGCAGCTGCTCCAGTGAGGATTTGGTGGTGTCAATGCATGCTGGTGGCCCAAGAGCCACCTACTCTGCTGGGACCCCAGAGCTGGGATGGCTTGGTGGCTTGGAGCAGGGGATCTGCATGGTAACCAATGTGAAGCCCTTCACCCCCTTCCCTGGGTTCTGCTCACAGCCAAGACTCCTGTGCCCCAGAACAAAGCTCTGCCGTGCCCCAATCTGATGGCCAGGGGAAGGAGAGACCAGGGCTGGGCACTTCTGCCACAGAGGAAGGCATTTCTGGTGGGCAAAGGCAAACCCAGCTTTGAGTTTGGATTGCCACAAGCAATGCCTGGGAGTCCCTGCAGAGTGCCTGGGGCAGGAGGCTCAGCCAGCCGTGGGGCACGTGCTCCCAGCCCTGATCTGGGCACACAGGGGTCACCCTGTTGCTCTCAGACCTGCTCAGGGACCACCCCAACACCCCAGACCTCACTGGGCAGGAGAAAAGGAATAGGTCACCCTTCTGCCTCCTATACACGAGATGTGACACATCACCAGACTCCAGCCTTCTTCCCTTTCCCCTTGGGAGCACGTTCCCCATAATTACAGGACCAGAGAAGCCGTTTTTGCCTCTCTCTATTCACAGCTATTTATATTTAACGTATTTTGGCTTCCTGGGTCAGAAATGAAAATTATTCTGTGCCCAGCTTAACCTTAAAGTTACAATTGTACTTAGGAGACAGATGCTGAATACAAAAGGGAAAGATTTCAAACTGCACAGTTAATTTAACACAACAAAAAAGTGCAGCATGGGGAAAACTTCACTGTTTTTTTCCCGTGGAACCAGGAAGCAGATTATCCATTTACAGAGTTCACCACTTCCCAGCCATGAGCTGTCCCTTTAACCACTGCTAAATTGTTTTCTGACAGCCCTTGCTGCAATTTTATCCCCTGACATTTGATTTACATATGATCTTTAAGCACCAGCACTGCTGTAATAGCTATTTGGTTAATATTCAAATCACTCTGTGATGTCACATACCTTGATAGGTCATTTCACTGTGGTTCGGCAAAATGCATGTAAAAATAAATGTATAACTAATGAAATAAACTGATTAAGGGGAGAAATCAATCGTTTTACTGCTGTAGTGAAGATCCAGCAGTTAATTTAGCATGGATCTGCAAGGGTGCGTGTTAATAGAACAGGCTCTCATCTAATTGGTGTCGCAGTAAATGAAATACAGTAATATTCCATGATGCATTGGAAGAGTTCACTTCATTTTCTCTGCTCTTTCCTGAGAACTGTTTACAGCACAATGGATTTCATGGATTTATTTATTTATTTCCCCTGCACAGGGTGGCAGAACCTGGCTGATCCTCATTAACCCGTCCCAATTAGCAAGTCCAACAACTTCCTTACAATAACTTCTTTAATCAAGACCCACAGGGCACAGGAATGGCTATTTTTGTTTGGAGCTTTTTTAAGTTTTCTCCTCATTGCTGGGAGCTGCTGCCCTGCAGACAGAGGGGCCAGGCTGTAACAGGAGTCTGACCCTCCCTGGGGGTCTCACTGCCCCCTTTGCTCACCTTATGGCTTTGGTGTTTTTCAGCCCAGCCCAGGACACCAGGAAGGATCCCAAAGCAATGAAGGGCAATTTAGCTGGGGAAGGGTCTAGAGAGTAAGTCCTGTGAGGAGCAGCTGAGGGAGTTGGGGGGATCAGTCTGGAGAAAAGATGGTTCAGAAGGGACCTTCTCATTCCCTACAACTGCCTGACAGGAGGCTGAAGCTAGGTGGGATTGGGCTCTGGTGCCAGGGTACGAGGGACAAGACAAGAGGAAACAGCCTCAAGCTGTGCCAGAGGAGGGTCAGGTTGGACATCAGGAGAAATTTCTTCACTGAAAGGGTTGTCAGGCATTGGAAGGGGCTGCTTAGGGAGGTGGTGGAGTCCTCATCCCTGGAGATGTTCAAGGAACAAATGGATGTGGCACTCAGTGCTCTGGGCTGGGGGACAAGGTGGGGACAGCATGTCCCCCCCCGCTCACCCCCTGCCCACAGGGATGAAACAGGGTAAACTGTGGGGTGGCTCAGAGCAGTTGTAGTACCTAAGCAAGCTCCAGAGGGCTGTGGGAATTTCCCAGCCAGTTAATCAATATGAGACTTCCCTGTTCATTACAGCTGTCAAAAATATGCAAAAGTCCCGTCTGGTCCCGACAGATCCGAGCCTGAACTCTGATCTGGAAGAATCACTTGACTGACTAATTACCACACCCTCTTCCTCCTAATTTAAGGTCAGGACATTAAGGATGAGTTACCACCTCAAATATAACAGAAAACTAAATATTTTTGAGAAATGCCACCTCGGAGCAGCCTGAACTCAATAGTCTGTGCTGACTGGGAGGAAAACATCAGCAGCTTGCTATTCCAAGACCAGTGGGTCTTTGCTGGTGCCCACTCTGCCATCACAGACCTCTTCCCCCCTATAATTATTTAGCTGTATTAAAAAAAAAAGGGGGAAAAATGATCTATACAAAAGCTTTGCATAAAAAAGTGATCAATGCAAATTTCTCAGAGAAAATTGCACCAACAGATGGAATCAACCCATTCCCAACAAATGCCTCTGGCTGTGCAGATGGTAATTATAGGATGTATGTAAATATGGGAGCACCAGGAAGCACAGCAACACACACTGCTGAGCCTGGGTGTGTGGGGGATGCCTGTCCCAGCCCTTCTTAGGGCCTTTGGAAAGGAGGAAATTGGGATTTGGAAAGGTTTGGGGCTGCATCCATATAGCCCACATGACTGTCAGTGCCCCACAACCACCTCTTCTGCCCTCCAGCTCCTGAGGAGGAAACTTCCAACTCCAACCCTGGCACCGTGCCTTACCATCAGGATCCGCCACTGGCCCGAGGGTCACAGCAGGATAGGGGCATGGATCCTGCTGTTCCCAAGGGGTGAGCAGGCTCATCCCCTGGCCACTCTAGGCAGGAGAAGCCCTGAGCTCACAGCACTGCCCAGCCTGCACCCAGCACAGCCTTGCTGTGGCAGCACATCCACAGACAACAGCAGAGGGACCACCCGTGGGGGAACTCACAGGGAACCTGCTGCCAGCATTGCCAGGCCCACAGCCCTGGGCAGCCACGCAGGGGAGCCCCTCATCCGGGGGGACTCCCCTTCAGCCCGCAGCACTGTAGTAGGGGCCACCTGGGATCTGGGTGACCTGCACCCCATATCCCTCCTCACAGCCATAAAAGCATTCCTTCATGGAAAGGGCTGCCCAGGGCTGTGAGGGGGTCACCACCCCTAGAGGGGTTGACATCTGGACATGGCACTTGGGGACATGCGTTAGCGGTGGCTTAGTGGGGGAGCATTTGGACTTGATGGCCTCTGAGAACTTTTTCAGCCTAAAGGATTCCATGATTCAATCCCAACACAGAGCCACAAAGAAACCTCAAACGTCAGATACCAGCATCTGGGCTGCCTTGTTCATGGTCATGGTCACTTTCCCCATGTACAGGGCAGTGCCTCCACAGAGATGATAGCATTAAAACCACAGGACAGTTTGGGAATGCTGCTGGGATGAAGGGGGCTCTACTCATCCCACACTCCCACTGTCACTGGTCCTCAGCCCATTACAAGCACTGAAGGCCTCTGAGCTCCTCCAGTTCCTCCCTGCCACACATCCCCTCCCTCAGCCTGCTGTGCCAGCCTCCCTCTCACCAGGCCCCTGGGAGGACCAGGCTTTTCCTTAATTTTCCAGTGTAATGTCAAGGACTGCTTCCAAGACCACTGTATTTTTATTTTATGTTGCTGTTGACACTGGTTTTGGGGCTTCTTTTGTCTTCTGAGAAAAGTGTTTGCAGAGTGTCTGTGGTAAAATGTTAATTGGAGCCAAGTAATTAGACAAAGATAGTTAGTGATCTCTCCCAAGCAATCAGCTTTTGGTGCTTTGTTTTACTGCTATAATAATTGCCATCATTCCACAAAGTGCTTCGGCATTTGATGGGAGGGATCCACGTGCAGCTGAATGCTTCCCCCAGGGCTGATGGTGTGGGGACACAGCTCCAGAGGTCCTTGCCCACCCTGTCATGGGCATCTTCCCCTGGCTCCTGGCAGGCGGGGATATTCCCTGGCCCCCCAAGCCCCTGCTACTCAGGGCTCTGCTCCAGGCACATTTTCCTCCATCCTGCAACCTTAGGGACTGTGCCCTGCTCTCTCTGACTCAGAAGCACACTCCAGATCAGCTCGTTGGGACCAGCTCACTCCCCCTCTCAGCCCTCCAGAGCCCCCAGCCAGCCCAGCCCTGCTCAGAGGGGCACAACAAGCACTCTCGCACAGCGAGAGCCTTTTGTCAAGCTTTACGCTTTCTGGTGTTTAAAAATACTTTTGAATTTAAACAAAGTCACAACCTAAGGGACCTGTTGAATAAGAATGTCTCAGCCTGTGTGAAGGGAACAGTTCTGCCCCCGGTCCTTTTCCTCTCTGGTCTCAACAGGCACCAACCAGGAGCAGCAACACAGACCCAGCCAGCAGTTCCTCCAAGAAGGAATTTTCCCAACAAAAAATCATCAGGAAGTGTCTTCCTGCAAGTGTAAACACGACCATACTTGCCTTCAGTCTCACTGCACTGCAGTTCCGGGCGAGGGAAGTCCCTGCAGACCTGTTATGCAAATGGTCTGGCCCGTACTGCTGCACGTACCAGATGCCAACCGGCCGGAGAAGGCTCTGGGCTGGGACACACTTCCCTCGAAGATGGGCTCCCTCCCCACCAGGGAGACACCACTCCAGACCATTTCTTTGCCAGATCCCACTTGAGCCTCAGAGCCAGAGATGCTGGAGGTGTGTTATGATTTGCAGCCAGCCCAGCCTCCCCCAGACCTGCCAGACTGTCTCAGCTACTCCAAACAGTGTCCAGGTTCATGGAGGTAACCGAGCAACGCTGGAAAAAGAAATGCTTTCCTTATGAAATCGTGCTGGAAGAACCAGGAGAGACCTCCAAACCCAGTGCTCCAGAAAGCAACCTTCATGGAGAGCAGAGAGAGTCCTCCATCAACTCCAGCATCCAACCCAGGAGCACCCAGCCTTCCTGGGATCTTTCCCCAGGGATAGGGCTCCTGCCACACTCAGGGCTGAGAGCAGGCGACCACCTTCACAAGGCTCAGCCTCTTCCAAACCCTCTGCCCATCACCTTTATTTAATCCCAGTTCATTAAACAGCATCCTACAGCCAGCACCAAAGGGACATACAGGACAGCTCCGTGCTGGGAGCCTGGGAATGTCACCACACATGAGTGCTGTACACGAGGAGCACAAAGGCAGCCGTGCTTGTACATCCCTCCCCTGTGTTTCACACATCAGCTTTCTATCTTTTCATCAGCAACTGCAGACAGATTTTCTCAGCGTGAGAACTGCCATGGAAATTGAAAGATTGTACAGCAAACATTTTTTTCCTTGATGATCCATCTAATTGTGCTGCCTTTGATTTTATTAATCTGTTTTTATTAATATCCTGAAGGCAACAGGGGAAAAAATAAAAGCTTTTGCTTTCTGAGCTGGCTGGTGCTGCTGTTGTTCTGTCCTGTTAAATAGGGCAGTTTTGTGGTATCTAGAACAGAGCATCCACCTTTCAAGAAGGAAAGGAATGAGCCTCAGTGCCCTCTCAGACTGAGAGAACTGGGACCATTCAGACTGGAGAAGAGAGGGTTTTGGAGTGACCTAGTTGTTATCTTCCAGTACCTGAAGGGAACCTCCAAGAAGGATGGAGAGAGATGGTTTACAAGAGCCTGGAGTGACAGAACAAGGGGGAATGGCTTCACACTGACAGAGAGTAGGTTTAGGTTTGATGTTAGGAAGAAATTCTTCACTGTGAAGGGTGGTGAGGTCCTGGCACAGGTTGCCCAGAGAAGCTGCACTGCCCCAGCCCTAGAAGTGTTCAAGACCAGGTTGGACAAGGCTCCAAGCCTCCTGGTCTAGGGGAAGGTATCCCTGCCCGTGGTAGGGGGCTTGGAATGAGATGATCTTTAATGTTCTTTCCAACACAGGCATTCTATGGTTCTCTCCTCACTTGGATGTGGGGCCAGGTACCAGCCTTGCTGACTGCCTGCAGTTTCCCAAGGCACCCCCTGCAGGGCAGCAGGAGGAGATGCTGGGAAAGGTGCCATGAGCCCAGCTCACCGTGTCAGATTGCCACAGGCACTGGGCTCACCACGACAGGAGAAACACAAAGAGCACTCACAGCTGCTGAGTTGGGTCTTTACTGGCAAGATGTGCAGTAATAGCGCGTGTGGGGTTATTGATGTTTGCTCTGTACTTGCCTGTAAAATGCACTGACACCGTATATTGTGTGGTCAATAGGTCTTTAGGGTTTTTCCAGTGATATTAAGTATCATTTTAAATGATGTGCCCACAGACCTTACTACTTGCTTCCATGGCAAAACATGAGAGGTGCACTGGAAGCAGCAGAGCTGGACACAGGGCAGCCACAGGGCTGGGGGACAGCCCTGGGGCAGGGCAAGGGACAGGGTCTGCAGGCAGGAACTGGGAGAAAGATGAGGCCTCTCTGAGAACTGCATGTGCAGGGTGTCTAACACCCAGCCTGGAAGCACACAGGGGTAGTGCCAGTGCCAGCTGCTGAAGCAACACTACCACACCATACTGCGGGGACAGCCACCCAGGTCCCCTCTCATCCAGCCCTGGAGCCCGCAGACAATGTCTCACCAACTCCAGGAGGAGAAATCACAGAGCTCTGGGATCACCACTTCCCACCCATCTACAACTTCCTCTGCAACTCTCCTCCTGCTCTCCAGTCCCTCCCATAGAACAAACCTGCTCCAGGAGCCGTTTCCCACCCTAGCAGGACCCTTAAAGTGTCCAGCAAAGGCACTTCCACAGGCAGTTGAAGCAGCAGCATTGCACAGGAGGCAGCAAGGGCAGCATAAAGGGAGGGAGGCGCTACTGCCTGAGAGCTCCCTGCAATAGGTAGGAACTGAAATAAGTCACATTCTCTTGTCACCCTACCAGGACACTCCTTCAGCACTTTCTTGCAAAGTTTGGGAGGCCAGAAGGAGTGTTTGATTATCTGATTTGAAATACAGCCCTCCAATGAGCCCTCCCTATTGAAGAAACCATAAAAAGCAGATCTTTCCTAATGTCACTCTTTCTTCCCTGCTCCTCAGAGCCGCTGAGCACTGCCATTCATCACCCGTGCGACACTTTCATAATGTAGTCCCAGATAATGGCACACCTTCCAACTTTCCAGAATTGGCTGTCAGGGAAATCGAAGGAGACAAGTGTGAGATAGGGGAACAGGACTCCTTGGTGGATATGAGCCACAGCAACACAACCCTCACGCAGCCCAGCTTGCTGAGCCACAGCCAGAGCCATGGGGGGCACTGGGCCAGCCCTCGCAGAGAGGGGACACAGCCATGGGCCAGTCTGGGACACAGAGAGAATTTTCAGGGTGAACCTGGGGATTGAGGTCGGGTCAGTCCTACACTCTGCCCCAGAACATCATTCCCACTCACACAAGCAGATCACAGACACTCCCACCCCACTCTTAGCCCTGCAATATCACTTCTTCCTCACATCAAGGCCAGTCTACATACCTGGAAGAGTGGAACAGAGCAGGACAGCTCCTTATTCTGACTTCCATTCCTCCAACCCACTACAAAGCACCAGGACTAGTAACTAGGCTGAAACTGCAACTTCAGGCTTTTTTCCTTCCCCTTACTCCCAAAACTCACAGGTACATTTATGGCAGAGCCAACACCAGTAGCAGCATGTCTTCAGCGACACTGCTAATAGATACAGGCTCCAAAAGCCAAGACTTTTAGACAAATAACCCTTTGTCTTATCAATTTTTTTAAAAAAGTCTTTAAACTAGTTAAATGCTCCAAGTATTAGTTGGAAAAGGCCCTGAGGCTCACCACGTACCTGCAGACAGATGGGTCCTTCTTCTTCTTCCAAAAATATTGGGGGTCTTTGCTGTAAATACCTTGAAGTCTGCAGCAGCAGTCCTTGGACATCATCTCCAAAGAGGTGAGGCTACTCCTTCCTGAGTTTTATATGCCATTCTGGTCCTGATGTCTAGTTCTGCCCAGCAGCTGCTCCTCAGGCTGAAGGAACTGTTTTCAGCTGGTGCTTGAAGTCAGAGAGGGGATAAGGAGGATGAGAAGAAGAAAAAGTGACAAAAGTGAGACGGTGCCACAGGTAGGGGCAATCACTGGATCCTGGGCATGTGCCCTATGTGGCAGGGATAGTTCCAGGATTGCACATTTTGGGTCTGTTTGAACCTCCCAGGGCGCAGCACACTCAGATGGGAAGAGAAAGTGAGCGCTGCCAGCTGGGTGCCTTATCTTTGTCTTTAAATTAATATGATTTTGTCAGGTTTATGAAAAATAATATAACATGTTATTTTTCATAACCCTGACTGATATCTCCATTTCCCATGGTTCAGCTCAGGCCATAAACATGACCCTGCTTGAGTGATTTCACCTTCCCCATTGAGCTCGGAGCCTCGGCAGCACTCAGACCAAGGTCCTGACTGATTATCGACAAATTAAAAATATAAGCTATTGACCAGACACTGAGATAGAGTCCCTGAGCCGGTGCCCGGAATCTCAATGAGGTTATTGAAGTGGTTCCGATCGATGCAGCAGTCACAGCCCGGGAGCCGGTGGCTGCATGCATAATGCGGAATGGGGGCGGGGGGGGAGGTGCTGGGGGCTTAAGTAAATAGTTGTTCAAATTAACAAGGGTGCTGGGAGATGCAGCCGAATGGCTTTTTGAAGTCAGGAAAGCAATAAAGTCAGCAGGCGCTCAGCAACACCTTCACATCCTGAGTGAGAGGCTGCAGGAGGGATGGGGGATGTGGGTGATGGGCAGATGTGCAGGTGAGAGCGACGTGGGAGTCACCTTCCCGGGGAAACTCCGTGTCTCCAGCAACAGGGAGAGTCGGAGCCCAGACGCGGCTCAAAGCATAACGTGACTCCCCTGATTCCCACCCCTACAGCTCCAAACCCTCCGGGGCAGCGCCAGAGGCAGAACCTCCATCCGCCACTGCCGGTCCCAGCAGCGAGCCTGCCAAGGCTTCCCTGTGCCCTCTGCTCCCACCTGGCGCACACATCCTTTGTTTGCTACTTAAGTGATTTCTTGGCTTTCCTGCTAATGCTTGGTGACATTTATATTGCTTTAATCAATATTAATTATCTTTTGTCCCAAGTCAACAAACCCCATTTTTTTATTCCCTACCCATTGGTTTGGTGTCATACGGGATTTGTGCCTCGCTCTGTCCCCGATGGTGACACCAACAGGAAACCTCCCCCTCGCCTTCTCCTCTCCAGCTCTGCCTCCTCCATCTCCAAAGTTTCCTTCTCTTTCCGTCCCCCTTCCCTCTGCCGGGATGCCGGTGTCCGGGAGCCGCCGAGGTAGCCCCGAGCGCGGCTCCGCCGTGCTTCAAGAGTTAAACTCTGCTCGGCTTCAAGAGTTAAACTCTGCTCGGCTTCAAGAGTTAAACTCTGCTCGGCTTCAAGAGTTAAACTCTGCTCGGCGGCAGCAGCAGCAGCAGCAGCAGCAGCAGCAGCGTTTCCTGGCAGCACCGACGGCAGCTCCGCGCACAGCGCGGCCCCGAGCGCGGCCTCTGGGGAAGGCGCCGATCACATCGCTGCCTGCGTGTTTGAAAACACCGATGTCAGCGAGGCGGCTGCCGGCAGCTCGCTGGCTTTCCTGGCACTGCTGATGGACAGGGTCAGATCCCAGCAGCTGTTGGGAAGGAAGAGGCTCACTCAGCATCTGTGTGTAGTGATAGAAACCGCCCGCGATGGTGCCAGCCGGTTACCGCATGGCTCCACCCTGGTCCTGCTTTGGAAGGGATGCTCTGTAAGCTCAGCATCCCCCAGCCCCGTTTTTGGGAGAAATGCTCCGCTGGCTCAGCATTCCCCAGCCCCAGCGCCCGGCGCGGGGGAAAGAGTGCCAGCTGCCGGGAACGGGCCACAGGGCGGCAGCGCTGTGGGGTAGCTCTGAGCAGACCCATCGAGGGGTTTCCTGGCTGATTTGGGCTGGGTTTGGCACTGGGCAACACTCGCTCCAGTGCCGCCTCTCTTGCTGGTCTGCCCCCAGGGCTGCAACACATGCAGGAACCAGCAAGCCCCCTCGAGCCTCAGCACGGTCTCCAGTGCCTTCCCGAAGAGAAACCATATGTGAGGGGTGAACTCTGTTTTCCCAAAGCTCCAGGTCCTGGAGTCTTGTGAATGTCAGCCTACACTCTTTTTTTGGGGAGGGCAGTGGGTTTCCAGGTCTTTTGCTGCACAAAAATGTGGGGAAATGTTCAAAGAAAAAAATAAATACCTCTATAAAAATAAAGACAAACCTGCAGTTAATTTTTAACATCATTGTCTTTGAGGCAGAATTGTGATGGCTGAGCTTCCTCCCAGTGATTTAACACTTGGAGCTGTCACTGGACTAACAGGGGAGACCACAGATGAAAACCAGGAACATGCAGACACCTGCACGTTGTGTTTTGCACAAGGTTCCCATTTGAGGCACTGATTCCTCTCCCAGCTCAGCATGGCTCACTCCACTGATGGCTTCCTCTGAGTGCACACTGTAATGATGGAGAATTATGCAGCAGGTAGCTAATCACAGCAGCGCTGCTCAGGGCAAGGGGTACAACTTGAGCAGCCCCCCCATTTTATGGAGCCCCACACTGCAGTTCCAGCACTGAGGGAAGCTTTAAGCAGGAACAGTGACTAACAGATTCATTTAACTTGCTCCAGAGCAACTATAAAAAATCAATTTAGTTCACCAGGCGGCTTGAACTGGTGCCAGTGGCAGGGAGCACCTCCCAGCTGAGAGCTTTCCAGCTCTGAAGTACTGTAGGGATATTGCCAGGGCTGATTCAGCAGCCAGCTCCACACAGGGCAGCAGCGCCCAGCTCCAGGTCCCTGTGAGGGCAGAGGCTGTCAGCTGCCATGGGATCCAGACACAGAATCACAGATTCAGAGAATTACATAATTTAGGTTAGAAAAGACCTCCAAGATCATCAAGTCCAACCACCTTATACAGTACACCAGAGCACTGAGTGTCACATCCAGTCATTCCTCGAATACCTGTGGGGCTGGTGACTCCTGGGAACATGAGGAACCTGGGCTTTAGAAGCAGGCCAGCATTTCCAGAGAGGGGTTTGTGCTGAGTGGCCTGGTGCCAGTGCCCACGACCATCACTGCCAGCCCCACAGCCGGGAGCCAGAGTCAACAAGGATGCTCATAGTGACCTTTTTAGTGATGGTGGCCGGTGCTGCACTGGAAGGTCAGTCCAGTTTTTCCTGCTACCCCTTCATAATGAAGATGGTCTCTTTAGTCATGTATTTTCAGAGCCCTGAGGAAATTCAGGGAGTTATTACCAGCCTGGAAATGTAACTGCTGGCAGAACAATCGCTGCCCTCCCATCTACGTGGTCCTGTGGTGCTGTGTTCCTGCTGTGCTGTGCAGCCGATGTCCAGGTCCTGCCAGCCCATGTGCCTGGCTTGGTGGGAGCAACCTCACTGGCTGCTCTTCACTTTCAGCAGAGCCCTCCCAGGCTTGTGTGCTGTGACATTCCTGTGTGCGGGATCAAGCATCAGGAGTGCTGAGCCCTCCACTCTGCTACTAATGCAAAGCTCTGGCGTCGCACCATGAAATATTCATTGTGCCCTGTCCTGCTCCATCACTGCTCCGGTTGCGTCTGGCGCTGGCCCCGGTGCCACGGTAGCAGCCGGAGCCGAGTGCTCAGAGCCCATCCCTGCCCTCCCAGCAAGCACGAATGCAGAGAATCACCCATCTGAATTCCTTCCTCTGGCTGCAGGGTTCATTAGGAAAGCTTCCAGGGTGGATTTTGGTCCTGGTGGCCTAGCCTGGCTGGCACCTGCTTGAAGGAACCACTTGAAACCTCATTAAATCCACTTCAGAGAGTGGACAGAGGAAGGGGCACCAATGCCAAGCAGAGGACACCAGAAGAGTTTGCCTGCATAGGCACAGTGCTGCTGGCACTTGTCAGCAGCAGAAAGGAAAGGAGAGTGTTTGAATTGAGGGATTGGCAGAAGCCCACCTGCTTGGATGGGTTGTTTCAGCTTTGCATCCTTGAGGAAATGCTCTGCAGTGGCAGCTGGTCCCTGCTCTGCCCTCAGGAGCCTCAGTGGGGGCTGCTAGACCCTCCCCTCAGCATCTGCTTTTCTCTGGGTCTCTCAGTGCTCAGCTGAGCCCTGTGGGTCCCTCACAGGACAGTTACTATGTTCCCAGGTAGGGAAGGGAATCAAGGTTGGGATGCTCAGGACCCAGGGATCTCGGTTCCCTGCATCATTGGTATTGCCAGGGAAGGGCAATGTGGAGCATAAACCACCCGGGCTTCCATTAGATCTGCTTCATGACGTGGAAGGAAGAACTGGGTCTGGGGCAGGGAAGGGGCTGCAGGAGGAAAGGCAAATCCATCCAGGCATTTCACCATGGGATGGTGATGGGGTAACGGAGCTTCTTCACTCTGCAAAACATGAGCGAGCCCCTGGGACAGCACACCTGGGCACAGCGAGATGATCCCACCTACTCATGCTCTAGCTTAGAGGCAAAAATAACCACGGATGAGGAAAAGAGGTTTTTCAGGAATGCATTAAGCTGAGCGGGTGAGAAAAAGGAGTGGGCGAGGGCTCCTGTGAACTTCAAATGCTGCCTTTCGTGCACTTTCTAAATGTAGATGCTCCTTTCCAATCTGTGTGACGCTTCTGCCTCTTCTGTGGCAGCACTGGGGAGTGTCTGCAGGAGGGGAAGCAGAGCCAGCCTTAAGCCCCATGCCTGTCCTCATCCCCATGCTTGTCCCTTCCCAGGGCAGAAGGACAGCATTCGCCCACCCCACACCTGACAGTGTGTGTCACAGCAGCAGGTGGCACAGGGCAAGCACCTGGTGTTTGCCCCAGGTGGGAGCTACACCAAGTCCCACTGCAGAGACACTGGCAGGATGGTGCTCACCAGGCAGCACAGCTGCCCCCAAATGCTGTAGCCTTGTATTCAAACCAGCTCAATGTGACCGTGACACCCGAGTGCCACCTCCAGACAGAGCACTGGTGTCCCTGCCAGTGTCCTCGTTGCATGTCTTGTGCAGCTGAGAGCACAGAGAAACCTTGGACTGCAGTTCCCGAGCCTGCAAGGGAGGATGTGAGACCATGGGAGCCCTGGCACTCACTGTACCTGCCTGGGAACACCCACAGGAGCCGTGGTTGGAGCCAGCACATCGCTGCTGACAGCAGCACCTCTGGGGCAGGGCTGGCCAAGCCTCCTGGCAGAGAATGGCCAGGAGAAGAAATCAGAATGAAACTTGAGCAGCATTTGTATTCCCAGCAGCCCTGTTCTATTCAACTGTACTTTTAAATGTATTCTTAAGTTTCTTTTCTCCTCCTGAAAATTTTACTACAGTGAAAAATAATGCAAAGCACAGGCTGGAATGAGCAAGCGTCTTCCATCTCAATGACACATGTAATGTGCCTGTGAATGGAAAGGCTCTTGCTCATTCCGCTCCCATCCACTGCATTTGGCTCTTTTGGATGGAGCAGGGCAATCATTAAACCTGCCTGATCTGGAGACAGGAGCCGGAGAGGTGCAGCCAGGCAGCTGGACATGGACAGGTGAGTTTGGTGAGCCAGGCTCCCATGGGGGGTTAGAGACAGCTCCCAGGGGCTGGGGTCCCACAGGGGTGAGAGCCAGCTCCCACAGGGAGAACCAGCCCCACAGTCCTGGGGGTCAGGTGGGAATAGACGCAGCACAGGACACCCCTCCTGACCCACCCTCAGCACCTCCCGTGTCTGTCCACAGGTTGGGGTCAGCAGAGCAGGGCTGCTCTGGGGACAGTGTCTTCAGCTCCTTCAGTGACTTCAGCTCTCCCCTGTTCCAAAGCAGAGGGATGGAGTTTGAGCCAAGGTGAGAACCTGCACTTACCTGGCAAGGTATTCGTTCTCCCACCACGGCCTCATCTCTTCTCTCCTCCCCTTCTCTTCTCTTCTCTTCTCTCTGCTGAGAACAGAGGGAGGGTTTGGGGTCCAGAGGGTTTGGCTGTAGCCTTGTCGTGGCTTTGAATGCTGGAAGTTGCAGAGAAGGGCTGCAGGAGGGTTTCCCTCCAAATACTCTCATTTGTAGGGCTCTGGGGTTTTTTTTCTTTCTTCTGGCACTCTTGGCAAGGCAAGTCTCCAAACCCACTGCCACAGGCAAACCAAGGGAAACACTGGGTGCCTCAGCAGAGCACTTTACAGGCAGATTAGATTTGCTGAACTTGGTGCCTCTCAAGTATTTGGATGATGTCATGAGTCACCTCTTCTGCCCCAAACAAACCAGGCTATAGGTCTGCAAAATGTCCCACCTGGATCCTGGTGTGAGAGGTTTTGGATGTCCTATCCCTGAAAACATTCAGGATCAGGTTTAACAGGGCTTGGAGCAACTTGATCTAGTGGTAGGTGTCCCTGTCCATGGCAGGGGGTGGAACAAGATGAGCTTTCATGTCCCTTCCGACCCATGTCATACTGGGATTCCATGAGTTTTCCTTGCCTGGCTCCCGGTGCTGGCAGAGCTGCTGCAGGTCCTTCAGAGGAGCCCACGGTAAATCTGAGTGAACCTCAGTGACTTGTTGTAGCATCCTCGGGTCAAAGATCCCAGCATGTCACACAGGTGAGAAGAGCTGGTGTGTCCCCCACTCACCATTTGTTTAAACCAGCACTATTCCAAGCCTCAGCAGAGTCACTTTATAAATAACTTGAGGACACAAGTGTCACTGTGGGTTGCTCTCATGCTGCCAATGCTCTGGCCCAGGCTGCCATTGGCAGGGCCACTCTGATGCTAATTAGTTTAGTTCTCAGCTGTTGTGCCTTTTTTTCTGTTTACATAATTAATTCTGTGAATTTTGTATTCTCACTTAAACCTACTCTTTTTTTTATAGAGCAATCACTACTAAAAGATGAATTTTTTATAAGTTTGCCTTTGTTACTTTAAATTTTTTATAAACATCTTACCCTTAAGGAATAATTCTTATAGCTGGCAATAAAGTATGTTAATTCCATTTGAAAAGGGAAATGTAAGTTTGTATTTTGTTAAACACACACACACACACACACACACACACAGAGTGCCCAGTTATCTGCCCGTGTGAGGAGTTTGGGGATGTTTAAGGTCTGCCCCAGGAGCCTTGAGGGCATGGTGAGGGGCTGCAGTGACTCCCACCATCTAAACTGGCTTTAGTGAAGCACTGATGGTGCATCCCATGTCCATCCCAGCTGGGCATCCTGCTTCCACCCCCCTGCCTGCCCTGGGGCTGCCTGCTATTCAGGTTGTCAGCCCAGCTCTGCCCAGCCCTGGGACCTCTCCAGTGGGTCCCCTCACCCTGGGCCCCATCATACTGGCAGGAGGCTGTGGGTGAACTCGCACCCAGGGCAGGAAGCCACTCTGGAGCCCCCATCTACAATACTGGAGCCTCAACAGGCTGCAAAGGTTCCTGTGAAAATCCTGTGTTTGCCTGTGACGAACAGCAACTTGTATTCGTTTCAGCCCAGTGGTTCTGTTTTTTGGGGCCAGCTGTGAGTGTCCCACAGCTTTCTGCCAGGGTGACGCGGGTTCGGCAGCACAGGGGTCTCCACAGTAGCCGTGATGGCCGGGGCTCCCTGCCACCCTCCACGGGTCACCTCTGCTCACACAGCCCCACTCCAACCAGACAAAGGTTGGCAAAGGTGGTGCTGGCAGTGCCAGCCAGCTCTCGTACTATATCACGTCCTTCCTCTTTGCCACACAGATCCATATCTTGGAAATAAAACCCCTATTTCACTTTGAAAATATTGCAGATTTTTATTCCTTGCGTTAGTTGGGTCAGTATGGAATATCTGCAGAATTACTGAAATACACATAATATGTATCTCATGTGAGCCGAGGGGGCTGCGGCTCTGGCGTGAAGGGTGCTGCTGCATCACAAAGCACGAGCTACTGAAGGAGATAAAGAATGTTTTCCCCTTTGGACAAGTAACCAGCAGCACTCTGACATGTCCTCAGGTGAAGGCCGCTTGTCTGAAACTATCAAACGCACAAGCAAGCGGAGGGCAATCAGCAGGGACAGAGACACAGACGTTCTCCCTCAGAAAGCACCAGAGTAAAGGGATGTAAACAGGCACTGGGACATGGACACCCTGACTGGCCATCGTGTTATCCGTGGACTGTGGCCACGGTGGCTTCAGCCCCACTGCAAGGGATGTATTTTCTGCAGGGGCTCCCACGCCCCAGCGGGTAGGGCTGTCTGGGGTATCCCACTGGCTTGGGAAGGGGGCAGCTGGTGAGTGAGAGCTCAGCACAAGCTGAGTGAAGGTCCAGCCCCACGTGCTGTGCCTGCCGGTCCTCTGTGCTTCCGAGAAAGATGATAATCGTGTTTGAGCGTCTCACTGTGCTGGAGCTTAGGAGAGCAGGGCCTTCCTGACAACCAAAGCGTGCCTGGCTCTGGGGCACCCCAGCTCCCAGAGCACACGACTGCAGCGTGCTGGTGGGTGCAAAGGGGCCACCTGGGTTCAGCCCACAGTTTGTCCTCACTCCTTTGCTCTGCATTCTCTGCACATGAAATCGTTTTCAATTTTCCTGGCATCCTACTTTCCCTACTTTCATTTCTCTTGTTTGTTTTCATACAGGGATTGTGGTGATTATCCTTTGCAGAGCTGCAGGAAAAGGCACTGCCTGCATCCACCCGTGCTTTGTTCTCACGCTGAGCTGGAGTCGGCTCCCTGCCCCACTACAGCAGAACCATCACTGCCTTCTTCAGGTCTGTGTAGAAGGGTCATTCACCTGTGCCAAGCTGGCTACGTCCCACACTGGGATCCTTAGGACGAGAAAAGAGCTCTTTGTTCTTCTCTGAACCGCTCTGCCTGAGCAAAGTCCTTGCCAGGGACGTAACTTCCCTGGGGCAGCAGCCCCTGGCCTGCCTGCCTCCCACCTTCCTGGGCTGCTCCAGGTCCTGCTCAGGCCACCCCTCAGGTGCCACCAGCATCCCACAGGATGCAGTGCTGGCCAGTCCTCAGCTCCCACACAGCCTCAGTGCCTGGCAGGACCAGGGTTTCTGCCATCACCTGCTTCACTTGCAGAACCTTTTCAAACCAAACCAAAAAGCCCACATGCTCCCAATAAATGACTTAGGACAGCAAGTGCCAGTGTCATCCTCTGTCAAAGATGATCTATGACTCCCCAGCCTCTCTCGGGCTACTCAGAAGCAGATCAGTGGGCTACTGGGGCTCCAGACTAATAACAATGATAAAAATAAAATATAACTAATAATAATGCAGTGCATCTATGTGACCTCTCCAAAACTGTAGCAGAAACAGGGAAGGGGAGACTCTGCGTACCTGACCCATGTCTGGCCGTTGTCACTGTTGGAATCCCTGGGGAGCAGCACGATTGGAGCAGGAGCTTCAAACACTGCAGTGCCTGGAAATCAGGAATCGGCTCATTTTAATCTCTCCCACTTTGATGGCTTCAGATCTGTATTAGCACAAGATGTTTTTAATCTCTCATCTGTGGTGTTTTGTTTTCCCTTTAATCACACAAGGTGGGATAACCAGGAGGGTATCACACAGCTCCCTCCCGCTGTGCCTCTGCAGCTCAATATTCACACACACTAATGTTCAATTATTTGTTATACAGTGTCTCATATTTTCTTTAGTAAACAGAGTTTTATTATCAGTTAATGTATTGATAAAAGACCATGAGTCAGTCGATTGAATACGTAATAAATACAGAAATATACTTGAACTATCGATTCCTGCAGTTTCTTATGTGCAGTATTGATATCGCATGTGCAGATTTGCCCTCAGAGTGCTGAGTCATGATACGCCCATCACCATTTTTAATAACAAAGGGTGACTATTTTTGAACACTTCACAAGAAAAAAATCCATTTGCTAAATGGGTTTGTGCGTATTGCTGGGACTGCTCATGTGGAAACTGTGGGAGAGGAAGAAGGGGAAAGGTGCCAACTCTCTGCATGCCTGAGGAAATGCACGCTCCGCTGGGAAACCCACATTATCTGCTATATCAAAGCTACAGCAAAGCATTCATGAAAGCCTGTCAGACACCAAAGTGGCAAAATCCATGTCTCCAAAGTTTGGATATATGGTATGAGGGCTGTCCAAACAGGCTGGTGCCCCTTGGCACTGGATCGCAGTGGCTCCCAGCAGCACTGAAGTGTGGATTGATCACAAGTGGGAATTCCACTCACAGTTTTCTGAGTCATCCTGAAATTCAGGGAAAGAAAACAAGAGGGGGACCATGCCTGGCTGCAGGGAGAACAGCTCCATCCCAGCTCTGGGTGATGCCTGCAGGGACTGCCCACGCCTCGGGCTATTTCTCCACATGTTTGCCATCGGCAAAGTATCACCACGTCCAATGGCAAGTTTGTCTCCAGGTCTTTCACAGGGTGTCCTGGCAGACAAACATCCAGGAATACTTGTAGTGACACCTGGACTGTGTGTCTGTGGGGAATTCAGCAGCTCTGGGAGTGGACCAGTACGCACACACGGGTCCATCAAGCTCATTCCACCCTGAGCCACCTCCAGCCATTGTAGAGCTGGGGAGAAGCCCCACGTTTGGAGAAACCTTGTGAAAATTTTGTGTAAGTAAGGAGGTTGGAATGAGATGATCTCTAAGGTCCTTTTCAACCCAAACTGTTCCAGGATTCTATAATTCTAAGTCCGTCCACTCCTAGCAGCAAAATGTGGTCATCCTCTTGTAGCTGTGGAAGGGAGGGTCTGAGGAGCTTTCATGGTAGAAATGGAGATTCCTCGTAATGCTCAAACCTGCAGCCAGCACCTGTCGTGGTTCCTTTCCAGTTCTCAGTGTCTTCCTCTGCAATCTCCTGGCCATACCAACACATTACAGGGTGAGAACCTCAGCCTGATCCCTCTGTTTCGCAGTGGTGGGGCATCAGCTGGCCGCAGTCACTGTCTGCGTGCACCGTCTTTGTTTGCAGCAAATGTAAATTCCTATTTAAATCACTTCCTTGACATTTCAGATCGGTAGCAGCACTTTGCAATTACCAAGGGATAAGAGTGCACACACGACAGGGAGCTTAGGTGACCTGCAGCAACCTGTTAAGTGCATTTACTTATTTGCAGAAAAGAGAGAGGCAGAGTAATGAACTGAAAAGCTTTGATGAGGAAAACTCATTGTCTCACTGTGACTTCGAGATTAAACTCAGCCCCAGCCGTGCTGGGCACGGCTCCCCATGACCCTCCCCAAACTGCTCCGCTCATCACACCCCTCCTGATCCATTAATCTCTGCTTGTTCGACAGAGAGGTCCCACGTTCCTGAGACCAAAGGTCCTGTGTGGGGCGGGAAGGGATGCACAGCCCTCCCTTCCCCACGGTCTCTCCCAGTCATGCAGATCCCTTGGCAGGGCTGCCTGGGACCCTCTCATCCATCAGGGCTGCTCCCCGTCCTCAGGGCAGCACGGCTGGAGTGAGTGCTGGTGGCTCTGGGGCCGATTCCTAAGGTTACATCCCATGTAAGGTAGCTCTCAGTGGAAAGAGGACCCCGGCTCTTGAAATGCAATATCCCCCCACATTCGGTGCACAGCTGCCCTTGTGTCTTTATTAACAGCCCCTCTCTGTGCTCTGATTCTAATGTTTCTTTTGCCTTCCCACTATAACCTCAAACTCTCCCCCCTCAGAGTCCATGTTCAATTAATGTCTAATCTCCATGACTCTCAGCCAGGAGGAGGATCAGTTACTGCCACCAATAATGACTCCATTTACAGGGCCCTTTCAGCGGGTGCAATGTGATCCCGAGCCCATGACTTTCCCAGTCCATTCACAAACTCCTTCAGACTCCCCCTCTTTAAAGGGTCCCTCCTGTCTCCTTTGGCCCCACCTTACTGAGCACGGGAGAGGAGATGTTTGTACCATATGGAATTTCTCCCACACAAAGGTCGTCGAGCAGCTTCAGGGAGCACAACCCTCCTCTGCCAGCTGTGGGGCTCCGTTCAGGAGATGGCAGCAGTCTGCAGGGTGACGGCAAACCCCCAACTCTGATTATCTTGGTGCCTTCGCTGGACTCGCTCCAGCAGGTTGATGTCCTTTCTGTGCTGGGGACCCCAGAGCTGCATCATGCCCCTCGGTATAGCTCGTGTCATTCCACCCCACAAAACGTGGTCACCTCACAAAACTCTGGCAGCTTTACCTCAGCAGCCCAACTCAGGTGTCCTCCCACACGTCCCCCACAGCACAAGGAGCCACCCCAGTACGCACAGGTGACACACACAGTGGTGCAGCCCAGCATGTCTGTCCCATTCCCCTCCTTACTGCCCACCTTCCTGAGTCAGTTATCAAATTATCTTCACATTTGGGGGCAAGAAATAAATATTTAATTGTGGCAATGGCCATCATTTGCATTGAAATGTTTTTCCCAAGCAAAAATTCCTTGCTGAGTGACACCAAAGGCTTTTGAGAATGATGAACTTGTCTGAGAGCATTGCTTTCTGTGCTGCTGAATCTTTTCACCAGAAAAAATGGTCAAACTAAATTTAGTAAACAAAACAAAAATCCAACACAAAAGAAAAAACTCTCTTTCCTCAGCTGTAATAAATATAGCGGGCAGTGAAAAGGAGCGTGCTTGGCTGTGAGGGGTATTGTGGTTTGATGTGTGGCAGAAAAACCAGAAAGCCAATAAGACATTTTTATACATCAAAAATCCCATAATCCTGGTGCATCACACACACTGTACTTAATCCTGGGCTACCCACAGGCAGATATTTATTGTTACACACAGGTCTCTGTTCTGCACGGAGATACGGATTGGAGCTTCCATCCAGAGAATCTTTGGGTGTCCCCTTTACCTGTGGAGCATTCTCATGTTATTTATCGGGTACATGAATAGAGTTCCTTCCTGTGTCCAGGTTATTCCATGTAACAATTCCTCTGTGTGTGCATATGTGTGTCGATGAAAGATGCTCCCCTAATCCCCCGAAATCTTTTCTCCTATTTTTCTTTCCAAGGGCCTGACTTACCCGTCTGGGTGTTGCTCACAGCCACAGGAAGCCCCAGTGTTTTCACTTTGCCAGCTTTCTGGGTTGTTTTTTAATTTCTTACAATTTCCTTTCAGCCCTGAACGCTGGTCACTGTGTCTGCCCAGTCTGTTCCTCTGTGGAGATAAACCCATGACTTGATTTTCAAGTACATTTAGTGTCTAGACAGGGCACCGGATCCTTTGTGCTCTCTTCTCCACTCCCTTGTGGATTCAGTGGACCCTCAGGCACTTTCTAACCTCAAAATTCACCAGTCTCCAATGTCCCCATGCCACATCCACCCCAACAGTGTCCCAGAGCCTCCAGGCCATTCTTCTGCCAGACTTTCTTCTCACTCTGCTCATAAACAGCCTGGAAAAAAAAAATCTATGGTCAGATACAACAACTGTAGAGGAGGAAGAAAAAGGAATGCTGAGAGGAGCCCCTCAGGTGAGAGCACCCGGTCCCCAGGGGTGTCCCCACAGCCCCTTGCACCTGCTGCAGCTTCTCCAAGAGGTGCAAAGCTCTGTCCATGTCTCAGGTATTTCCGGTCCTTGCGGCAGCCCCAGTGCAGGGATCAGCACCCTGCAAGATCCACCACACATTCCTGCTCTCCATCCATATATCATACAACCCAATTAAGTCATTTACCGGGAGGACCTGGAGATGGCAGCAACATATAATCACAAACATAAGCAGTTTGTACATGGTAATTATATATTCTGGGTTTTTATCAGTGCAATACAGACAGAAGATTATTTTATGCTTGATATCATTCTAATTTTTGATCCATTTTCCCCCAACTTAAAAAGGATTAAGATTTGGCTTCTGGTAATAACTATGGGAATGCCAACTCTGTAAGTACTGTGCAGCATTGTATTAAACTGATTATTAGGTACTTTTGCTTATTGTTGACACCGTTCCTCTTCTCTGGGCCAACATCTGAGACATAGGAAAGCAGACAGTTTGAATGGTCAAGCTGAAAGGCCAGAATATTTTTTAAGTCTGTTTTAAAATAAAACATGCTCTTTCTCTAAACTCCATCTGATAAAACAGAGTGGAGTAGATCGGCAAGGAGAGAGGAAATGCCGCGCCTGGCTTTG
The DNA here is from genome assembly GCA_013396755.1 of Sclerurus mexicanus. Classification (NCBI taxonomy): domain Eukaryota; kingdom Metazoa; phylum Chordata; class Aves; order Passeriformes; family Furnariidae; genus Sclerurus; species Sclerurus mexicanus. The sequence goes on from VWZF01000441.1 coordinate 510,677, forward strand.
ATCATTTTCAAAAGGAATTGTCACGTGTGATTTTCCAGAAGATGAAGGCACCAGGTGAAACTATTTCATAACCCAGAACCTTTCCTCTGCTGAAGCAACATCTGCTTCTCATTTTCCCCTGGTCTGGAGAGCAGTCTGACCCCGCCCCAGTCCCACTGGTCCCATCAGGGGTGTCAGTGGTCCAGCTGAGGGCAGCGGCTGCAGCAGGGGCTGCGGGAGGTGGGAGGGTGGAGAGAAGCTCAGCCCCATCTGATGAGGGGTGGGCAGGCGGCAGGACCCTGCCAGCTGTCCTGGTGTCACAGGGTTTACAAAGAGAGACCCTAGTGGGCAGTGTCCCAGGAGAGCGAGGCAGGGTAGGGGGATTGCAGCCCTTGGGAATGGGTGAAGCCCAACTGCTTCCAGTCCCTCCTGCTCCCCAGGGACTCCAGTGAGAAAGAGGTGGAAGGGGTTGGCCTTGGGGTGCAAAGGGACCCCAGCACCAGAGGCAGAGCAGCTTGGGCAGGTGGGCAGCAGGCTGCAAATAGTGCTTCACTCTCTTGTTCCTCAAAAGACTTCGCCTCTCTCCTGATTTTTTTCTTTCTTTCACAGCATCCATCCCTGTACACATCCAGTGATTCACTGGCTTCCCATCACACAGCAGTGCTCCTAGAAATGGGCAGGAGGCCTGGAAATGGGAAACGACCCCTCAGTGGGGCAGCGGCAGAGCCCCCCATGCCATCCCCCTGTGGGGCAGTCCACGGTCACACACCCTCCCTGCCCCATGGGACATGTAGTGCCAGGATGACACATTCCCACATCTCCAGCCGTGCCTTGGGGGAGAGCGTGGGATGCTGCTCAGGGACATGGGGAACATCCTCACCTCACAGGGGTCAGGGTGGCAGGTCCCATCCTCCCTGTGCCCATGACCCGGCACGTCCAAGCCTTGGTACCATTCATCCCAGCCCCTCTCATTAGCCACAAGAATGTGCAGGATGGTCCAAAATCCCAGAAATGTGATGGTAACACAGCCCCCGCCGATGGCAGCACCCCGAGGCATCTGCCTAAAACCAGGCTATTGTCAAAGACAACATTAATTATAACTAGTTCCCTAATAGCTGAAAATAGCTAATGTAATGCTCTCCGTTTGCTGCCAGTAGGGAACAAGCCTGGAGTAAATGAGCTCATGGTTGGGAATCAAAGATTAACAGACTATCGAGGAGTAATTTCTTCTCCACATGAATTAGCAAATCGTGGGTAATTACTGTGGACAGAGCTAGGCAGGTTCATTTGACTAGGTCAGTTAAGAATAGCCTAGGATAATTAAATTGTCTCTAAAGCCAGTAACAATGCTGGAGTTGGAAAAGACCATTTCTCCTCTGCTGTTTCTCCTTTGGATAAACCATACCTGCACTTAGCACTGCCCTTGGGGGCAGACCTTCACTGGTAGGGGTGTTTTCTCAGTTATTTGTTTGTTTGATGTCAGACTCAACTCTCTTGGGGGTTTCTGGGACCCAGGACTGTGACCAGACTAGTCCCAAGCAGAAGTTTTGATCACCCACCCCTACTGTGGGCACTGCTCTCAGGGCCATCCTTGCCTTGCATGGGGGGCTGGGCAGGGAAGTGACAGCTGTCCCTCACAGTGTGACAAGAGCTGAACCTGGTGACACATTCACCTGGCTTTAGCAGCCTTACTCGTAGCACTGGGAGATATGCAACATGCCTCACCTGCAGTCCCTGCCCACCCAGCAAACCCCCCAGGCACAGGGCAGGACTTGGCCTGGTGGCACTTTGCTTTTTCCTTTCCTTGCAGACAGAGTGGGATAAACAGTTTTCAGAAAGCCTGGGTGAGAGGCTGGAGTCACTGGTCACTCACAGTCCAGTGGCTGCCTGAAAGGAAGAACATCATCCTCCCTTGAGAACCGATCCTTGGGATGGAACAGGGAGAGCTCGGGAAACTCCCAGCTCTGTTGTTTCCTCTGGACATTACCTGGCTTTGGAATGCATCAGGCACCTCTCCTGGTGCTTGATGCTGACTGGAAAAAGGACGCAGCATCATTAAAAATAGAAGCATGAAAGATTATTTACATTTCAAGAATAGCTGAGGTCCTTAAAGAAACTTCCATCATCCTTTAAAGGCTCTTAGTCAAACGCTGTTCATTATTAATGCCTGTTGGCTTTATTTAGCCTATGACTACAATTATATATTTATGAGGTAATCAGCAATTGGAAATTTCCCTGTAATGGTAACTGGAGCTTGGCATCCAAATAAAATGAACACCATTAAGAAAGTATTGCGGTCATTGGGGTGGATCAAGTGTGCTAATAGCCCAACTAACAGCAATTAAGTCAATTAACCATTCAGACATATGCTGCTCAATTTCCCTGCTTAAACAGCCCGGTGCATCTGCGAAATTTGTGGAACTTATTTATGGTGTAAGCGGCTGAGAGTCATTATTAACCAGGGGAAACAGGGAAAATAAGGGAGGCTTGTAAAAAATTAACTGCTGCAGCAAAAAGATCTGCTAATTGCCCGTTCCCCTTCCCGTGGGGAAAGGTTTCGTTTCCCAGAGTATTTATTTGTTGTGAGTGTGGCTCTGAGCGGGCGCGCACAGGTGGATGGGTCACGCAGTGACAGAGCCCACAGGGCAGCGCTGCAGGATGGACCCTCCACCAGGAGCAGTGCTGGGTGTTCTGTCTGTCTGTCTGTCCCATGGGGCTGTCAGGGTGGGAAGCTGCACCATGGGGAGCACGCAAGAGGCTCAGATACGGTGAAAAGGGGCAACAGGATAAGAAGGGTGACTCTGAGGAACCCCTCAGTGCCACATGCTCATGACCCTCCAGGCACAGGGGACACCCAGGGGCTAAGTACCCAGTGCCCAGCAAAGGGTCCATCCTCCTCTCCCTCCTCCCAGCTCTGACCCTTCCCAAGCCCTGTGCTGGCAGACCCACGGCCCTTTCTGCCATGACGGTGGGTCCCAGAAAGCCCTGGGTGGTGACCCAGCCCTGAAGCCAGCGGAGTTTCCAACACCAACCCTTCAGCTCCTGAGCACTGGGGACTGTGACACACAGCGCTTTTCCTCCTCCTTCCCCGTTTCAGTTTCCTGCTGTCTGTCCAAACGAGGATGTTCCAAAGTTTTGTTAAGTGCCTGTTTTAATGAAGCCCATTAAAGTTAACCTGGCTATATAATATACAGGAGGAACTCTCCATAAATATAGGTAAATAGAGATTGTAAAGATAAATAACTGTGCGGGTGTGTGAGGAGTGATAATGTGCTCTATTTACTGCAGGCCCATAACATGCCAGTAAAAGATACTGCCCCTTTAATGACTTACTTTCTCCTGGCAGCCGGCACTCACCGTTAGCAAGCTAAGGATGCAGTGACACAAAAAGCTTACAGATAATTAAATATTGATTTTTGTTTTCTAATCCTATATAAAAATTGTCCTGGGTCTCCCAATGGTAGTTTCGTCTCACTAGGACACAGGGAGGGCTATTAACCCTGTTTGGTTTCAAGCTGTTGTAGAACGAATAAACAGGGAGGCTTGGAGGAGCCAGGCACAGCTCTGTGGGCAGAACCAGCTGCCGGCCCCCTCCTGTACCCAGTTCTGCCAGCACCCCCACAGCTGGCCAGGTGACCCGCACTCAGGCATTACAGCCACAGCCATTTTGGGGAGGATTGCAGTGTTTTTCCAGTGTTGGGGTTCCTGTGGCTCAGGCAGCCTCACAGCATCCCTGCAGATGGGAGAGCACTGAGGTCTGGGGCGCAGGGGAGCAGAGCAGGAGACTCCAGGGCATCCTCCTTGCTCCTGGGCAGAAGCATGCAGGAAGCCCTTCCCTGTGAAGGAGGGGCAGTCAGTGCATGGTGCCCTGTGCACACCTACACTGCAGGTACCCACTTCTTTCACTGCATCACTTCTTCCTTCTGCTGAGGTAACCAAGAGCAGGGTCCTCTGCCATGTCACAACCAGGGTGCTAAGTGCCACCTTGCCAAACAGGCCCCCTCTAGGGGACTGCAGGCTGCAAAGTGGCACCCCCATGAAGAGCCCAGCTGGGCTGGGGATGATGTAGATGCTCCAGAGCATGAGCTGTGAGGGATAGTCCAGCCCAGCACCCCCTGGAGTACAGTTCTTCAAGGCTAGAATTTCTACTGAAAGTAAAGGTGAGGATGGGAAACCTCCCAGCAATACATGGTCAGATTAGCCTCCAGGTACACAGTCCACACACTTGCTCTCTTTGGTCAGCCTATTTGCTCTTCTGAGATGCTACTGTTCTCTGATGCTCCTATATCCACCCTGGTTTAGATCAACTCCATAGGTTTAGATCATCCCTGTAGATTTCTCCTGGGAGATGCTATTTTGGGCCTCAGAATATATGCAAAAGGACAGTGCTCCTTCAGAAATTTGGATTTTCACTCCTGGAGAGTGTGGCAAGAAACTGCTTCATGAGGAGGTGGCTGGAGGAATGAAGGAGCAGGGATGAAAGGACCAGACTGGGTCTGGAGCAGAGGCTGAGAGTGCAGCTCCCAGGGTTAACGCAGGAAACAGCAGCGACCATGGATGGCCTTGTCACTCGGTCAAGTGAGATGAGTTTGGCTCAGCCTGGCTCTGTGGCAGAGTCACAGTGCGGAGACTGAAGGGGGCATTTTGCACCCACTGTGAGGGCCCAGCCTGACATTGACTGGTGTGTGGGGGTGACCTGGCATGCCTGCCCCAACACGTGGCCACCTTGCTCTACAGTGAGAAGAAAGGTATTAAAATAATAACCTCTAAGCCTGCCATGCATGAGTTTTCTCTCACTGTTGGGAAAGCAATTGCCTCCAGCAAAGATCTATTTCCTCGGCTGCTTCTAAGCGTGTGGTAAGTACTGTGTACACAGTATGGAGCAGAATAAACCCCAACATCCACCACAGAGTCACTCATTCACAAAATGAACCAAGGGGCCTCCCCTCCCTGTTATCTTTTCAGAAGCTCCATGCAGCATAACTCACACTGTTTGCATACTTTGGGCTGGGAATAAGTCTCGTTACTTTACATAATTCCTGTCCTTCAGTAAATTGTGCCGTTTCTGAAGGGAGAGTACATCTCTTCCCCACACTCCTCCAGTGCTGTGTATAAATGAGGCCATGGCTCAAACACACTGGATGAGTCTGATCATGGGAAAAAGAGCAAAACATCCTTCTGAAAAAGTGCATGTACCATTTGTTGAGAAATCTTAAATATTTTCCTTTCAAAAGCCTGTACACTCAATGCTCACCACTCCAAGTGTAGGCAGCATACTATGCAAGCAGACCCCTGCTCAGCCTTGAGGACCAGTTCAACAAAATAAAGAAGTCAAGTGCACCTCAGCTTTGTGCTGATCCCAAAACTCACAGGGCAGTGAGCGGGGCCCATGTCCACTGGAGGCTCAGGGCTTGGCACTGTCCGCTTGGACCAGCCCCACTGGCTCTGCTACTTCCCACCTCTCACCTAGTCTTGGCTCATCTGGAAGTCTGCCTATCCAGCAACCCAAGGAAGGAGGGATGAATGGAGCAGCAGACCTGGGAGATGTACCTGAGCCTGTGCAAACAACCACAAGATCTTTTGTGGTTGTCTGACTCCTTCTCTCTCTTCTCTTGGGGATTCCTGACCCTGTTCACATGCTTTCCTGCTAACCACTGATCCCAACTCATTCCTCGCCTTGTCTCCTTCAGGAGACCAGGCAACTGAGCAGGGAAAAGTGCCAAAAGGCTTCCCAAGGGGTATCAGGGGGCTGACAAGGCAAAACAACCCCAGAACTGCCACTGCCACTGCCCCTGCCCTCAGGCATGGCCCAGCCCTGGGGATGCGCTGCTTTCTAGGCTGGTGGTATGACTGGAGCATCTCTCCCATCACCTGTGGTACTGAGAATCCTGTGGCACCATGACTCTGCCTTCCCTTCCCTCTTCCCCATTGTCCTGGCCAGCTGGCCCCTCATGGGAGCTGTCGACTTGCTGCTGCTCAGGTTTCCATCAGATGAGGACATTGGGGACTCCCCAAGCCTGCTGCCACCCATGGCTCCAGCATCCCAATCCACACTAGGGTCTCCTGGGGAGGCAGCTGCTTCCAGCCTGTGGGGAGCGAGGCCAGCAGCCATGCAGCCATTCATCTTCTCTGGAATGTCACCAGCACAAACCCTGGTGACATGCCAGGACATCTGCCCCCTTCTTCTTCTCTGTTCAGCAAAACCATCCCAGCCCACTGCCAGGGCACCGGCCAGTGCAGCCCTCACCCCACGAACAGTTTTGTCCTGATTTGTGGGTAACCTGGCAGCCAAAATGCTGGGGGGACCATTCAGACACAGCCACCCAGCAGCCACTGATTGAGACTCAAACGAAATTCTTTGAGGGCAGCAAGATGTCAGGCCAACGCAGGAACAGCAGCAGGTTTGAGAGTACAGACGCGTTAGTCAGAGCTGATGAATGCTGGCTTGTCAAGCCTTCCCATTTCAGTCCTGGATTGCCTTTAAAGTTTGCCAAGTCACTTTTCAGCATTTGTGTGGGCAGAAGGAGACATGCAATTAAGCTGCAATTGCTGCACCAAAGCTGAATACTTTCAAGTTTGTTATTTCCTCAAAAATGACAAAACGCTGGGATCGAGTCAAGGAACAGGACGGCAGCTCCTGTTGCAAAGCCGTTGTCGGCACAGTGCTGTGCTTGTCCAAAGCTGGATCCTGCTTGTGCTGAAGGATGAAGACGTGTACATCAAAAGCTACATTAGCATTTGAGAAACAGGGTGGGGAAATGGAGAGCCAGGATCCAAATGGCATTGGGAGCACAGGTGACACACAGACAGTCCATGTGTCTGTCTGCAGGAGCCAGCACAGCCTGCGGAGACACAAAGCCAGTGCAACACCCAAGGGCAGGGATGTCACACGGCACCAGTGCAGGGCAGGGAGGGTTGGGACGTGGTGGCTCCAGTGCTGTCCTGAGCCCAGATTTTGGGGGTGAAGATCACAGAGACCCTCCAGAGCTGGGCCACACTGCACAGCTCCCTCCGTCCCTTGCTGCTGGGAGGGCACAGGGACAGCCTCACTGTGGGCACTACTCCTGGCATGCAGCCCCCCAGGATCTCCATCCCGAGGCACCAGATTTCTACAGCTCTCCCACTGCACCAAGCAGTGATGGTAAAAAGCCACTGGCAGGCTGGAGAGGGAGAGCAGTGATTGCTCTGAGCAAGGTCCCTCTGCTCTGGCTGTGACTTCTGCACCTCTGTCATGGCTCACACCATGGGAGGGGGATGGCAGATGTACCCTCACTGTTATCTCCCTCCTACCCTCCATCCGAGCCCACGGTGCTGCCACCCACCCTCCTGCCATCCCCTGCCATGCGACATCCAGCCGCATCCTTTCCTGTCACTGCCTTTCCTGGATTTTGGCACGGCTGGGATGAGGGTTTTCCTGCAAGGCTTTTACAACCTTTTAAGCAGACAAATAACTATTATTCCCAAATATAAAAGGAACAGTTTTGTGGATCCCTTTTCCCCTGAGGTTTCCTGTCAGGGGCTGCAGATGCAGTGGCGCAGAGCTGTGTGCTGCAGACCATCCGTCCTGCCCATAATCCGTCCTGGATGCAGAATGAATCGATTTGAAGCCTGTTGGCTGCTAAACTGAATTAATTTCACCCTAAAGGGCCTCCCTGAAATGCAGCAAAAACCCTACCAAGAGAGCCAGGGGCTGGGAAACAGTGAAGTGACCATGTTGAGGAACTTACCGGGCATATCACGATAATCCTTGAGAGTCACCAAGCAGCAGGGACAGGAGTCATCCATTTGGTGCAAAGCTTCTTGGGAACATATTGCTTTTTAATCAACACTTAAACACGAAATGCTCTTTTCCATCTAATCTCTGGGATGATTTCACAGCAACTCCTCCTGCCACCCAGTTTAATGCAGAGACTGACTTTCAGCAGGGAACATTTACCCAAAATATCTGATTTCATTGAATAGTCGTTTTCCGTCGCCTTTTTGCTGACTGCACAAAGCTGTGTTTGGGTGCAAGCTGCTCTGGTGCCAACTCCACTTCCATTCCTGCTGAAGAAAAGCAGCAACAAATACAAAATAGGGAAATAACTTGCACAAATAACCCAATGGTGGATGAGGGAAAGGAAACTTCAGGTTTTGATAATGCATTCTAAGCCTGTGCCTTGCTGTTGCTGCCATCCTGGTGCACATGTCGAGGAGTGATCTGCAGAGCTGGGGAGCAAGCTCTGGAGAGCAGGGAAGAAATTCAGATTATCCATGTGAGTTCTGGGATTGAGTGGAGACCCAGAGCTGGACCCATCATGGAGGAGTTAAAATCCACAGATTTACCTTGTCTTTATTAACTGGTGGTGAGCATAAGCGGCAAAACTCGCTGTGCCTGTGAGCACTGAATGGAACTGCAACACCCTTGGAGGCTGCTGGGATTTCTGCTGTATCCTGGAGCCCAAATTCCTGGTCCTTCTTTCTGGAAAAGCTACTTTTTTCCCAAAGTCTCGTGGTCTTTCATGCTCCTGAGCCTGCCAGGAGTGCGACTGGCATGGCAAGAGGCTGACGAAGTTGAAGCCTCGACCCGCCTGCTCAGGACCTGGAAAGCTGGCACGCATCTGTTCCCCACCCTTCCCTGTGAGGCCATTTCACCACTGCTGGTCAAAAATTGTGAATCCAGAGGCCATTTCTTTGGAAACTGCTGCTTTATGGGAACAAGCTTCCCGTGTCAACATGCGATTTTGACAAAGTTTAATTTCAAATGAAATTGAAACGAAGTATCTCAATAATGCAACAATGTTCTTTTTAACATTTTCCAAATGTCACATTCTGATATTTTGCTTCCAAATGTCTTTTCTTTAGAAATTTATACTAGTTAAGAAAATTAAGATGATATTAGATTCCTTCCCAAACTGCCCGAGTGTAATGCCTGTGACAGTGCTGTGGTTGTGCAGGGGTCGGGGGGGGGGGGAGTGGAACTCCGGCCCTTCCACCCCGGGTGGATCCATCCACCAGCCCAGCTCCCAGCTCCCACCTAAGCCTTTGGGTCTGTAGGGAGGCACAGACTGGGATTTTGGCCAGATTGCTCAGTCTGAAAGTCCCTTTTGGCCTTGGAATAAATACACAGATGGACAGAAAAGCAAAAAGAAGTTAAAGTTTGATACCAATCAGACTGGAAAAGACTTGAGGAAAATTCAGAAATGCTGTGTTTGCTGGTGGCTCGGAGGAGACTCATTTCACAATTATATAATTAACAGAGAAAGGAAACACTGTCTTTCACTTGAAAGTAAAAATGTGAGAGAAGGGAGGAGAAAGGGAACAGCCTGATGGTGGGAGACGGGCTAGCTGGGGAACTGAACCCTAAAACCAACCAGAATACACTACTGCAGGTGAGAGGGTGGGACTGAGACCTTACCTGGCATGGAGACCACGCTGCCCAGTCCGTACTGCCTGGCTGTCTGGTGTGGGAATGTTCAGTGCAAAGCCAAGGAACTGAGGAGGGAGGGAAGAGTTTCATGTGTCAGTCTCTGCTGAACGTGGAAAACGATTTCTGAAGGTCTTGGAGTATTTTACATACAAGGCAGTGTGAAGCATCACAGGTGACAAGGATTAGTGGTGATTTCCTTCAAACAGGCAGCAGGAAGGAGCTGCGGACCCTCATTTCCAGGGCAAGGGCCACAGCAATACTCTGCAGCTTCTTTTCAATGACAGTTTCCAGCAGAGCTGTAGAAGGCAACAAAAGGAGGAAAAACTGCTAAAACCAACAACGGGCATTGATCCATTTCCCCAGGATGGACTGAGGAACAAAACACTTCTGAAGCAAGTTCAGCCACAGTCTGTGTGCAGGAGCCATATGGGCGATGGGCGTGCGTGGGTGCGCTGTCAGGGTGTGAGTGCCCACTCCTCCCCACACACCACCCAGCACCGGGCTGGGAGAGCAGGGACAGGGAGCCTGGGAGGGGTGTCTGCGTGTGTCCATATGTGTGTGTGAGTGTGTGTGTGCGTGTTGTGTGCATGTGTGTCTGCGTGTGTCCGTATGTCTGCATGTATGTACATCTGCTGCAGGCACAGGAGTGTGTAGGCATGTTGGAGGAGGAGGAGGAGTGTTTCTCTATTCAAAAGCCCCACTAATTCATCAAAAAAACACTTCTTATATGTGCTGTCATTTGCTGTCACAGATGAGTACGTATTTAGATCTATCGCTGATTGTGAGACCATAGTTCAGGAGGGGCCACTCACCCCTGGGTGCATTTGTCCTCTGCTTTTACTCAGAGGTCTGGGATTCCAGCATGCAGGGAACAGGGTCACTGACGGCACATGCTGAGCAGAGATGTGGGATCCCTGCATGCAGGGCATCGGTGGCACTGCTGGCACACATCAGGTAGAGGTGTTGGGCCCTGGCATGCAGGACACTGCTGGCACTGCTGGCACATGCTGAGCTGCTGTGGCACAGGGGTATCCCAGTGGGATCTTCTGCGGGGGGACAGGACACCATTAGGGTCCACAGGAAGCTGGCGGGTGCTGCAGGAGCAGATGATCCCAATTCCATGTCTCTCCCTAACACAGGATACAGAACAGAATGACTCCCGGGACTCCGAGGCACAAAGCTCTCTGCTCTGCTCTCCCAGGCAGGGAAAGTGATTGGGCTCTGGGCATGGGCTCTGCGAATGCCTCTCCCAGCCCTGGCCTCAAACTCCTGGGCAGCTCAGCAGGAGAATCCCTGGGCACTGGGAGAAAGCCAAAGCAGGCATTTACTGGAGCTTGCTCCTCCAGTGAGCACTTTGGCTCCCCTGGAACCTGCACACAAACACTTCATGCAAAGTCTTTGCCTCCTTCTATACAATAGCTTCAAAGATGTTTTCCCACAGGATTTGCGAAAGTCTTTTCAGCTCCAGTCTGCTAAGACCCCTCTTTCTCAGAAAAGGGATAAAACAGCCCCTCCAGGTCGTGGTGGTGGCTTGCCCCATGCCCGGTGCCGGGGACGGTGCTGGAAGAGGCGGCAGCGGGACATCTCCCTGTGCTCCATGTGCTGCTGTTGATAAGAGCAGGGCAGAGAGACCCGGGCGCGTGACAGGAATAGCGAGTGCTGGGCTATTCTTGAGGGCTGTGAAAGGAGCCTCAGTCTGTGGAGACGGAGCAGCCTCCACACAGCAGCAGATAAGGGAAGGCAGCAGTAAACCACAAGCCACAGGGTGGGTTTTGTACTTAAAGAGGAGGTTCTGCCCAGTTCTGATGGTAGGATAGCAGACCCTTGCTCCTTCTGATATTTTAAAAGGCTACAGGAAGGCTTAAAATGTAATTCCAAATTCAGATTCATCTTTCCTCTTCAGCTCCTTCAAAGGCTAAAGGATCAGTTAAAATTTCAGAGGAAATTTCTCCCTTTGCAGCATCCCTGGCATTGCCTTTGCTCGACAGTCTGTATCAAACACAAGAAATGAGAGAATAAAACACAGCAGGTATATTCTGCTGGTTGAAATCCACTTCCACGCAGGAAGGAGATCCAAGGCTTTGACTGGGAGGGAATAGAGGGATTTCTGCAGCTGGTGTTTTATTTCCCCCTGTTTCAGTGCCTTACCCCCACAAGTGGCTGGCTCCAGGTGGGTGAGAAGGATGCTGAAAGCTCAGCTGCACCAGTGAAAGACAGGGAGTCCCAGGGGACCAGCCCTCCTCACCGAGCCAGGGATGAGCAATGCTGATGTCCTTGATTCTCTTGTGTCTCGCCCTTGGCTAAGGGCAAGCTGAGCTCTGGTCCTGGTACACACACACTACATGGGAATCTTTCGTGCTCCTGGACACTTGGTTTTGTGGAAACTGAGCTGCTGTTTTAAGTTTCATTTTGCCACTGAGATCTCCCCAGCCCCCAGCATGGTGGGGGACACCCTATCCTGTGCATGACACCCTGTCCTGCCACCTCCACAGCCATGAACAGGCCTGCCAGCCAGGTTCTCCCCTCAGCTATGCCAGTATAAATCCATGCTCCATGTGGTTACTTCAGATTTATGCCAGCATAACTGAATTGAGCAGGTTAATAAATGGCTCCTCCAATAATATATGGAGAGCTGCTTAAGATCATGAACCTCACGATGACAACAAGGTCATACCCATCACTTCTGCCCTCATAACTACTCCAGCATTAGTACCTCCCACATTTCAGTTTCCCTGTGTATCCAAAGGCAAGGAGGAATGCCCCAAAGCGCCCTGCGATGGATCTCTGCGGGAAGCAGAGCCGAGTGCTGGCACACTCCAGCACTGTGGGGCATCTCTGCAGCATGTGGGGTGCAGAATGTGCGTCTCGGATCTCATTTCCCCCCTACGACTTTCTCTCCCCCCTCTTCATGGCTCCAGCTCTTGCAATTATGTCACTCTCTTTTTAACCATCTGGCTCCTGCAAACAAATATAAGCCCTCCTACACAGACCCGCTGGTGACGGGCCTGATCCTTCCCTGGCTGACACCAGTGTCTCCCCACTGACTTGGGAGGAGCTGCTCCTCTCCAAACAACCATCCCCTGGGAGCAGATGCTCTCCTGGAGAGGCTAAAGCAGCAGCAAAGGCAGCATCTGGCTCCCACTGCCACACTGTCACTTCCTTCTCCCTGGGGTGCTGGTGCTGATGGGTTGGCTCTGCCCTGAGCACGCCATGAGCTTGGCCAGTGGCAGCGGAACTAGGCAGGACTGGTGTCACCCTGCACCCCGCAATGGGACCCTGCACTCCCCAGCAGTGGCACAGCCTGGGCACAGCTGGTGCCGAAAGGTGCCAGGTCCCACTCGCCCTCCTCCCAGGTGGTGCCTGGCAAGCAACGTCCCTTTGCAGGTGCCCACACTTGGAGAAAGAGCTGGTCCTGCCCTGTCATCCCTATCAGAACTCCAGCTGGAGCAACAACTCCCAAAGTGCTTGTTTGGACTGAATGCTTGGGCCCTCCTGGGACCTGTTGGTGTCACTGTCAGTATCGGCACATCCTGCAGGGCTCTGTCAAAAGCCTCAAGGAGCAGCTGCTGCAGGAGGGCTCCTGGTGGCACCAGGGAACTCTAAAGGAAATTCCAAATTTTTCTAGTGCTTTGGATCTGAACAATTCCTCTCAACATCTCCCTGTGAAATAGAAGAAGTGTGTTTGGGTCAACAAAGCATATGGCTGAAAAATGGACATAAAATATTTCATTCTGACTTTGATTTTGAGAAACTATTAGGGTACAAGATGAATGTGAAAATGAAACCCCCACAGCGCCTTCCAATGAGGCCCCAGATAATGTTTTAACCTTATTAAAGGGGGTAAGGGGAGGTGGTGTTTTAAAGAAAAAGCTTCTTAACATAGAAATGTTTCTGCAAAAATAATTTCAGTTTGATACATTTCTGACAGGTAAAAATTGAATTGCAAAACTGTCAACTTGCTGTGCTTAGACCCAACACCCACTGGCATTTGGAGGGATGAAGGTAATGGGCTTTGCTCACACTCAAATTGTGTCTCATGTTCAGAGCTGAGTGAATGAAATATTCTCCCGTTCACAAAATACACCAAAAAATAAAACACAAATAATTTTTGACCATTGGTGAATTAAGAACTTCTTACAAGCCAATTCTGAGATGAATGAGATGAATGGAGGAACTGCTTGTGCAGGAAGTGACTATTTATTTTTGAATATTATTTTCATATTTGCTTTTGACTCATCAAACAAATTTTGAAAATAATGGAATTGTTTGGAGTGAAAGTGACCTTAAAACTCATTTAGTTCCACTCCCTGCCATGAGCGGGGATACGTTCCACTAGATCCTGTTGCTCCAAGCCCTGTCCAACCTGGCCATGAACACGTCCAGGGATGGGGCAGGCACAGCTGCTCTGGACACCCCAGCCTGCACTGACTGAGGGGTGGCTGGTGGCTCCTGCCACTCATCCATCACCCACCTGTCAGGAAACCCACCCACACCCTGTCCAGGCACCCATTCTACTCCCAGGAGTGGGAAACTTCCTCCCAAGCCCCGCCTCATCCCAGGAACCGGCCGCTCAGTCCTTCTCTCATCTATTGGTGTCTTTTGATTACAAGCCTGCTTTGAAGAGACACTAATTGCAGCCTGCACACAATGCTGGTAATTATGCCTATTACATTTTGATTCATTTCCATATGTCAACACTACTACAAGGGGGATTTTGGGGAGGTGGTGCAGAGCACCGTTTTATAATCGTTATTGTCTGCACAAAAAAAAAACCTGCCCAGAGCGTGAGTGAAGTGTTCTTTGTGGAAACTGAAAATAAGATTATAAATAAAAGTCTTCCTCTGACATCCAGAAAATGGACACTTTAGAATAAATTGCCACTGTTGATCAGGAAGATTGCCACCTCCCTTTTACATTAATGAGGCAAAGACTCTTCAAGGCCCTAATAGCAATATGTTGGAGGATGTCATTTCAATAGCTTCTTTCTTAATAAAGCTTGACCCTAATATTCCCTTTGCTCTCACAGGCTTTGTCCTGCCAGACATCGATGTGATTTTTAGCTGCTAATCAAGAGGAAGAAGGGGGGCGAGAGCAAGTGGTGCAAAGAGCTGCAAAGTCCCAGCAAGAGGAGACCCTGGATGGTGGCTGCTGCAGGGTTGCAGCAAGAGGTGTCTAAGCCAGCACCAAAATCCCACCAGGAGCTTCTTTTCCAGCAGTTTTTGCTCAACCCAAAAACACGTAGGTAAGTCATACAAGGAACAGCTGAGGGAGCTGAGGGGGCTCAGCCTGGAGAAAAGGAGGCTCAGGGGGGACTTTCTGGCTCTGCAGATCCCTGACAGGAGGGGGGAGCCAGGGTGGGGGGTCAGGCCCTGCTCCCGGGGAACAGGGGACAGGATGAAAGGAAATGGGCTCCAGGTGTGCCAGGCGAGGGTCAAGTTGGACATCAGGAGGAATTTTCTCATGAAAAGGGTGGTCAGACATTGGAAGGGGCTGCCCAGGGAGGTGTGGAGTCTCCATCCCTGGAGGCGTTCAAGGAATGACTGGACGTGGCACTCAGGGCTCTAGGCAAGTTGACAAGGTGGAGGTTGGTCACATGTTGGACTCAATGATCTTGGGGGTCTTTTTCAACCTAAATGATTCTGGTTTTCTATGAAAATGCCACAGTGGGTTTGAGGCTACCAGCCCCTTCTCTGGCTGCTCCTGGGCACAGCCCTTCCCTGGGTGCCCTCTGTGGGGACTGTGTGGACTCTAACCCACTGCCTACTTGCTCTGGCACTTCTCTGCCTCCTCCAGCTACCTCTACCAACTAATTCCAGGACTTGCAAAAGTGCAAACAGGCCTTACCTTTTAGCAATCAATCAATACAAGTTAAAAGGGCACCGTATTTGTTTCTTTGGAAAACTGGGTCCTTTTGCCTTTCCTGGCAGATCCCCCATCCGTCATACACTGCATCAGTCACATCATATTATGTTTCAAGGCACAATGTAACATGATGTGATTGGTGCAGCAGGCAGGAGCTCAGAAAGGGAGTCTCTCTGCCAGGCATCCAGCCCCTTTTTTTTTTGTTAATCCAAGTTTGGAGGTAAAAACAGTTGAGTTTTGTATCAAGCACTGTGGCATGAAGGAGTTTTTGAAATCACAGGCAGTTTTCATAAAATCAGAGAATCTCAGAATGATTTGGATTGGAATTGGCCTTAGAGCCCATATCATTCAACCTCCTGCCATGGGCAGGGACACCTTCCATTAGACCAGGTTGCTCCAAGCCCCGTCCAACCTGGCCTCGGACACTTCCAGGGATGGGGCCGACACAGCTTCTCTGCCCAACCTGTACCAGGGCCGCACTGGAATTATGGGGGCAGTGGGCAGAGTTCATGACAGGCCCCCTGGATACCTGTTCCCAACTCCACCAGTGCCTCCACAGATCCCATTCTCAGCCCCTGCCTTGGTGCAGCCCCACCTACACACATGGCTCCCACAGGTCTGCTCAGCAGTGAGGGAAATGTGTGAGAGAGGAAAAGGTGAAGAATGCAAAAAATGCAGCAGACAGGGTGTGTTAAACCCCCCAGAACTTCCTCAAAAATAATCCACCTGGTTTAGAAGGCAGCCAGTGGAAGGGTCACTCCTTCTCTGGTTCTGTATGAGGAACAGTGGTACATCTGCTGGGGTGAACCAGCATCCTGTCCCACACTCTGTCATGGAATGTAGTAGGGAGAAGTATGGCCATCAGGGGAGTCCTGAAAATGTGGAGAATTTGAGTGAAAAATAAAGCTGATTCTTAAGAATCCATGTTGGACTCTTTGGGACCTGCTCTCTTCTCCAATGGAGATGCCCAAGGAGCAGGTACAGCACCAGTGGCACACACAGTGTGGCAGGGCCATGGGGCACCCCCCTGCACCACATGGAACTCACCTGTGCCATGAGGCACACACCTGAAGCAGAGGCACACACTTGAACCACAGGGCACACGGGACACCCACGTGTACCACAGGGCACCCCTCTGCACCACAGGGCACCCCCCTGTACCACAGGGCACCCCCCTGTACCACAGGGCACCTGCCGTCACAGTCCTGGCAGCCCTCAGAGCTGCTCTGTTGAGCACTACACCACCTCTCAGCAGGAAGGGACATTTCCCATCCCTGGTGTTCCAAAGGAACACTTCACAAAATTTCATGAACTAAACTGCTGCCGGCGTTTTGTTGCATGGAGATGTTAATAATGTTTCAGAATTTCAAGACGCTCTTGTTTTAGGGAAATGAAATTTTAAACTTCAAAAGGGGGAAAAAAACCAAACAAACCACGTTTTCCTTGAAAATAATGGCAGCAGAAACTTTTTGTGGATTTGTACCAAGCTGGGTTATATAAAAATGAGATAACTTGAAAACACAGGGCAATGTGAAGTGTTTGATTTTTCAGATTCCTGATCTAAGCCTCTGCAATCCCCAGGCCCCCGGGGTCGGGATAGGGGCTTGGAAGATTGCTGCTGGCAAGAAAACAGAAGGAAGTGTCCAAATTATAATTAGCCAAAAGTTTGTTCTTGAAGCACGCCCGTGCAGGCTCCCTGCACCCCCCTCACCAACCTAGAGCTGCCCAAACCCTTTCTGTGCCTATTCCCAACTCAGCCCCCCTGAAGCAGCTGCTCCAGGAGGGACCTGGAGAGCTGCGAGGCTTTTGGGAGAGGAGTGGAGGGATGATGTATTCCCTTTTTAATTCGGGCTCAGAGAGAACGAAGGCAGCTGCCCACACAGGGATATAACCTGGATGTAACACGCAGGCTGGTAAAAAGTTTCTGAGAAGGAAACATTATGACTTTTTGCAGCAGCTCACACTAAACACGCCCTCAGTAAAAAGTCCATGATTGGAAAATTCCTCATTTATTCTGATAAGTTATCGTCAGTGTCACTGAGATGAACATTTAGGCAGAACAGTTCCCTGCCCACACACTGTGTTTTCTGCTTAAAAATATTGCGAATAGCTCCATGGCTTTAAATAAATAAATAGCTAATGAGTCACACCAATCGGAATTGAATGTCAAGCTGGAGGAAGCGCCTGCCTGGTGCCTACCCAGAAAGTTTATTAATGTCTGTTAACCACATCGGTGCTGCTCTGCTGCCAGTGGGCTCCAGAGATCGGCACGGGGCATTCCCTGCCCACAGACCGGGATGCTGTGGGAACCCAGAGGGGAAGGGGTTCGGTAAGGCTCGTGGGAGAGCACCTGGAAGAACAAATACTGATTGTCTGCTCCCTCTGCAGGGCTGCAGCCCAGGGACACGGTGCCAGGGAGCTGTCCTCCTGAGATGGAAGGCACCAGCCTTTTCCTGGAAGCAGGAACAGAGCGCTCTTTTTGCTCCTCCTGGAAAAGGTTCCCATGCAGGGATGCAGTGTCCAGGGAAAGGCCATAGATGGCATCTCTGGGGCTTATTTTTGCAGCTGTTCTTGCAGCCCCCAGACTGTCTGTGCTGGATGGTGGTCCAGGGACAGGACCACCCCAAAGACAGCTGATCATCACCTCCTCGTGCCCCTGGCACATTTGGCCTGAGGGGGTCAGTGGTGTCAGGGGGATTCTGTGTGTGCTGGTGAGACACAACCAGTCCCAGGGTGCCTCGGCCCAGGCTGGGGCACAGGGCTGTGCTCAGCTGAGCCACGGTGATGGTGCACGGGGCCCTGGCAACCCCAGAGAAACCCTCCAAGACCTCCCACACACCCAGGAGTGACTCACCAGAAATCTGAAAGAAATTCAACTCCTGTTGGTGTGTAGGGAGCGAGTGGGCGCTGGGAGGTGGCACCATCCCGCTCATTCATTCATCTCTTCGCTGATGGAACTGCAGTTGGACAGTCCTAAGGCCCCTCTCAGTGCCCACCCAGCCCGTCTCATTCTCTGCACAGCTCTGACCCACTGAGGGTTGTGGGCAGTGCCCTAAGCTCAGAAAACCTTGGCTCACAGGCAGAGCTGAGCTCAGCTGAGCCCATCCACCCTGAGACCATTGCCAGTGGGTCCTGCCTCATGCTGACAAGCCACGCTTCCCTTCCAGGAGCACAGGGGTTTCCCCAGGCGATTCCAGCCCATATAGGACCAAAGCCTTTACACTAGTGATCAGCTGAAAACCCAGGCTCAGGAGTCATCACAATCATTTCCCGCTTTCAGTGAACCAATGAGGCTTCCTGATGACAACACATCTGAGGTGCAACCAGGAGTTGGGATATTTCAAAGGGAAGTCAGTCTGCTATTAGGAAAAATTCCTTTACTGAAAGAGTGGTCAAGCATTGGAGCAGGCTCCCCAGGGAAGTGGTGGAGTCACTGTCCCTGGAAGTGTTCAAAAAATGAGTAGATAGGCACTTTGGGATATGGTTTAGTGACCATGGGGGTCCTCAGTCAAAAGGTTTGGTTGATTTTCTTGGAGGTGTTTTCCAGACTTAATGGTTCCATGATTCTAGGAACCCAATTGTGAAAAAACACTCTTTTCAGTCAAAACAGTTTTCAGTGAGTGCCATTTCCTGGCAGGTGTCTGGGTGCTCCTGGTGGATGGGTCCTGGGAGGAACTGGACAGGAGCTCAAGGGGCTGAGGTCTGGCAGCCAGACCCCGTGGCACAGAGCCAGCCCTGGCACGGCGGGGCTGCCCACTGCTGGCAAACTGGCCGCCAGCCGGGGGCTTTTGGTGGGGGAGGCAAGGAAGGAATGGAAAAATCATCACACACATTGCACAGATGGAAAGAGTTTACAGCCCTCCTCACTTCCTCATCCTCGTGGTGTAAATTATATGGACAGATGTACAATCTGGGAAGTTGTCCAGATTTTCTTTTTTCTTTTTTTTCTTTTTTTTTTAATTTTTTTTTTTTTTTTAAGGAAGAGGGATGATAAAACAACACGAGCTGTGCCATGTCTAGTCCTTGGCTCTCAGTGTTGGCTATGGTAGAGGAGAAACCAACATTCTTGGCAAGTGGTGAATGATCCAGATAAGAGCGGAGCTCGCCCATGGCACCCTTCTGTAGTCCAGTCCTTCTCCAGCAGGCAAGGAGGTGCACGGCCAACACCCCCTTGGTGGGAAGCAGGAGATGGAACCCACTGACTCCAGCAGGACTGAGCACTGGAGGGGTCCCTGCTGTGATGCTGGGCTGGGTGGCTGTTTTCCTGCGCTTGAATCTAAGAAGCTCCTTGGATATTTAGTCAATTGCCAGGAATGAGAGGGAGGAGGTGGATGACAACATGTTTCCAGCTCTTTGCTTTGTGCAGAGATCCTCAAGGCAGCATGTGTGTATGTGCAGAGGGCTCAGCATGCTTCTTATTGCTGCTTCCAAACAAGGATCAAGTAAATTTTCCAAAGCATATTCTCCCCCGTCAAACACTGCTCTCACTTTGGAGACTGTCCATGGCTTTGACACTCCTGTGGGTTTTCTATCCACATCCCTGTGCCAAAGATACCTTGGCATGAGCGGCAGGTTGAGCTTGGCTTTTGCCAGAGAGAAGGGAAGCTGATCACAGTGCACTTCGGGGCCGGGCTGGTCCCCTCGACTGAGCTGGCAGCTGCTCTTGGCTTGGCCACCAACAGGGGACAGGCGGGGACTGCAGTGCACCACCATCCCCACAAGCATCCCTCGCTGCCTTGAAAGGCTCTGGGTGCTGGGCATAGCCGGGCAGAGGAAAACGTGAGGGGTGTAAGAGTCAGAGCCTCTCTGCCCGAAAGCAAGCCAAGACTGTGACTCTGCCTGGGCTCGGTCACTTTCCTTGGCCACGCCTGACCTCAGCAGGCGACACATTGAGAATCGAGGCTTGAAGACTGAGCTGTGGCACCGTCAGGGGCTGTGCTCAGGGGCACCGCAGGAACCTCCCCCCAACACAGGCGAGTGTTTCCAGACACAAATACTCCAGGGCATGTTTCAACTGCCACACAGATGAACTGTAAGTGCTGGGGTTTCTGCCAGGATCCATCATGATTTCATTACCTCTATTCCTGATCCATTACGTGCATTCATCCCTCCCTCCAGTGCGTGCCCTGCAGCATCCAGCTGGGAGAGGGCTTGTAGGCGTGGTGGGGTGTCCGTAGGGGAAAAGAAAGGAACAGACATCAGGGTAGACTTCTGAGTACTCTGGACTGTACAACTTGAACGCCTTGTTCTGTGGCCTCTCCCTGGTGTGTTGGGGTGCATTAGCATCCCTTGTGATGGGACAGCCACAGTCCCACTGCCTGTTTGAGAGATGGGCTCTTGCTTTGCGAGTGCTTTCATGGTGCCTGTCCCTCTGTGAGCCTGGCCCCTTTCCAGGCACTACTTTAAGAAAAATAAGTAATTAATACTGAAGAGTAAACCCCAGTAACTGTGATGGGAAATCCAGCCTGAGGCACACGTTGGTCTGACACCCACCTTGGGGCTGCACACTGCGGTGGGAAAGGTCTGTGTGAGCAGCTCCTCGCTGCCCAGCTATCAACCACAATATCACCAGCACTTTTCTGATGCCCTCACCCTGTGACACCCCCCAGGTCATAGCTGGGCTCTGTTCCTGGCTGTGCAGACCCCCCAAGGACACCTCTGCTCCACAAGTGCTGAGTTACAGCCCAGCTGGTCTCTGTGCTCCACAGGCATTCCCCATGGTAGGGCATCAGAGATGGGCACAGAGGGGGAAGAAAGGGGTTGGGATGTTGGCAGGATGAGGGGGAAGTGACACCCCAAGGAGTTCCACATCTGGCTGCTCTGCAAGGAGCCACACAGGCCCCAGCTTTGGGAATGAGTCACTGTGTGGAACCCTGCAGGTAATTAAAGAGGAAAAAGGCTTTATTTATACCTGGCTGCGGCAGGGATCCAGGACTGTTCACAGGAATTCCCAAACCCAGCCCTTCTCTGCTTTGTTCTCCACTGGGATGGATTTTTACTCTAAACCCCAGAGAAGCAGCCAGAGCTGCAGCCTCAGATTGGTGTCCTGTGACTCACTGCAGTGACATAGAAAACACTTCCACACACTGGCCAGTGTTTCCCTCCCTCAGCTCCCTGCCCCCAGGTCCTTTCCCAAAACCTGTGTTCCGAGCTGCACCAGCCACCGTCATCAGGGAAAAAAACTTGCTCCAAAACAAGAAATAAAATCTGAGGCATCTGTGTGCTTTACACTCTAAACAGGCACTGCCCTGCCACCTCAAACTCCGTACCAAATCACAAGCAACAGAGCAGAAAACCAAATTATTCTCAGCTGTTACACTGCTTAATTTAATATTTCCAATGAGCTCCTTTTCCTTCTCTTCAAGAATGAAATGCATATTTGTGCTGTGTCACAAAACATTAGATTTTGTCAAGGCAATTCATTTTTCAATGGTAATTTGTAAGTGCACACCACACCACACACGGGCTGGGGAATTTTATGGCTTCTTGCAGAGGCAAGGAAAATAAGAAGCACTCAAAGTAGTGATGAGAACATAGGGGGAAAAAAAGTGAGAAGAGGTGTCAATAACAGACAGAGCATTCATCTCTCTCAACCACACCAGCCTGGGGAAGCAGAGAATACCCAGGGAGTAAACACGGGCTTGTGTGCTCCAAGGCAAAGCCCAGTGGCAGTGCTTTTTGTTTGCAAAGCTCCAGCTCTTCACAGAACTTCAAACACAGAATTTAATGGGGCATAAAACAGGCTAAATAACCTCATCAACTTAATAATAATGCAAATAAAACCAGCCTGGTTTTTGGCTTGTTACAGCGTGAGGGACCTATAGAAGATAAGGGGGTTATGTAGCTGCACAGGAAGCCCAGACAGAGCATTGGCCTGTCTGGGGTATCAGGGGGTGCCAGCTTCTGCCTGGATGCCCACAGCTCAGCTGGATAGTGAGCATCCATCACCACTGCTGGCTAGCCAGGGCTGTCCCAGGACACGAAGGGACAGCGAGCTGTCATCCACCCAGGATCTGTTGAAAGGCGTGGCTGTGACAGCTCCAGGTGTGCAGAGCAGCAGCACCAGGCTGAGGTGCCAGGATTCCAGCAGTGGTTCATGTGCTCTGCCTTGGTCTCCAGTGGACCTGGGCCCAGCTCTCCTATTCCCCAGTCATCCCCACAGTGCTCCCGCCGCTGTTCCCAATCTGGGGGGCTTCCCATGAGTCCCTGTGGGTACCAGGAGCAGAAACAACCTGGGGATTATCAGTGTTCACAGTGTCACAGTGCCTGTGCGCTCCCCACAGCTCTGCAGGAAGGGTCCCAGCAGGACCATCCTGCCCCAGCAGGACCCTTCCTCTGCCACAGCTGCCAGTCCAGCTGTTTTCACTAAGACCCTCCCTCACTAAGTCCATGCAAGTCTGCACCTCCCAGACCCCACCAGATGAGGTCCTGGAGGCCAAATGGCAGCTAGCCTCAAGACAGAGCTTTTCTGGTTCCTGGGAGGAACAGCATGATGAGGCAGGGTGATCTTAGAATTAAACCTCTGATTTGAGGGTGAATTATATCACAACAGGGGCAAAAGGAGACCTGATCAACTGTGTTAGTTGTACTGCACTCACAGGCAGCCAATTAATTAAACTGGCTTCAGGGACTTCCATGGGCCAGACTCAAGACCAGGCAGGAATCCCCCCCCAGTGTACACCTTGGCCTCTAGCCCTGTCCTGCTTCTCCACCTTTCCCTGGAGCGGCAGGTACAGCCACAGCTGCAGCAGGGACACTGGCTGCATGTGTTGCTGCTTCGGTGATGGTGACAGCTCCAGTGCTGGGCTGCTCTGTCACGATTAAACTGATACTTTGGTGTCAGAAGGAATCTTTTCCCAGTCCAGTTCTCTGGCACCATTTTGGAGGCCGTGTTCCCACACCCGAGCCGAGCATGTCAAAGCCCAGGGCGACCCTGCAGAGCCAGGCTGACAGAGCCATAGTCCAGGTACCAGCACGGGCATCCGCTCTGCTCCTGGCACTGCCTCCGTTCACCACCTCTACTTTGTACTTGCAACTACTCTGCAAGTTAATAGCAGGTATCCAGCCTGTCAGAGCCTGACATGTTGTGACATACCGTAATGTGACAAGTCCTGAGTGATGCCACTAAACAGGATCCTACTGCAGCAGTGCCAGACGAGCAGCAGGATTGCGCAGGTTGGTAAGAAGTCTCCCATCTGAGAAAAAGAAATAAAAATCCATTCAATGCCACCTGGTTTTGGGTGCTTCACTCTATTCTTGCCACAACCAAAGGTCATCTGGAGGGATTACTGAGAGTTTTGGATGACCCCGGTGCCTGGGAAAGCTGGAGCTGCCCATGGACTTGCCTCCCTCCTCCTTCTCTGGGAGGACAGGACCCTGAGAGGAGGGAGACTTTTAATATATTTTTTTGAACCACGTGGCCCATGTTAGTTGGCACATTTCAGTGCAGCATGTCAGCCCCAATGGCACAGGAGCCTGTTTGCATTCCCAGTGCTCCATGAGAAAGTAAGGGAATAAGATTTATAGCAGATTTTAAGGTTAATCAGTAAAATCTTGCAGGCAACTGACTGTATAAGCTGCTATTCCAGTGGCATGATTTATAACGCCGAGGAGTGATTGGGAACAGCACGAAGAGCCACAGGAGGAGAGGCTTGTGAAGAGACTCCATTTGGCAGTACCAAAGCCATGCCTACAGCCCAATGGGCACAAGCACAGGCACAGTATGGGCACCAGCGTGGACACCACGTCCCCTGTGCCACGGTCCCAGCCCAGGAAGGAGTGAACATCCCTGGCAGCACCTTGACCCACTAGAGCCACAGGAGTGGGACCTGTGCAGCATCCCAGCCTGCCTGGGAGGTGTGACCAGGCTGATAACAGAACACCTCCAGAAAACCTTGTTCTTGCACAGCATGAACACCTCACAAACCATGCCTATTGTCACAAAATTAAATTTTGGTAGAAGTGAGGAAAACAAAGTAGAGTTAAAACCAGATTCAGTCTTTACTGCTGTAGCAATTTTAAAATTATCTGTTGTGAGATTTTAAAAGTCTCAAATGAACAGATTTGTTTCAGCCCAAACAGTGTTTCTGACAAATTACCACCAGCCTTCCTGGAATAGGGTTTTCCTGCCTCCTTGAGAATTCTTCATTCAGCTTTAGTTCCAATTAAAAGGAAGCTGAGCACCCAAATCTCCATATCCCTTTGCAAATGTCTCCTTACAGTTCAAACACTTGTGGACAGAGTGAATGTGCCGCGTGTAATTAATTACCTCAATGAGTTTAGTGACCTACCTGTGGATAACCAGAGCTAAACACTTCCTTTAATAGATTCTCCTCCTTCAGTGAGCCAGGAATGGAGAGATAGGGGAAACCAGATGTGCCAGGTGCAGTGGCTGCTTCCTCAACATCTGGGCACATCTATAGCTCCCTCACATTCCCCATCCCTGGGGCTTTGGTGGCACTTTGAGGACATTTCCTGGCCCATGGCTTGTGGCCATAGGATCGGCTTTTTCCTGCTCTTATGCCACATTTAATTGCATGTTGGTCTTGGCCACTGAGGGGACACTGGGGCCACTTGGGCACCAGCCTCATGCCAGAGCTGGACCATGGCAGGGGGAAGAGCAGGATGGTTCCCAGTGCAGAGAGTGGTGACAGAGCATGGACAGCAGCAGGGAAACCAGGCTCTGGATAAACTCAGTCAGTGTTTACAACATGATTTCTAATGCCAAATTACCCAAAAAATGCAACCCAGAAATGGTTCCTAAATTGGCAGAGGAGTTCTTGGGGAGCAGCCAGTGAGGGGACTCCACTAGTCACTGCCAGTGTTTATTTGCCTTACTTAAAAATATAAAGATTTTCTCTCCAGTTCTGGGCAGGAGAAAGGTTAATGAATTCCTTCAGAGTAAAGAGATCCTCAGCCCTCTCAGTGGAACAAGGTCAGAAATCAATGCTGGAGGTGGAGCAGGGAGGCCAGGTTGGAAAACAATGAAAAGGGGAAAAAATACATAAATAAAGAGGCAGGAAAAAGCAGTAAGCTAAACAAATGGCAGGGTGATACTTGATCAGCTCCCCACAAAGAATATTGAATTATTGTCTATAATTTGGGCTATCGAACCTAAATTAGGGCCTCCAGACTCAAAACTGCTACATTGTGTGGGGGTACATGAAGGGTCAAACACTCCTTTGGTTTGTTCGTTACTTGCTCTGATCCCAGGCTGTCATTAGCAGCAGTGGCACTGCACAAAGTGCTGTTACAAAGGCAGCACACATCAATGGTGCTAATTAATTGGATTAATGGAAGGGCAGCACAAATTAGGTCTGGCTTGGATAATTTCAATGAAAACTGAATACCAATCCCCAAAGTCATTGGAATATGGATGAGGCAAATTGAGTTAAAATAGAGGAGACTGCTGCATTCATTAGCCCGCCCACCCTCTGAAGTAGTTGTTTAATATGCAAACTATTAATATGTAAATCAGCACAAATGAAAAAAGTGTGATTTTTTTTATTTTTTTTTAACTCTACTGAACACAGGCAGCTGCGTGATGTGACGAACTGCACCACTCCATGCTGGCAAGGGACGGAGGGTCCAAGAGCAAAGAGCAGCTTTCATGGCAGAAATTCCCTTCTCAGCTCTTGCTCAGCCATGTGTGACCCAGGAATGGAACCACCTGGAAAAATAACTCCTTAAAAAAATAGCGCTACCCCAAATCATGCCTTTGGGCGTAGTGGCTGCCTTGTGCCTACTGCTCTTGGCTTTAGAGCACTTTTAATCATGTAATCACAGAATGGTTTGGATTAGAAGGAACCTTAAAGACAACTCAGTTCCACGCCCTGCCATGGGCAGGAACACTTTCCACGATCCCAGGTTGCTCCAAGCCCTGTCCAACCTGGCCCTGGACACTTGCAGGGATGGAGCAGCCACAGCTTCTCTGGGCAACCTGTGCCAGGGCCTCACCACACTCACAGCCAAGAATTTCTTCCCAACATCCCATCTAATCCTGTCCTCTGGCAGTGGGAAGTCAATCCCCTTTGTCCGGTTACTCCTGGCCCTTTTCCGAAGTCCCTTTCCAGCTCTCTTCGAGCCTCTTTCATTAAGGAAAGGTGATAAAGGCAACTTTCTTCCTCTTTATAACTGCTCTCATGGGAGCCTTGAGGAGCCAAGAGCTCTTCACTCAGGCAGAAGTGAAACAACGTTTGCGCCAGTCCACCCAGAACCACAGAGTCTCAGGCAGGAGATGCTTGGGCAGCATGAGCTCAGCACCCACAGTTCCTCCTGAACCCGTAACCCAAACCGCCTTGGACAGCATTTGAACCGCTGAATCCATAAAGATTAGCAATAATTCCCAGCCCATTTCTGGCTTCACCATTCCAGCCCTGTAAATTACAGCTCTATTGTGGTGCTTTCCCAGTGCTGCCGCAGCACTGTGGTGCCAATCACCACCCCCCGACAATTACAGAGCCAGCACAAAACTTCTTACAAATTGTAATTACCCCTAAGAACTGTTTCCCTCTTCGGTGTCCCTTGCTTAGCGGGTGACCCTGCAATGTTGTGACAAATGCCATGTTTGGAATTATTTTTCCATTTCTAGGCCTTCACCAGACACACCACTGGCTCAGCTTCTGGCTGATTTTTCTCCTTGTTTAAATCAGGTTATAGGCATTATCTCACAGCCACATGTCCACAGCTCACCCTGTGCACATGCCATTTCATGTGCCTTCTGCAGGTTGGGGACTGCCCAGGTGCCACATGGGCACCTTCCCCTGGTGCTGCAGCTGGGTGTCTGGGAGAGGCAAGGGGTGCTGCACACCATCTCCCCGCACCCAGGAGCTTTGTTTGCCATCATGGGAGCCCCAGTGTCACACCTCTCCTCCT
This sequence comes from Sclerurus mexicanus, assembly GCA_013396755.1. Classification (NCBI taxonomy): domain Eukaryota; kingdom Metazoa; phylum Chordata; class Aves; order Passeriformes; family Furnariidae; genus Sclerurus; species Sclerurus mexicanus. The sequence goes on from VWZF01000441.1 coordinate 537,801, forward strand.
CCTCCTCACTGGGCAGTTTGGGCTGGGGGATGAGCTCTGAGCTGGTGGCATGTGGTCCTGTGCCCTGGTGCTGGGGAACACGTGGGGCTTTTCTCTCAGCACACATCCCTGTCTCGGGGGGAGCTTGGCTGGCGCTGGGCCTGGGCTACTGATGCTAACCCTATTATCCTGATGCTAATTGATTTTTCCCTCTGCAGTGAAGATGCTCACGCAGTGGCTCAGGAGCTTCATTCAGAGCTGTGGATCCTTCTGATCGTCCCCACCCAGTCTTCTCTTCCTTGAATAAAGGGAAGGAGATGAGGGTTTGTAGGAAAGGTGCATGACTTAATTCTCAGGAACCAAAAATCCCTCCAGTGAGAAAGCAGTTCTGCTCAGCTGCTGCTGGGGTTGGGCCTGGGGCCATCGTGCCAGGCAGGGTTACAGGCAGCACCTGCCTCCTGCACTGTCTGAGACACCAACTCCCAGGGGGCTCATGCCCACCCCATCACTCATGGGGGACTCTCCCTGCCCCTCAAAGCAGCTTCAGCACATCCCAGCCTCGGGTACCTGGGCCCTGGCTGCTGCCAGAAGAGAAGCTGGGAGGGCTCGGGCAGGGGCGCACTCACCACGTGTCCCGCACAGGAATGGAGGTGGCACAGGGGACACAGAGTCACAGGGTGGTTTGGGTTGGAAGGGACCTTAAAGACCATGTTGCTCCAACCCTCTGCCATGGGCAGGAACACCTTCCGCTAGATCAGATTGCTCCAAGCTCTGTCCAGCTTGGCCTTGGACATTTCCAGGGATGGGACAGCCACAACACGCCACCAGTTCAGCCCTGCACAGACTTGGTGAGAGTCAAACGGGGGCAAAACACCAGGAAACTTTGCCGACACTGATTAAGAGCACAGCCAGCGTTCCTTAATTAAAGTCCAGTGGGCTCCTCAGGCAGAACGAGCCTGTTGCGTGGCCGCAATTTTCTCGGCAAGCTCGTTTGGTTTGTTTTTCTGTGCATAAGGGGATGTTGCTGCCATCCCTCCAGGAGCTGGCAGAGCCTCCGTGCTCTTGTCACCCTGTAACAGCTTCCTGGATTAATGATTCTGCAAAGGGCTAATTCTTAAGAGGGCAATGTCTTTTGCAGGCTGGTATTGATCTTTGTCAGCTTCCCCTTGAAAGAAAGAAAATATTGGCTTATTTACAAAAGGCAGCTTTTTGCTGCTGGCAAGTCAGCCTCGAGATTCACGGCTGCTCACATCCCTCGGAAATTGGAAAGGCCGAGGGTAGTTCCTCGAGTGTCAAAATCAAAGTCCTCAAAACTCACCAGCCCCCACAGAGCATCTGGGCTGGGAGGGGATGTGTCTGACCCTGAGCAGGTGGATGGGGGCTCTGTGCTGTGGGAGCAGGGCCAGGAATGGCAGAGGGGCTGTGGGGGACACATATGGTCACTTCACAGCTGAAATGCTGCACCTCACTTTTGGGGTGAGTTCTGAAGTTGAAAAAAAACATCACTTATTGACAATATGCATTAAATCTTTTCTTTTTTTAAAAATCTTTTATATGTTTACGTAATGGCAAAATATAACATATAAAAACATTAAAAATGAAAAATAATCTAAATTCTGAAAAATCATTTCAACAGGCACCCAAAAATATCTCTTTGGTAACCAGTGCTCTGCAGAGATGTGAATGTTCCCACCAATAATTTTCTTCTGCCAGCACTGGGCACAGACGGGCAGCTCAGCATCGCCATGCACAGGGGCTGGTCTCCATCCTCCCTCCCCTGTGAGATGCCCACAGCCCATGAAGAAACACAGGAACCCCACACAGAAAATCTGCTCCCTCGCTGCCTCCCCAAAACAGAACTTCAAAATACCTGCTGATTCACAACTGCTCCCAGAATACCTGGAAGCATCTGTGTGCGTGTCCATATGTGTATGCACCAAGATAACAGGGGTATTTTCAGCTCAGCTGAAGGAGGAAACATGAATTTACCATTAAAAAGATGCAGGCAAATCCAGGGCTGCAGCAGGCTGCTGCGTGACAGCGGTGCCTGTGCCTACTGCTCCCAGGGCTGCCCCTCCTACATCCCTCCCCATGCCACGGCTCTGGGCCAGCCCAGGGATGCCAGGAGTCTCTCACCCCTCTGGCACAGCTACTTGTTCCTATGCTGGGCTCTATGCAGTATGGCTCAGAGATGATCCCAGACCCCAGAACCTCATCCATGCCATGCCTTGCATTTGCTGTTGCCATTGCTGCTGCCCGCCTGATTTTGCACCCAAAATCACAGAATCATAGAATACCAGAATGATTTGGCTTGGAAGAGACCTTAAAGATCACCCAGTTCCACCCCACTGCCATCGGCAGGGACACTGCCACTAGACCAGATTCTCCAAGCCCCATCCGATCTGGCCTTGAACACTTCCAGGAATGGGACAGTCACAGCTTCTCTGGGCACCCTGTGCCAGGGTGTCACCACCTTCCCAGAGAAGAATGTCTTCCTAATAACTGAACTAAATTTACTGTCTGTCAGTTTGATGTCCCAGAATTATTACTGTGACTATCATGACCACGGGGCTGAGTCACCGAGCACTGAACTGGCCCAAATACTGATCCTTTCATATCTGACACAAAGTGACCATGATGTCCTGAGGGAAGGTACCGGGAATGCCAGAGCTGCATTCCCCACCTTGGAGTGCACTCGGGTCAGTTGGCCTGTGGGCACCTCACTCCACATCCCCCATTCAGCGGCGTGCTAAACAAACAATATTACACACTTAAAAAAAAAAAAGTAAAAAGCCCTTCCACCCACTAACTCCTGCTGTGCAGAAGGTGCCAAATCAGATTACAGCGCACAGTTGCCACATTATCCTGTCTCGACTTCACTAACGCTCATTAAGCTTCTAAAATCCTTTTTATGGTGTTTATAACACCTCCAGAGGAGTTTACTGTGTAAATATTATTCTACCATTAAATCCTGCAACAAGGCAACCGTCAACAAGTGGAATTTGTAATGGGCCTGCTGAGAGGGCTCGGCTCACAGGCTGCGGTGCCTGTGAAGTGAGGCCAACGAAAGCAGCCAAGAACACAGTACGGAGTGATAAAGCACTTCATTTTGATGCTTTAAATCTCCTACCACTTGGGCCTGCTTAATGTAACAGGCCCACTGAGACATTAGAGTTGGGCCTGGAGTCAAATAAGCTACAGGGAGCCACTTACTGAAAGCAGCCTTCCACGCAGCGGCAGCATTAGCAGTTTAACCCAGCTAATCCAGCCTGGAGCTGCCGTGGGCTAGCACTCGCCTGACCAACAAGGGGATGGAGCCGAGTGCCCCTTGGCAGTGGCCACCCTTGGCCCTACAGGGGGATATGCCACTGATCCCATCCCAGGGTGAGGGCAGGGATCCCCAGCTGCCAGCACAACCCCAGGGGTCTCACACAGAACCAAAGGTCGGGGAGCAGAGGATGCTGCGTCAGACACTGGACCAACCCAGCCCCTCTGGCAGCTGAGAGCAGCTGGAGCACCGAAGTCCCTCATCACGCCTGGCTGGGAACAAAAGAATGCAAAGAGAAGAAGTCACCTGGGAAAAAAACAAAAGAAAATCAAAATCTGAGAGGGGAATGTGGGCAGTGGGAGGGGAAAGGAGAAGAGTTCCTGAAGGTCCCGCAGGTCTCGGCTACCGCTACCCCTCACCACAGCAGTGTGGGAATGGGCACAGAGCATCCGTGTGTCCTGCTCCCTTCCCAAGCTCATCCGGCAGCTCACATCAGGATAATCACCAATTTGCTTTTGCTTCAGTGGCAGAAAATCAAACCAAAAATAAACATGTGGAGTTCTAGGGCCACAAGTAATTGAAAAGCTATTTGGGGGCAAGCCTGAAACTCGATTGAAATATTGTGCTTGGTGATGAATTGTGGAGCCCCTTTCCTTAAGCCATACCTCCAAAAGCAAAGGCAGAACTCCAAACTGGGCTTAACTGATAAACGCCACTTTGTGACGAAAAAATCTCCGTTTGAAAACGGTGATCTGAGATGCGTTGAGGGTTTAGAAAAAAACAAATCACCCCTCTCTTTTTGGGCCAAAGTATCAGTCTAACTCAAGATGGAGTTTGCAGATAACTTCATTTCCTCACAGGAGTGAATGTTCATCCCTATAAGGCAGCTTTCCCTCACCAGGACTCACCAGGGCACCCAGCGCTTGCCCTGCCCCAGCCCTGCTGCAGTGGGCAGTGGCTCCGACATGCTTTGGCATCCTGCACTTGTGTTGGAGCAGAGATGACCAAGTTTGGGAATGTCGCTCAATAACTTCTACCATACGTGTTCCCTGTTCCTGGGTCAGTGCCGGAGTCCAAGCTCCAGGCAGGTTCAGGTTGGCCAGGGCTCAGCTCCTCCTGGGACCCCCACAACAACCACAGCCCCCAGCACTGCCTGGTGCCCCGGACCCTCTCGCCCCACCCAGCCCTCTCCTTCACTCACCACACAGGGCTGAAAAGCATCCCTGGGAGCTGAAAATCAATGGCACCTGGCAGAGCTGCTGCACAAATTCCAGGTTTCAAACAGTTTTTTGGAAAGAAAGCAGAAACAGACATTTTTAACTTGTGTGTGGAGGAAGAAGCTGGAAACCCTCACTGCAGCTTAACTAAAACCTTTCACTTTTGACAAAATTGCATGGATTTCATTTTGATTTTGACTTCAAGTGAAATAATTTACCATGCAAAATTAGTATCGAAGACAAGAGTTACAATGCAAAATAAAACGTAATGTGATAAATAATGAACCTATTGAAACACAGCCAACAAAAGTGCGCAGGCTGCTCCTGACACAATCCCATTCAGGCAGCCTTTGTGTCGTTGAGGGCCACGGAGTTTGGGAGAGCCACTGTCCCTTGGGGTGGAGGGTGGCTTTGCCTTTAGGGGAGGCTCTGGGGCAGGGAGGCACCGACTTTCCCCCTGCCTGTTCCAGATGCTGCATCCCAAGGGAACACAATGCTTGGAGACCTTAATGCTAATGAAGTGCCCACCATCGTGCTGCTTCTATGGTCCCTTTCCCTAGACTGGTTCCAGCCACCACCACCTCAGTGCAGCCCACACCCACCTTGATGTCAACAGAGCTGTGCCAGGGCCCCGTACATGCCTGGGGGGCCAGCAGTGCAGCGCCATGGCAGCCACCCAGGCACAGCACAGCATCAGCACAGCATGGGAAGCAGCACCAGCATCATCAGCACTGGCGCAGCGCAGTGACTCAGCCGGCAGGAATGTGGGAGTTCTACACTGAAAGCCTTTTAATTCCAGCCTGGTGATGAATGGGCAAGGCCTGAAATGAAATGTTCGAAGGCTCAATGTACCAGGCCTCCCGCTTGTAATTATTTTTGTACAGAATATGTCAAGTGTCGTGCTTCACAAGAACTCGTTTAGCATGCAAACATTTTGTGATTAAGTGAGGCTTACTTAATTAAGCACTTTGTAATGACTCTTAAACCAAAGAGTAGTGGATTAGTGCGTCCTATTTGTGTCTATCATGTTAAAGGCGCCGTAATAACAGGTTGCTGCTGACAATTAGGGTTAGAATACAGCGTGGATGGAAGGAGAGCCAGCAGGCACCCAGAGCACCGCCACTCACTAATGTCACCAGTTAAAACTGGTGGGGGCAATGTGAACCCGCTCCTGCAACTGTCACCACACCCAGCCCCCGGGCCATGGCTGAGCCCCAGAGTTTTGCACTGCTTGGTGTCACTCAACAGGATGTGCCCAAGAGGTCCCACAGCAAACAGGCCAGGCAGGGCGGTCATCACCCCAGGATAGGGTTCCCACTCCACCAGAGATCTCAGGCACATACTTGCTAAGGCAGCAGTGGGATGAGGATTTTCTTGTGGCTCTAGACCACAACACTTGCATGCTGGCACCATCAAAGCAGGGACACACATCCTATGTGTGCTTTTAAAGGCCCTGGATTTAATAGAGGTGTAAATGTGGCACTCAAGGACATGGTTTAGTGGTGGCCTTGGCAGGGGGACTGGGGGAGTGGGTGAAGGGCAGAGTGCTTGGGAGCAGTTGTGGTGCTGGTAAGTCACTCCTGGGCTGCCAAGCACTGTTTTCCATGGAAACCAGTCAACAAGTCCAGAAATTCTATGTGTTTGTACCCCATGGTAGGCTCAGCTCCCCCCACCCCCACGTGGCCCCCCTCCATGTGTAAGAGCAAGAGAGATTATCTCATTACTGCCCAACAATGAATTCATTTAAAGGTCAAAGCAAGCAGCACATCCCTCTGGCTCAAGGTGAAGGTGAGAGGTATCATGGTCCCCTCATTCACATCACATCCCAGAACCTGTGTTGTACAAATCACACCCCAGGACCCAGGTGCATTCACATCACACCGCAGGACCTGTGTTGGGAGAGCACGGGGCATGAAACACCTTGGAGCACCACCCTGCTGTGGGCACAGCCCCACTGCTGCAGCACTCGCAGGCTCCAAGCCAAGCTCAAGGCTCGCTGTGACTGTTCAGGGAGCAGAACCATTTTATCAGGTTTTATGGTTTCCTTAATCTGCCTCTTTTTAGCCCTGGCTCCTTTCTCCATCCTGAAAGGAGTGAGCAGCTCGAGGCACACTGCTTGCAATGCCCCAGAGCAGAGTCTTGCTTTCTCACCCCCAACGCCGCAGGCTGCTGCCTCATTAGCAGAGCTAATAAACCCAACGTTGTAATTTACTGGGTTTGCTTTTCATTTCACCTCTGTAACAGGCAGGAAAGCAGGAGTTACTGCTCCTGGAAAACCTTTATTTTGAGTAGAGAAACATTTCTGAGTTCAGTAAATAAACATCCCCACCTACATGTGCACGAGGTGGTGGAGCTCAGAGCCAGTCTGAAGCAGTAAGATCAATTCACCTTTTTTATCCCAAAAAGCACAAAACTCATTGTTTAGCTTTTGATAAGCCAGTGCCAGCAGCATGCAGTGCCCTGGGAGCAGGAAGCAGCTCATGGCTCCCAGCTCTGATCCCATACGGCCCCTTGCCCCCAGCTCCCAGTTCTCAAATGCTCAGAAGACAGCAGGTAATAAATCTGGATATTTTACACTTTTGCCTTTCCTCTTACCTCACATTTAATGAGATTTCACCCTTAACAAAGGTACTATTGAAACTGACTCTTAAACAAGGCCAGACAGGGTTTGGGGTATTTTGGGGATGAGTGGGGGAAGAGGGTGCAAGACATGGCAGTGTTCAGGAAAAGGGAGCTTAGAGAAGGGTCAGCCTGACTTTAGCTCAAGCTTTGAGTGAGGGTTTGAAAGCAATTTTATTTTGCCACACACCTAGAACTCATTCCCTTTCCCAGTGTTACCAGGGATGAACCTGGGTTTAGCAAGTCCTAAGCTGCCTGGACATCCAAGGTTCTGCAGAGACAATGGCTCCATCCCTGCAGGTGGAATTTAGACTGGCAGGAGCCAGTCGAACACCTGTGCTGGTCATCAGCGGCGAGATGAATCTGAGACAGGTCACGCTGTGCAGGTGGGCTGGGCACTGCTCCTCGTTCTGCAGGGAAATTCTGTATGCTCCTTTATCCCTGCCTGGGGTTACCCAGCTCTTCTCTCCTGTCTGGGGTTACCTGGCTCTTCTAACCGTAAGCTGCACATAGGGAAGACAAATCATTTTTTCCAGAACCAAATCTCCCTGGAACAAGCAGGAAACCCAGCAGATGTCAAACCAGAGGAAGGAAACTCCTGAACTCCAACTGTGGCTCTGAACTTGAGAGAAGCCAAAACATCTCGTGAAACCTCCCACTCCACAAGGTTTTCCCAGCCCCAGATACTTGATATTTTAGTAGCTGTTGAATTTCAGAAGTTCAGTGTTGCCATGAAGGCGATTAGTGAGGAGAGGAAAGGAGGGATCAAAGCTCCCAGCCCTGTGAGCCCTCTCGGAGGAGGTTCCAGGTAGCAGCAATCCCTCTCATGTCTGCTGTGATCACCGCAGCGAAGGCTCAGCTCCACACACTCCCCTCTCTCCCTCTCCCTTTTGTTCCTGATGCCATTTCCTTTGTACAACTCCTCCTTTTTTTGTGTCACAGACTAAAAAAGAAAAAAAGGCGGGGGGGGTGGGGAAGAAAAGATATTTCAATCTGCTGTGCTGTTCTTCAAGGCTGCAGTGACTGGCTTTTCGGTCCCATCACACTCACCCATGCACACTCGCTGGCTGCTCGTGCCCGAGGGTGCAGCTCAGCCCAGAGTACCCACGGCAGTTCCATGATCCAGGGGGCTCCAGGGCGTCCATGCAGGATGGACTCTCAGCCCATTCTCCCAAGCCACTGGGAAAGAACTCCTCCAGGGCAGAGTGGAAAGGGTGTCCTCCACCATCCCCTTTCCCTGGAAGAGGTTGCACTGCCAGTAACATGGACAGGTAAATTCACCCACCAGGAAAAGGGGAAGAGCACAGTACAGGTGTGATCAGGGGAAGAGCAAAACTCGTAGGGAGCTGCCCGGCTGCAGTCAGCCCTCCACAGAGCTAAGCCTGACATCTGCACTGCCGAGTTCCAGCCTGCTGGGTCTGGAAAAACGCTGCTCTGGTTTAGTAACTCCTGGTCGCTGGCAGCTCCCCATTAAATCGCAGCGTTAATCAGAAACACATTGTCCATATTGTCAACACTTCGTTTAACCACTCCTATAAATTCAGTATTAGTGTTAAAAAGATTCTGATTTGATGGATGAAATAGTCATCCTCCTGCAAGCCAAACCCAATAAAAGTGAGCTAATAATTCAAGGGAATAAGGCAGAAGATACTCAACAGAGGCACAAATGGGTGAGATTTCCCTTCATTTGCATCCAGTTGGATGTGCCGACAGAAAGATACGGGAGGAGAACAGCTCTGTGCTGGCTCTTCTGGGAGCTGCTCATCCCCTGTGGTAGGTGGAATGATCAGGTAAGAGCACAGCACCCCAAAACTGCACACTGACATGTGACCAGGGATTAAATGGGGTGAATACACCATTCATGTTTCATCCTTTAAATACAGCACTGCCCCAGCACAGCAGCTCTTTGAGGCCTTTCTTGGCTTTCTGCAGCATCACCAAGAAGGTGATTTTGGAGCCATATGTGATTTATCTCATTATTACCATTTTTCTTGTTGCCTCTTAAATCAGCCATCCCTTGGTAGGATCACCTGGGAAAACATCCTGCAGCTGGGGATAGGGGGATAGGGTCATTCCACAGCCCCCTACAGCTTGCTGCCCACACTGCTCTGCCCAAGCCACTGCCCACCACGTTGATGCTTCCCAGCCCAGCCAGTGATGGGGGAATATCTCAAGTGATGGGATCTCAGACTGTATCTTTAAATTCTTAGTGTGTGGGAATCTGGGTCACCCATCTGGAGGTGAATCCAGGGGAGCTGTGGGGCAACAGAGCTGGAAGGCAGTGGGAGAGAAGCCGAGGCATGAGGGATACATGGTGCTGGTGCAGCTCCAAGCACAGCACTCAACATCCAGGCACCAACATCCCCGAGATCCCACTGGCACGGCGGCTGCAGGAAGGGCTGGGGGGCACCATGGGACCATCTCTGCCCAAAGTGGGCCCTCTAGGCATGGCCAGCAGTGGGGTCCTGCCTGTGCCCCACAATGCTGACTTGGTGCCCCTCAGGCTTGGCCACGATTCCTCCAGCATATCCCCAGGAGTGGGATTAGCCCAAGAAGCACCACAGTGACCCAAATTCCCCACCACTCCACTTCTTATTAACAAGCCAGGCCTCAGATTCCTGATGTAATTGCATGAACCAAGAGGCTTTCAGCACTTCTCATCCTACACAAATAGTTTCCATTTTGATTCCCAATCTCCTCAACAAAGTATTTGAAAGTTGTTTTTACTGCAATATGAGTATAAAAAAAAATAGCTCCACTCAGTGAACTTGGAAGTAATGGAATAATAATCCAACAACACAAGCCTTCTTGGAAAACTCTTCTGAGAATACCAGTGCCCTTGGGCATGTCTAGAGCCTTGTTTATTAAAACAATATAGTTTAAGAATTAATGCATTTATAAAGCAGGACTTATTACATAAGAATATTGTGCTTCTTTCATCATTGCAAAGGTTCTGGTTACTAAATTAATGTGACCCATTTGAAAGGTTTTTATCTTAATCTTATTTGGATTTTGGTAGCTGTTTTTGAGAAAAATATGGAAGAGGGAATAAAAGGAAACCTTTGCACAAATACTCCTGTCAGCCAAACTCTTCACGGGTTCTGCTTCTTCAACTGAAGAATGCAAGAAGAGATCAAAATTAGGGGAAATAAATCATATTTCCAGAAAAATCTGTATTTGTGTTGGAACGTCTGATGGAGCAGGGAGATACTGAGGGACTGGGCAAGTTGGGAAGAACTCAAAGCAAATGAAGGTTCTAATTCTGCAAGCAATTAAGCCCGTGGTACTTGGCGTGTGAGCCGGGCTGGCTGCAGGACCAGTGCTCCAGTGGCACCAGCCCTTGCTGGAAGCCCAAGGAGAAAGGTGCTCTCAGGCTCTCTGCAGGAAGGGATGGCCATGGCCAGGACTCTTTCCTGTGCCTCTGCCTGCTCCTGAACTGTCAAGGGTCTGGGGAGGAGCAGCAGCCCCTGCCAGCTCATCTGCCACGAGACCAGGGCTCAACCTGCTCTAACCCAGCCCCGTGTCAGGCTGGCTGGTTCCTTCCTGCCCAAAGGGCTTCAGGGATTGCTGGGCTGCTCCAGATTGGGTTGGTTTGGTTTTCCTCTTCTTCCAGGAATTTGGTGTGATAAATCAAGGGAGGTGAGCCCTGCTGGTGACAGCACCTGGAATGAGCCTGCAGGGCTGGCTCATCTCCTGGGTTCTGAGGGGGCTGGACATGGAGGAGGGATGGGATGGGATGGACTGCTCCCTCTGGCAGCCAAAACAGTCTCACATCCCACATTGTGCCTCCCTAGCAAGGGGCTCTTTGCCATCTCCAGTCCTTGTGCTGTAGAGGCCCTGGGGAATTATTTTAAAGTACCTTTTGGCTGAGAAACCCTGGATTTCATAAGCCCTTTCCCATGTAATTTTTTTGCAGTTTTTTACAGTGATATCACTTTAAGGTTTCCCATAGCTGCAGAATTTCTTCCAATTAATGGAAAAAACATTAATGTCCCTTTAGGGAAATAACTTTTCCATTGCTGAAGAATCTCTTTGCTTGTGCCTCAGGCACAAAAGCCTCTGGATGAGCAGGTCCTGGAGAGCTCCAGAGGGCACAACAGAGACAGACGAGGGGCAGGGACAGTAACTGTTGCAGGCACAGTGTGCAGATGACAGTCTGCCATCAGCACCTGGGCTCACTGTGGTACCCAAAAGGAAAACACTCTGTACGTAGTTGCATGGGCAAGTTTCCAGATACTAAGGAAAAGCCACATCCTATTATTTCAAGAAGTTAAACCACAATTCATATCTGATATCAATGACACCGAGAAACCTGCGTGGCAGCATGGCCTGGCGAGGAGGACACTGGGCTTCTCAAAAGAGGAAAACCAACAGAAAAGATCTTTCTCTGACTGATCCCGGCTCCCAGGGTGTCCCTGGGGAAGTGGCTCATGCTTGGAGCCCTGAATGTGCTGTTGCTGCTGGCTGAGCCCAGTGCTGTGCCGGGATGATGGTCAGTGACAGTGTGGCACAGGGCACACAATCTACCCCTGTCTGGTAAGGGACACCAGCACAGGCAGGGATGTTATTTGGGAAAAATAAGTTTCACCTCATAAGTGAAGGATGACTTTTGCAGGACAGATTGCCACACAAAAGCTGCCTGAAGGACCTGCTCTTGCTGGAGAGGTTGAAGCAGCAGACACACAGCTCTGGGAAATCTGAGGCTGTTGTGAGAACATCATGCTGCTCCTCCCCATTATCCCAAATAAAAGCAATTATGTGTGTTTCGATCCCTGATACCTTCAGTCAGTCCCTGGGACACTGAGCAGACGGTGTAAACAGGACACGCTTCAGCAGGGCTGTAAATACAATTTATGGCTGCTGCAGCATTCAGCATTCAGTCCACGGGATGCTTTTAAAAGCACATGTGCCGCCTTCTTACTTAGAGGTTTCACCATTTGGGAACATTTGATCCCCTCCTGTCAGTTTCTGGGATGCTGAAATGTCTATGATCAAAGTTGAAAAGCTGACAAGCATTTTGGTGACCTGTTTCAGTCTTCTGTGCCATGTGCTCTTGCTTTTTGCACCCTCAGTTCAAACACACGTCCTTTCACAGGGCAGAATCCTAATCCGTGGTTAATTGTCACCCTGTCCTTTGTGCACAACCAGAATTTGACCCCTCAGGGCCAGTACTCCCAAATTAGGGTTCTACCTAGGAATGACTTCATTTTCTCCACTGGCTTGCAGGTTCTGTGATTCAGAATCATCCTTTAATAGGACAAGATCAAGCACCTAAGGAAAAATGCTGGGGGGAAAATCAGGAGAAAAGAGAAAAACAGCAACAACCAACCATACAGGACATTTCTGAAGGTTTTTCTGTATTTCCCTTTCCCAGGGGATCTCCAGCTGCTCCTTCCCAGCCTCTCCTGGGTGCGATAGGCAGCCCCCACACGCCCCAGGCTCCGCAGCCCTGGGTTGTCTGATAGGGCTGAGGCGGTGGAAACTTCACTCCTTCCAGCTTCAGTTTTCAGTTGAAACTCTTGGCAATGTTTCTGTTTTGCTTAAGATCAAGTTCCACCTTCTCCCCGTGGTGCAAGAGCTTGGCCTGGGTCTCAGAGGTTTCTGGCACTGGCAGCAGCCTCTGAAGCAAGTGGAACTCTCGGAGTGACTGGAGGAACTTCCCAGTGCTGTCATCTCTGCCAGGGAGCAAACACCACGCTTGGACACAGACTGAGCAAAACAATCTCCTGTCACTAGGGCATGAAGGCAGCGAGGATTCCTGGGGAAAAAGTAGGACAGAGGCAGCCTGGAAAGTAATGGGCAAAACTAGAACCTGACAGAGAGGGGGACAGGAATGTCCCCTGCACTCCAGAGTTGATACCGTTAAATTCAGTGACAGCACAGAGAGGGATTTTCTCTCAATAAAGACTTAAAGGGTTTTAAAGACTGAACAAAAATAGCTCTGAAGAGTGTCTGAAATGGTTCAACTCTGGGATTCCAGGCTTGGAGCAGCATTTTAGGAAAATTTTTGATAGAGTATTTCCATTGGAAATGGCAGTTTCAGGGAGCTGAGGACACATCAGAGGAATAGATCGATTTCAAGGACATTTTAACTTGGATTTCATTTTGCTACTGCTGATAGTTTTGTTTGGTGTTTGTCTTTGTGTTTCAGCAAACATTTAACAAATAACAATAATATTTGCTAAGACTGTCAAATTTCAGCAAACTGAGGCGTGACTTTCTCAATTCAAAACACCATTTTAAAAACCACTTTCTGCACAGGATACACTGCTTTCTAGCTGGTTTTAATCTCTTAATGGAAAGGTTTGCTGTGATTATTACTTTGAATGACGTTGATTCAGGATGATGAAAGCACTGGCAATGATGTCATTCCTGCTGTTTGTTTGGCAACAGGGAGCTCCCACCCTCAGAGGTGTTGGCACAGGCAGCATCTGGACCGCAGGAGTTCAGTGACATCAGGAGGACACACCGGTGCCACATGTGTGGCTGGGTGTTATTATTCCCTATGGCTGTGTGCTATATGCTGACTCTTCCAGGAGTACCCACACCCTGAGCCAAGGGAGCAGCAGGAGAAGCTGAGGGGAAGAAAAGCAGCAGGAAGCTCTGTGGTGCCCACGAGACCGTGGCTGTGAGGGTCTCCATTCCCACAGGGATGGCTCCAGCACAAGCCAGGGCTGCTGGAGGGGATGGTAGTGCAGCAGAAGCACCCAGACAGCTCTGCCCTGGGGATTTTTCTCTTGGACTGCTCCCTTGCCAGCACCTGATGAGCCAAGATTTTAATTGGTGTGAATGCGGGATATACGACTGAAGCCAGGGAAAGGAAGAAGTGGCTCCAGTAAGCACTTTGCAGGCAAAAGGGGTAGGGAGGGCAGTTTAAGCAACTTCTGTTTAAGGAGAAATCCCCTCTGGCTGGGAGCTCAGGCTGCCGCGGCCGTGGGTCCAAGGCACCCACGGCACCAGGAGGCACCCACAGCAGCCGTGCTCTGCGGAGGGGGAGAGCCAGGGCAAAGACCCCGAGTGCCCAAGAAAGCTTCCACAGAGACTCACGACCGCAGTGTTAAACTCCTCCACGGATTTGTCGGCAGTGTGATAACGGCGGCGATAGCGCGATAACGGCGGCGATAGCGCTGCCGTCGGGGTTGATGTTATCGCGCCGAGGCTGAATGGGCTACGGGAGCCTTGGAGCTTTGGAGCCTGAAGGAAATAAAGCCCTCGGTACAATAAGCGGATCAGATAAGTCAGGAGAAAAAGGAATTGCATAAAATAAAAATAACTCATCTCTCTCCGGTTTTCACTACATACAAAAAGCAAGAGCTGATCCCGAAAGACACCCGGTGCTGAGCGCCCCGGGGCTCGCGGCCAGGGCTCTTCCCTGCTTTTAAGAACAGCGGGGTGCTCTGTAGCCGGGGTTAGCGCATCACCCCGCTCTGTCCTTCCAAGAGCACTCAGGTAAGCATTGAAACCCAGGAAATGCTAATACTACATTTTATTACATTTTAAAGAGACAAAAACTCCTCTGGCCCAAGTCTGCTGTGCAAAATAAACGCAATTTGAGTTCCTTGCTCTGCACGCCGGGGCCGGGGCACTCGCTCCGTGTACATAGAGCAGCTGTAACATAACGCTTTCCTGGGGCTCTGAAGCTCCAGCGGGGCCCCAGCCTGACTTGGGGAAGGAATTGGGTTCACATAACCCTCACTTAAAAAATAGACTGGCACATTTTTGCTTTATCAAACTCTATTTGCAAAAGACTAGGGCTAAATGATCTGAAAAGGTTATTTTGAAACAGGGTCACCCTCACTGCCACAGGTCTAATAAAACAAAACTATGGCCAAATTAGAAACATATTTCATCTAATAGGGGGAAATATAATTGGTGAATCTGTCTGGTGTTTGACCTACAGTATTTATGCTAAATGAAAGTTTAAGCATATCACAATGCAGCACGAACAAGAAAAGCTGCATTCACTCTGTGTTCTGTGGTTTGATCCCTTACCCTTAACCCTTAGCTCTGCACGAAAGCCAACATCAGCATTAGCTTTGGCCATGTTGCTCAGATGCTGTGAAAGAGAATGGATGGCCAAGGGCTGCAGGAGTGATGAGTGATTCTGGGAAAATACCAGAAAACAAAAATGGGGTTCAGAAACTGCTGTAGGGTGTCCCTCTAAAACTGAGGCCCCTCAGGGCCAGGAGTCTGACATCTGGCTCCAACAGTCTCCATGTGCCAGGTCAGGTTTGAAGCCAGGACAAGACTGATGCTGTGCAGGAGGAAGATGGGCGGCTGCTGTGGGGGTGTCCTGGTACTGCTGTCCCCATGACACACAGAGCTGTGTGGGCATGGAGTGGGTACAGTAAAAATATTAATTCTGCAACATCAGAGCTAAAATATCACACCCTGGTCATGAAAGCACAGTGCAGGGCTGAGTTTCCAGGGTGTCTGATGACACAGGAGACACAGGAGGCTGTGTGACCCTCACACAGCCCCAGCCCCACTGTCTTTCACAGAATTCCAGAATGGTTTTGTTTGGAAGGGACCGGAAAACTCATCTCATCCACCTCCCTGCCACAGATAGGGACAACTGGCCTTGGACATATCCAGGGATGGGGCAGCCACAGCTTCTCTGGGAAACCTGTGCCAGGGCCTGCCCACCCTCACAGGGAAGCTCATGGAAACAAACTTTTCCAAAGCTGCTCCACACCAGACACGGGAATCACAGATGTGACCATGCACAAAGCCGTGCCATGGGCAGATCCCGGGGCTGATGGATGGTACCAGCTTAGGGCTGTCCAGGGGTGGCTCTCCCAAATGCTCTGAGCCTGCCCTTGCCCCACAGCCCCAACCCGAGGCAGGTGCCCTCAGGGGGCTGTGCTGTGCTCAGGTGCACTCGCTGATGATGCAGGAGGTGCAATTTGTGGTCAACCAGCTGTTTGCAATTCCCATCACCCACAGAGCCCCTCCTTCCACCCCCAAATAATTTATGTTCTGCATAAAAGCAAGAGGATCCTTGAGCAGCAGTGATGGATGAAGGAGATTATTAACAAGGATATAATTTTAAGAGAGTCTGTCTTTTTGTTCCTTGGAGTTACATAACATTTCATAAATTCATAACAAATTGGTTCCTAACTGGTTCTCCTGACAGCAGGCATCTTGGCCAACCCAGTGGGATCACAGCGTGTCATGCCCTGAACCCCAGGCTGAACAGAGCTCCTGGGTTCCATCCACAGGGATCTGCTTTCCACAGACCACATGGGTCCTGGGTCTGGCTCAGGTGAAAATAACTGGAACAACCACAAAGGAATGTTCTCATCAGCTCTTGCCAACTTAAAGGAAGAATCAGGTGAGGTTTTGGCAACGCAATTGAAACAAGCACAGTTTATCCAGCTTCAAGAACCCATGTTGCCATCAGTGCTGCAGAGTCCCCGACCAGCATCCTCAGCCTGGAGGAGAAGCCAACCCACTCCCAGCCTCCGCCTGCCCCCCACTCCTTAGCTCCCTCCAGCACGAGGGTCCTGGCTGGACAAACAGCACCAAGCACCATTCACAGTCACTTCCAGGCCACCGCTCTCTGCCTTTCCCCCAGACTGGCTTTGGAGGTTGGTCTCTCCTTTCCCAGTGGAGGAGTGGGATGGCAGAGATACGCGGCGTCTGTGACGAGCTATCCTGACAGGGACGTGTGCTGGTCCCCATGTTCCCCAGCACTCAGCAGAGACATGTAGCTCAGCCAAACGCACGCAGCTATGATTCATCCCTCACAGGAGTTCAGGCTGAAAACAAAAATCCCAAGCAAACAATCCTTTCAACTCCGAGGCCCAGTAAATGGGCTCCTCAGACAGGAGGGATGCACAGCTCTTCCCACCTAAACACCTGGGGAGCGCCGTGTGGGGCAGGACCGGGCTACGTGCACGGGGGCTCAGCGTGCTGAGCATGACACACTGAAATCCCAAGCAGAGCAGCAGGACTACAAAAACGAGCTGAGAGGATGGACTGAGAAGGCAGAGAGCTTATTTCTTTTCCCTTTTTTTCACCCCTTTTTTTCTTAAAAAGCTTCATGTGGAAGAGAAAGAGGCTAATTAAATTCTTTTGCTGAACATATTTAGCAAGTCTTTCAGAGAAGTGATTGCATTTGGCCACAGTCCAACAGCCAGAAGATAGGATTGTGCTCAGGAACAGGCGAGAGCAGAGCGCTGATTTAGGAGGATCCAGGCAGGTCCCAGCTGACAGGGTCTGGCCTGTCTCAGGCACCGTGGGAGGAAGGATGAGGGTGGCCAAGGTGGCTTTCTCGAATTCCTAGTGCATGAGGTCAACACGGATCTCGTCTCCACAACATCCTCCAGTGCCTAATTGACAGTGTTCTTCAAGTGTGCAACGGCAGCCCCAACCACACTGCATCCCCAACACAACATTAGTATCTATTCAGCACCAAGCATCCCATGCATCCAAAATTCAGCAAAACTGCTTGTTGCACCAGCAGCCCGGAGACTCCAGTCAGCGCTGCACTGATGTCGGCACATGCAACGATTTCCAGCCTTGTTCATGTTCAACAGGCACCAAAAATGTCTCTGAGTTTGGGTGCTTGGCTAAGCCGCTTTACAGGTTCATTTTCAGCTGAATTCCAGGCTTTCTTATGGGTCCCAGCACATGGACAGGACCTTCCACACAGGACCATGGAAGGATGTTTGTTGCCCACTACAAGTGCTCCTGGCTGGGAGGCATGGCACCATGCACCCCTCCAGAACCTCAGGGACATTCTGCAAGCACGGGGGTGCTCAGAACCCCTGGCCACAGCGCCAGCATGGCCATGTGGGGTGCCATGCCGTGACATGGGCAAGGAGGGGCCACAAGGCAGCCTGGCCCAGAAATCCCCCTGCATCCTCACGGCAGACGTTTTCCCACAGCAAGCCCCCGACCCAGGCGCTGCAGGACACCCTCCCCACATGGCAGCTGCTGCCCCGTGGGATTTTGGCCCCTGTGGGGTGGCACATTTACATCTCCTCAGCACATTTCCATCTCTTCACCTATTTCCGGGGCAAATTGCCTGGTTTTATGGCGCCTGACCGGCTCCCTCGGGGACAGCATTAGGCAGGCAGGCAGTGAACCACGGCAAGAGGTTTTGCTTTTCCCACAAGGTTCCTGTGAGAAAGGCCTCCCTCCTCCCTCCCTCCCTCCCTCCTTCTGCCTTTATCTCATCTCCAAGGGCACTGAGCTCAGTCCTCGCTACCCCTGGGTGCTGGAGAGACCCACGTTGCTCCCGAGCACCTGTCAGCACCACCCTCCACTCACCAGCTGCACCCCAGTGCCCGGCTACTCTGTCACGAGGCTTTTCCCTCGGATTTCAGCTCTTCGGTGTGAGTGGCCCTTATGCAGGAGGAAGCTGGGAATGGCTCTAAAGCCTGAGATGTGCCAGGTACAATTGCTACTTCCTTCCTCCCGGAGCCCTGAGCATTGGCAGCCTCAGGGCACTGTGGGCTCTGCCGACACCAGGATCCAACAGTCGGCACCACATCATTCCCAGACCTGCTGTGCATGAGGAGGGGGCCACAGGACCCCCAACCAGCCCTGCTCGGGTCAAGCTCTGCCCTGGGGCAGTGTCTGTGGTGACTGTGCCACCTAGCAGCATTCCCAGGAGCACTGGAGATCCCAAGGGGGCCAGACCCCCAGCAGGACCGGTCAGATGCACTCGGTGGGTGCCAGTGTCCATGGCAGCTGGCCCCCTGCACATATTCTTCGGCACTGGGGCTCCCACTGCCTTGTTCACACAAGGCGCTGGACTGGGAATGTCCTGACAGAGGCGGCCTCAGTCCAAGCAGATGTTTCAAATTTATTGTTAACCCGTATTTATTTGGACTGATAATAACAGGCAGCCCTCCAATTGTGCCAGGAGTTTTTACAATAAACTCAAGCTCACACTATCAAAAGTAAATCTACTAACAGTGTTATCCACCCCACCCATTCCCGTGATTCCCACTGGCACGTCTGGGTCCCTCTGGGATGGTAGCTCCCCTGCTGCATGTCCTGGACCCAATCAACCTCTCCGAGCATCTCTGTAGCACCACGCGCTCCCTTAGCCCCTTCCCCAGCTAAAGCCCCTTTTTAATTGCCTTCAGAGAGAAGCAGTGACACTCTCTGCAGGGAGGATTGATTTAGACATGCAGTTTTCTCCACAGACATTGCAAACGGTTGTAACAAGGTCACAGAGAAAAACAATTTTATCCTCTGATTACTGTAACATGATATGAGCTTGGAATTGCATCCACTTTGACTATTTATTTAGGCATTGCTTGTCTGGCCCCTGAAGAAAACTCCTCAATGCAGGAACCATGTGGATGGGATCAGGATTGCTTCCAGTGTTTCCCAGTCCTCCCCACGGCTCCCCAGTGCTTCTCCATGCCCCCCAGTTCTCCCCAGCCACCTGCAAGTGCAGTTCCTGGGTGCTGGAATGGAGCTGCCACAGCTCCAGGACTGGCAGAGCTCAGCACAGTGCAAGTCTCAGCCATTAAAAAATGAGGTGCACCTTCCTGCACCCTTTTTTGTGAGCCCAAATTGGCCTGCTTAGAAAATGCAGCAGGGAAAGCATATGGCCTCATCTCTTCCTGATCAAGCCAAATCCATACAGAAAAATTGATCCAGCACTTGTAGGTACCTCCCTGTGTGAGGATACCCATGCCAAGTGAAATATTACAAATATTCGGTGAATTGTCAAAATAATGGGAATATAACAAGGTCCGAATACTGAGCCATCCGATTGCAATCAGCCCTAATTCCAGCAAAGCCACGTTTAAAGGAGATTGTTTTGTCAAAGGTTTTTCATGGCCCAGTGGCTTTGTAGCACAAGGTTGTTTGGATCAAGTAATTTCTGATGAACATTTATTATAGAGAGGAAATGTCACATTCATTCTATGCTGTGAAAGTTCATAAACTTGCTTGGATAATTTAAGAGCTTCTCAGCCCGTAACCTGTTGCTTCAGGAAATATTTAAATGCAGAGGACAGGCAGAGCATGAGGCTGACCATGGCATCCACTGAGGAATGCTGGGACTGGAGGAAGCTGTGGTACTGTGGGAAGCCCAGGGATGCCCATTCAGCACAGCCAGCAGAGAGCCCCCACCACCACCTAGGAATGGACCAGGCACTGGCACTTGGCATGGAAAAGCGCCAGTGTGGACAGCAGTGCCCAGGAGTGATGTGCTGCAGGTGCCCAGGGTGTGGTAGAGAAGGATGGGTGTTCTTGGCTGGGGAAGTAGTGCCCAGGGACAAGGGGCCAGATGGAATCTCAGGAGAGGGACCAGCATCGCACCACATCCTGCCACGTCCTTGCCGTGAGGGTTAACACTGCTCGGGGTGGAGGTTTTGCTGACTCTCTCTCTTACATCATGGCTGTGCTATGAGGCCTGGCAGGGCTCCCACTCTGCAGCTCCCGGCTCCAGCCTCTGTCATTTTTGGCACAGAGGAAGGGAGCCTCAGCCGGGGCAGCAGGGAGGGGGCAGAGGGACCGAGAGCGCCCACTCCCTTCGCTGGGATCTCACCGGGGGGATGGAAGGGACCAAAAATGCTTGTGCAGCTCCCAGCTCTTAACTGAGGGGCTGGGGAGATGGCTGTGTGCAGCACAGCTTTGCATGGCAGTGTGGCACAGTGTGGCCAGCACAATGTGCTCCCTGAGATGCCTTTGGTCCGTCAGGACAAACTGTGAATCTGTGCATTTCCACAGGACCTGCAGAGCCGGAGCTGACCCAGCCCAGCCAGAGGCGCCCAGCTCCGGCCCCACACTCCAACAGTGAGGCACTGGCCTCAGGAATGAACTCACAGAGCAAAACCAGGCAGCCGGAGTCAAGTACTCCCTAAAATCATCAATTACACCATGACAGCCCAGAAGGAGAGGAGGGGAAGTCGGGGACACACTGTGGAGGGGAGGGGAAGGCAGAAGGAGAGAGCAGTAGTTAAAGCCCCGCTGTGAATCAGGAGGCACAATGACATTTCCAGACGCACAAAGCTTTGGGTGAGTGTGTGACAGCTCCAGAGCTGGAGTTTTGGGAGCCAGTCTGGAGATGAAATGGGGCAGCGGGATGAGCATCACGAGGGAATGGTGTGGGTGCAGCGCTGGTGGGTAGCTGGGCATGTTCATACTCTGAAAGAGAGAATAAACACACTATGGATAAGGTTTGCAGGCAAGACTTGGCTGGGATGAGCTGGGATGACTTGCACATACCACCAACAGCAAAAGATACAGGACTTGGAAGAATTAAGGAAACACAGGATACAACCAAGAAAAATACAGCTGGGAACAGCCAAGACACAAGGTAGTGACAGGGAGGAAACAGGAGAATCTTGATGGGAGAGGGAGAAAAGGATTCCACATAGAAAATTTGGGATGAGTCTGCAATGATGGATGGAAATCAAAGGTCATTTCAAACTCCACTATTGTTTCAGTCCATGGGATCGTGCATCAGTCTGCTGCCGAGTCCTACAGAGCCTGCCCACGCTCTGTTCTGTCCTAGACCTGCCATGAGGGACCCAAGGGGACACTCTACAGGTCCCTGAAGGGGCTCTAAGCTTCCTGCTGCCCTGGCACACTCCCTACAGCCAGGACACCCTGTGCCCCTCTGTGCCATTGCCCAGCACTGCCACCACAAGATCCCTCCAGCAGTGCCAGACCCACCCAGGATGCTGATTGCAGCTCTATATGATCATCTTTTTATTGAAAACACAAAAATATCCACAAAGAATTTACAAGCATGTCTCCTCAATTTCACATCTGGAACATACATAAAAGATGGCTGGAGAATGGGATTTCTTTGGAGAGTAGGAAACAAAGTGCCTTGCCACTAACTTATTTTAGCATTTCTCTGTAATGTGATTCCCAGTTCCTTTGGTTATCAGGAACCCTGATTGTTTTCCCGCTGAAGAGGCGATTTCAACGCCCAGCGCAGTGCGGCCCGTGTTTGGGATTCTGGGGTGGGTTTTTGATATCTACTAATTTCTCCATGCTGAGGCAAATTTGTCACACACATGGGTCTGTTTGATTTCATTAAACAGAATATTTAAGCATAAAAATTGTTTAATCGCCTTGTGTCATTATGAGATGAATTTCATTTTGCATACATTTGCATATTTCATCAAAATTAAGGTTGCTAATATGCAAATGAGAGCCAGGTTGCGGCTGAGGTGTTTATTGTAATAGCTGCAGGCTGTTCCACTTGAAAAGCTTCTGGGCGGCGCAGTGGAAGGGGGTGCAGGGACCCCTCTGAACACCTTTTAGAATCAATTTGCTGGTATTTTTCCCACTAATGCCCCTGCAAACTGCCCAGGACTGTGATGGGGATACAGGGTCTGCAATGGACGCCCAGGGTCTGTGATGGGCATGCAGGGTCTGCGAGGAGCACCTGAGGTCCCACCCCAGAGCCTCATTTCTCCAAGGAGGGAAGTCTCTGCAGGTTCCCTGTACTGCAGCAAAAGTCATTGCAATAAAACCAACCTCCAACCCTGTGGAGAGAAGAGGGGGGAGATGGAGCACTGGGGCTGACCCCGGGAAGGTCCCTGGGTCTGGGACAAGCCCCAGAAATGTTCTGTGTCCCCCAAAGCCTGGGAAGCAAGGCATCTCCCCGCTCTCATTGAACACAGTGAAGGTCAAGCACCAAGTTCCTCCAGACCCCTTTGAGAGGCCCAGACAGACAAATCATGAAAATCAATCCACAGTGGGTAATTAATGCAGCCTTCATTAGCACACAGTGCCTGAACGATCTGCATCCAGCCTTCTGTGCTTCACAGCAGCCCAATAAATCGGGAGGGATCCAGATATCCCAGCACCAGGCGCTGCCTCACTTTTATTTCCCAATCGATGCAATGGCCTCCCCAGCCCTGGCACTGTCAGCACTTTCACTGCTTGGAGTGTGAAGCTTCAGAAATTTTATATGATGTGGCAACAGTCCCTTACATTTAATTTTTAAAATCTTTTCTTTACTTGTTATTTATTAGATATTTTACGCTTTTAACCCATTCCAGAGCCAAATTTTTATAAAGAGCCGTCTCATGCATTGGGCAACTGTTGTTTTGTACATGTTGGAGTAGCAACTCACAAAGCCCATGATGGGCGATCAGCTCCTTCAACTGGAGTTTAGCAATTAAACCAAAATTAAGCGGTGAGTGCCGCAGCCATCCATCCATCCATCCCACACTGAGCCTGCCCTGCTGACTCAGCACCCAGCTCACAATGCAGAGGCGCAGGGTGAGCTCCTGCCTGGCCACAGACAATGTGAGCAGCACAAAGGAAAGAGCTTGTGGCAATTTTTAAAAGCTTTTGGAATTTGCATTTACAGCACAAGGGGCTTTTTCAGCACATATTAGTTGAATCAAAAATTATAACATTGTTTCTCCAAAGAAAACTCCAGCAGTGTCTTCGGTTTCATCAGCAGAGATATGCCTGGATACTAAGCAGAGGTAATCCTAGGGTTTTTTGGAGGGTGTTGTAAATAGTAGCCCTGAATGGCCACGCTACAGCTATTTATAAGGGAAAGTAACCCTGCACTCCCACAGCACAACAGCAAAGGAATGCAAATCCCAGGGCTGTTCCCAGCGTGTCTCCTCACACGGAGGAAGGCAAATGGGACCACCTTAAGTCCGCCTGAGAGGCTGAGGCTCAAAGGTATTTGTTTAAAAAAAACGTGTAGTGATTGCAGAGAAAAGAGAAACCTGAGAGCTCCTTCCCGAGCAGTCAGACAGGGTCACCAAAACCAGACTAAATAGTCTGACTGAGGGCAAAGCATGGGGCTGACTGAAAACTGATCCGTGGAATGAAGGAGCAGCCACAACCACCAGGCCAGGAGGGTTGGGTGGGAAGGCAGAGCCACCAGAGGGACCACAGTGCCACTGAGCCACCGAGCCACTGGAGAGGGACTGGAGGGACCAGAGAATGGCTGGAGGGACCGTGGTGTGACAGAGCCACTGGAGAGTGTCAGGAGGGACCAGAGAGCACCCAAAGGGACCACAGCGTGACACAGCACCAGAGAGCAGCCAGAGGGACCTCAGAGTCACCAGAGCGTGGTCAGAGGCATCACTGTGTGACAGAACCACTGTAGAGAGACAAAGGGACTGTGGTACAACTAAGCCCAGGCACAGGAGACCCCAGTACGGCCTCTCAGTGAAGGGGATCCCCAGGCCTTCACAGAAGGTGAGGTGAAGCTTCCCTGTCCTTGAGACTGCTCTTTCAATAGTTAAAATAATAGAGTGGAATCCAGAGAAGGGCTGTTCTCCTGCATTAGACAGCTCTTGCACCACCAGCAGGAACCCGCCACCTCATTCCACATCTTCTCGGTCAAGTCCCTGGAAGTGGATACTCACCCTGGCAAGGACAAACTCAAACCCCTCCAGTGCCTGAGGAAGCGGCATAACTCAGAGCTCATAACTCTTCATCCTTACTTCAGAGAGATGAAGCTGAACCTGGGAAATGCCTGCAATAGAACCAGACTGAAGTCCATAGTCTCCTTATCGCTCACATCTTACCAGTACACCACTAATAAATGGTGTTTTTTCCCAAAAGTGTTGCCTTACTCTCAGTCTAGATGGACCTTTAGAATTCCTCACAGAGCAGCTACAGGAAAGGAGCTCCCAAAAGAAACAAGCAGAGACTTTACTCTCTCACTACGGCTGGGTACCATCCCCACTAACAGTGTCACACACCAGCATCTCCCAGAACACACAAACTTGTTTCACACTTAGTCCTTGCTCAGAACAAGCAATCTCCCCTGGGACAAGGCAGACCCCACAAAATTTACCCAAATCCAGTTTCCACGGCGTTAAGGCTCTCACCCTGTGGCGAGCTTCATCTGCCCCCCGTTTCCACCTGTGAAGAGCAGGAATGCAGGAACAAGCCCTCCCCCAACCTTCAAAGGCCTGCTGCAAGCACTGCAGCCAGTTAATGAGCTGTAGTCAGGCTGGGGGTCTCCTCTTAGGAGGCTGGAGGGGTCTTGAGGGCTCTCTGCCCTGCTCACTGCTAGCCTGTGACATGCTGTGCCATTGCCAGTGTCACCATCTCTCTGAAGGTATTTGCCTTCTATGTGTCTGTATCTTGCTGCCCTGCTGGGTTTTGGTTGGTTAGTTGGTTTGAATTTAGATTTTTTTGCAAATTCCTTTTGCTCTTATGAATTTTCTTAACCTTTTCATACACTTTAGTTGAGTTCTTCCCTCTTTGAGAAGAACTTTGGGAGCTGAAGGGCATCCCATGAACCCTCCTGTGCCCGTGGCTGGGACAAAGGGAGCACACAGGGTTACTGACCCCTTCCAATTCAGCCAAACCAGCGGCAGATGACTGAGTAAACAGGAGGTGCTGCCAGAGATCAGGCAAGCAAGAAACACAGTCAATTCTTTTAACTTATGACTGCACTTAATTACTGCCTTTCCTCCCTTCATAAGCTACACATGGGATTAATAATAATGCTGAATTAGATATGCTCTCTTACAGAATGATGGAATCGCTTGGGTTAGAAAAGACATCTAAGATCATGAAGTCCAACCATTAACCCAGCACTGCCAAGGCCACCTCTAAACTATGTGCCCCAAGTGCCACATCCACACAGCTTTTAAATTCCTCCATGGATGGGGATCCCACCACTGCTCTGGGCAGCTGTGCCAGGGCTGAGCAAGTCTTTAGGGTAAGGAATTTTTCCTCATATCCAGTCTAAACCTCCCCTGGAGCTGCTTGAGGCCATTTCCTCTTGTCCTGTCACTTATTCTTGGGAGTAGAGTCCAACCCCCATCTGGCTCCAACTTCCTGTCAGGGAGTTGTAGAGAGCAAGAAGGTCCCACCTGAGCCTCCTTTTGTCCAGGCTGAGCCCTTCCAGGTCCCTGAGCTGCTGCTTATATGACTTACTCCAGTCCCGTCCTCAGCTCTGTGAAGTTTCACTGCACTCCATCAGTTATCGTGGGCTTCACCCGGGCACAGCAGTGGGTGCAGTGCTCAGGGACACCTTAGTTACAGGAAAATGTAATTCCAGAAGCCCAAACTATGTGCTAGGCTGTGTCTGACTGTTTGCCTGTGATGTTTGCCAACTGCTATCTCATTAACTGTACAGGAAATATAATTGATATTTCTGCAGAGACGTGACACTTGCGCCTCTGCTGAAATAAGAAGAGTTACTCAGGGCTTCACATCACTCCTGTTTGTTGCTTCCCATAAGTGATACTGCCTTGTTTTGGGAAGAATTCCAAGAAATAAGAGCTTACCAGAGAGGCCTCTTGAAAGTATGGGCAGCTTTATGTCAGCCTGGGAGCTCCCTCAGACACAAATCTTCTAGAGGAAAGAGTGGATTCTCTGCTGTTTGCAAAAGGGCCACAAATGGGAAATAAAATGTTTGTGCAGCTTGTTAATGTGAAAAACATCCATTTGGGAGCAGATTCTATGATTAGTCTGGGTGAGACTGAGCAGGCTGCCTGCAAGGTGCTTGAGAGGGAGGTGAAGGCTGTTTTCAGAGATACCTGCAGCCCTGACCATGAGGTCAGGCCACAGACTGGTCTAAGCCCTGGTAACTGGGATGTTCCCAGCCAGTGCAGGAAAGCAGTGTGGTGTACATGTCCACATCTGGTCCCAGATGTGCTGTGACTGAGGGCCTGTGTGATGCAGGGGGATGCAGAAGACCCTCTCCCACTTTTCCCCTCTCCTCTGGTGAGAAGCAGAACAAGGCAATTTCACTTCCTTCGGGGATCACAGTTGGCAGCTGCTTACTGTCAATGTGCACCTGAAACCTCCCTCCAGGCACTCCCACTGCTCCCCTTTTATCATCTCCTCCCCACACCCACTGTCCATCAGCAAACAATGCTTTCCTTGGGGGGTAAGCCAAGGCTGGAGGTGTTCTGCATGGCACTGGGGTGTTGGGGTGAAGGGGCATTGTGGCTGGGTGACCTCTGCCACCAGTGAGCAGCAGAGGACATGAGGGTCTGCACAGTGGGGATAACCAGAGAGAACATGAGCAGGATTCCCGGCAGCAGAAGAGAGCAAGTGTTCAGGGCAGAGCACGCTCCAAGGAGTGGTTCTTAGCTGGTTCAAAGCCTGAGTTCAGCAGATATTCCTGTGTACCTGTCTGCAAAAAGCAGCTCTCCCCTCAGGACACATCACAAACCTACAGGAAAGAAGAATTTCTGGTTTGGTGGTTTTGTGTCCTCACCCATTTCGTCTTTTTATTCCAAGAAAATACTGGGCTCCACTAGGAGGGGGAAATCTCTACAGACCATTCCATGTGTTGGGAATGCTCTGACAAATGGCTCTGCCACCATTGTTGCTCTGCCTTCTCTCCTTCTGCTAATCCTGTGATTTCTGGTATTATTTCTTGCCATAAAGTCTCATCACCTCTCTTTTGAGATTTGCATGGAGTTCATACATGACAAGGCTTTTTTCCCTGGGATGAAATCTCTTGAAATCTGATCCATGAACACATCTAAACAGGAGCACTAACAGGAAACTCAGAGATATGGAAATGTAAATGAGTCCCCAATCAATAAAGATAATTATAGTGAGAGATAGACTGACATACAGTATCTTGAGGCTTTTTTCCTTGTCTTCCAAGGGGCTCCCCAGAGGCACCACAGACACTGGTGAATGTCTTTTCAAGGCTTTCTATGGCTGGGAAGAATTGTTCCCTGGAACAGGCGAGGGAGCGACGTTGCCAAGCCCACAATGTGCCCGCTGCCACCGGAGCCAAACCTCTCTGGCAGATCAGGGCCAAGGAATCCAAGTGCAGTCATTGCTGAGGGATTTTCAATTCCATAGTTCATTTTTCATCAACATCCTAGTTTGGTTTTTTTCTCTAATTATAGGCAGCATGATGAAAAGATCAGCATTATTTGACTTGCTTTTTAACTTTTAAAAGATGTTAATAGTTTTACCCGATTAGCCAGGGGTCTTAGCAGTTCTAAATGCCAACTGCTGCTGACTTTTGCAGAACCCAAGACAGAGAGGTTGGTCCCCTCCCCATGCCTCACCTGCACGTTTCTTTAAGGACTGATGGAGCAGGTCACCCCGTATTTTCCACTGTGGCCAGTTGGCCAGTGTCATGGCACAGGGAGCAGAGAAGTGGAGAAAGTACAGAAAAGCCTGAAATGGGAACAGTGGAGAGGAATCAAACACACAGCAGCTTTGAGTCAAGATCTCCCTGAGCTGGGTCACCACATCCCTCCAGCTTGTTGTCCCCATGTCCAAAGGGGCTCCCGTTCGATGCAGCGCCTGTGGCTGACAGCGCTCAAGGGTCAGTGGGGAACCATCACACCCTGGTCCTGTCTGAGCACAGCCCAGATGTGGCTTTTCTGTTGGGTCTTGATGAAGTTTTTCTCAAGTCCGGCTGTGTTTCAAGAGCTTTGTCCCTCATGCACAAACCTCACTTCCTGCCTAGTGCTCAGCTGGATCATCTTTACTTGGAAGAAGAACTTCTAAACTTCCTCAACAAAGTTCATCTTGTTTGAACTAGTGAAATAATCCCTAGTGCGAGCTCCAAGAAAGACCTTTTAAGATTTCCTGCTTGAACCATGTCCCTCACATGAGGAATGATGGATGCTTACGAGGTCATCTCCCCATCTGTTTTCAGCTCCTTCAAAAGACACATCTGACAACTCTGACGCAACCCCAAACCCAACGCATCTCTTCCTCCATGGCAGTATTTTAAATATATGTATCTGCACTTGGAAAGGAATGAAGTTGTGAATATGGTGGTTAAGGTCACACCATTACGGGTGGTTAAGGTCACGCCATCTGACACATGTCAGATGAAAAGCTCGAGTTAGAATATTCAGCCAACTGCTCAGAGCAGTTTTTTATCTTTCCGTGGAGGGAACAGCCCGCTTCCCACAGAACAGCTCTCTGTAGGGTGAGTCCAGCCCTCCCTTCTTATGGGCTAAGGAAATGTGTTTCATGCAGCACCAGAATAATCCAGCACCTCTAACAAATGTGGCACACGTGAAATGTCAGACTTTTTCCCTTTCTTCCCTCTCACAATCAAATTTAACAGAGGAAGAGAGGATATGGCTTTTACCCATCCTCCTTTGCTTTGTGCTCTCCCTGGGATGGGAGGAGGCACTCGAAGCTGCTTTGTAGCAGGACAGACCTCGCTGTCAGGGACCAGACTCAGTGTTGCTCAGTGTCAGCCCGTGCACTTTCAGGGTGGCTCCAGCCCGGCAGGGTCGCCGTCCCGATGTGTTCATACCACGCCGATAGCAGCCGATAGCCCGGAGCACACCCAGCACCAGCACCAGGCTCGCACTATTTCTGACTCCAACGTACAGATGGCTCTGGGGTGGCTTTTCTTGGCACCTCCCTGTAAAGCCTAGAGAGGGCATCTGCTGAAAACAACTGCTTCGGGATCGCGGCGTCCTGGCCCGCTCCCTCCCGGCGCTCCCATCTGGATCCCGCTGACCTCGCGGGCCGCGCCCCGGGTTAAACGCATGAGCTTCAATTCTGCACCTCCAACAGCTCCAGGCAACGAATGTATTTCATGCGCAGCCCTCCTGTACCCCTCCTTGATGTTCTGAGGCAATGAGAAAGAAGTGTTAAATTTGTTCTTGGCTACTTTTCCTTGCAACTCCCAAAGGCACCGGTTACAAACTGAATCAGTTATCAGCTAGTTAGGCTGGCAGTTCCCGAAGGTACCGCATGAATACTGATAGGGACCCATGCATTATTCAGTGCGAAGAGCAGAGGAAAATGAGCAACACGTCCAAAACAAGAACAGCAGTGGCAGTAAGGGAATAATTAGCGAGCTGTCACTTGTCCCTGTCAGTATTCCCTCCCTTAACACATAAGGGAAAATAATAAAAAAGGGTAAGATCATCTTGCAAGCTCTGCGCTTAAATATGCAGCTGGTAGGTTAAGATACAATGATAAAGGGGAGAGGATAGAGAGCTCTGATACAGTTTTCAAAAGATATGGCCTCCATTTCCATGGAGACTGGGTTTTTTTGGTGTTTTTTTTTTTAATCCCACAGGCACTGAGTTATACAATAAGTCCCTGCCTTAAATATCAGCCCATGTGCAACAGCATGAAAGGGATGTGGCTGTAACACGGGGGTTCATCCCAAGGAAAATATTTAGGAATTTTTTTTCCGCTCCCTTTGTACAAAACACAGCGGAAGTGGATGTATTTTAGGGAAATCAGGTTCACTGAAATTGGCTTTGCTGAGCGAGTCTGCAGCTCCAGTGCTGAGGGTGAGAGTAGGGGGGTCCAACAGCCGGGGCGGTGTGACGGGCGCTGCTCCCCCATCCCATCCCCTCTCGGCTCCCCGGAGGAGCTGGGGGCACCGGGAGGCAGCTGAAACTGCAGACTAGAGAGCTCAAATCAAACTAATCCGGAGTAAATTTTTAACTAATTAAGCAGTCTGTGGGTTGATGAGAACAAAGTCATTCTGCTGCAATCTATAAACAGGCTCCGAAGCTGCTCGGGAAGATGCAGCCGCGGCACCGGTGCCCACGGTGCAGGTGCCCGCTGTCAGCAGCGCTCCGCCCGCGGTGCCGGAGAAAGGTGCCAGCATCTGCGCATCCTGCAGGATCCGGGTCCTGCTGGGACCCATCAGGCTCTCGTTAGGACAACAGTGAGCGCTGCTGTGCAGACAGGCTCCGTCCCCGCAGACCTGCGCGGGTCCATCTGCCTCCGCGACAGCCCCTCCGTCTTCGCCCGCAGCGGCCCTCCGAGAGCTGCCGCGCTGCCACGCTCATTCCGAGCAGGGCAGGGATTTGTGCAATGCACAGAGATGCTGTATTCACAGCAACGCGAGCTCTGACTTCCCTAAAATATCCTGACACGGATCCCTCCAAACAATCTGCCACATCACGGCAAAGCTGCAGTCGAGCAGAACGGGGAAGCGGGCACGTCTCCGAGCATGTGGCCCACCATGGCTCCAAAAATGTCGGGATTCGCCAGCGGATTTCAACCCTCTCACACGGGGAACGGCCACGAAGATCAGCGCCAGCGACTGCAGAGTTTAGCAAAGCTATTAATGAGCCCGGCTTATTTCGGAGCTCAGCAACACTTACGTCAGTGAGGACCCACTTCCCCTCTTCTCTGCCCTGATTTCTTAAAAGGAAATTTTGGAGAGCCCGCCGTCAGCAGCAGATCCTGCAGGGAACAGGACGAAGGGACAGCTCCTGGCTAGGGGTGCAGGGTCCTGCGGGAGGGAGGGACGGAGAGGATCTGGCTCTGACAACAGTGGTAACTCAAAACAATAGGAAAGAAAACAAGGAAGTCTGGGAAGGCTTGTCAGGAATGTGTGCAAATCGCGCCTGTCTGGCTCCCCGAAAGTCAGCAGAGGTTCTTCAGCAATGCTCTTCACACACTGGGAGGATGTCCCTTTTGAAGTCGCTTCTTTCCCCAAAATACATTTCATTATTTTTCCCTGCTCCTGCCTGGCAGCCCAGGGGATAACAGTTCTTCCTATATAGTCTCATGCTATAAAAATGCACACAAAGTGAGTCATTTTCATGTCAGGTTTTCCTAATCCCCTTCTAGCTCCTGACTAATTCTGCCCAGCCCAGCCCCTGCCATGCCACAGCTCACTTTGAGATCGTGCCACAGATTCGCGCCAATGACTCTGACTGGCACGCAATGGTATATACAGTCACCTATTTAACCCTTATTCCAGCACAAATCCATGGGAAGGTTTTTGCTCATCAAATATCTTTCTGGGATGTCTTTAAACCACTGCCAAGGTGGCCATTTTCCTTATCCATCACGTGCGGTCTGTGCCGTTCCAGATCTTTGATGAATGATTCTCTCGATAACGTATTTCATCCCACCAAGCCCGTGTATGTACCGGGAAAAGAAAACTGGAGAGATTTCACATCAACTAAACATGCATCTTTGGTGTCAAGTGTCTGTGTTTTTGCATAAGCACCCACCGGTTCTTCTCGGTCTCCCTCTGAATGAGATTCCCACAAGGATGAATATTCATGAGAATTAACTGGAAGAGCTGTGATTTTCAGCAGAGGGAACTTTCCTGTGGGAGGAGGAGTGTACTTTTGCTGATGCTTCTCTAGTGTGTGCTCAGGCCCAGGTGACACCTTTCATGCTTCTGGGACAGGGTTAGGGAAGCTGCTTGCTGCTGGCAAGGAGCTGGCACAAACCACAACCCATCCCAAACCCGTGTGTCCCACCAAGGCAAGAGGAGCTGTGCTGTGCTGGCCCCTGACCTCAAAGGAACTGCGCAGACCTTAAACCAGCGCAGACTCAGATGGGCTATTTTTAATGTATGGTTGCAGGACAGACCTTGAGCTTCAAAATCCAGATTCTAAGGGTAAGAGAGGTTTCTGCCCTGCTCTCCATTGGGTTTGGATGCTCAGCCCATTCTAGCCGATGCCATCCATTTTCTCTCCTGTATCTCCCTGTGGCTTGAGCTGCACAGACGGCAGTGCCGGCGCTGCTGGCGGTGTCGTTATTGCTGTCACACGCCCATCACTGACAGGCGGTGGGAGCACCAGAAACCTGATGTTCCACCACTCCTTGCCCAGCTCTCCGCATCCCCACTCAGAACTGCAGGACCTTTGTTTTCCAGCTATAGGATGCGGCTGTGGTTTGATTGCAGGAGGATGCGCAATTTAGCTGGTGGAGAGTGAATAATTCGGCACAGAGCATTCCTTATTATTCTGTCAAGGAGTCTGTGTGTCAATCGATGGGGTAACAATTATGATCAATGTCAACAGGGAAAAACAAGAGCCCACCGTTAAGCAGGCACAACATGCACAGGCAGAATGGCCTTGCTGCTGCCTTGCTGCGGCTGCCACCAGTGGTTCCCTGCCTGAGGGGAGCGTCCAGTGCCCCCAGGGAAGGGATGGGGAAAGGTCAGAGACCCGGCTCCTCCTTGGCTAGGGTTTTGAATTACTTAGATGCAGGATTTGGAGCTTGCCAGCAGAGCCAGCACACCCGTTGCACTGTGTGCTCCTGGGCAGAGGCTAGGCAGGCTCCAGAGCCAGTAGGCATCGACGCCCTGGCTCATCCCTCGGCAGCACTGAAGCAGTCGGTTCATAACCATGCCAAAGCCTCCATGACTTCTTCAAAGAATCTGAGCTATGATCTGCTCTTTCTTTCTTACACTGAGCTTCAGTGCTTGAGACAAGGCCAGTGTATCAACAGGCTGGAAACCCTGTGGAGCATGGGATCCTGGCAAGACGAAGGGACTAGAAGGGCTGTTCAGGTGGCCCCAGTTCAGCAACACTGAGCCCAGGCTGGTGCTGATGTCTGGCTTTTGAATGTCAGTTCCACAACCTTCCAGCAAGCGCCCACAGCAGCCAGATCTCTTCCCAGCTTCTCTGAGATATCCCGGTGACTACAGTGGTGTGGGTGGACCATGCCCCTCTCCTGCAGGGATGGGGGAGCGGCAGCGTGGTGCCCTGGCGGGCTGGCAGTACCTCCCGTCATTAATGCAGCTCAGCCACACCTGAGGTGCCACTCGGGCAAGATGCAAGAGCATTCCAGAGGAATGCTTGATGCCCTCTGTCACTCACTGCCAGGGATAACGCTTCTCGCTGCTGTCACACTGTGCGCATAGGATGTTGAATTAAACAGTGGGTCTTTTGATGCCGCTGAAGGAACTGTTGCATTAATTATCTATAGAATTTGCACATGCACCTCACAGAGTGGAAAAGGCGCGTTTCCCCAGACGGGTGCACATTTGAATCTCAGCCCCCTCCTTCCAAATCGCCCAGTGCTGCTCTGGGTCCTCCCGAACACGTTGTGCCGACATGCGCCTGGATTGTTTATTGATGAACCAAACCTTGAAAGGATGAGATCTTTGCCAGGGGTTATTTTTACTATGTTAGTTAAGACTGAGAGTATTATTTTACATGCCAATGAATAATTTACCTGCCATTAAAAAACTTATCCTGAAACAAACCTTAGCAGGGGCCAGCATTACCTGCGTGGCTCATGGACACAGTGGGCACACGCTGGATGCAGCGGTCCAGGTGTGCAGTGTGTTCCCTGCAAAGCTGCCGTGGAAGAAAGGTCCTAAATGGCTGTGCAAAATAAAATGTCCCCAGCACCAGCTTCCACGAGCTGTGGCTGCATCTCCAAATTTATAGCTTAGAAAAAAAAGAATAATTGTGAGACCACATTCTTCACTTGTGCTTTCCCTGAGATCTCTATTTTCCCCTTGGATTCTCCACACCTCCTGATTATTTATAGCATACCAGAACTGCAGCCTTATAAAATACCACGCATGACTTCTCCTTGCACTCAGTGCTCAGGGAGGCCAGGCACTATTGGTAAAAGATTTAACTCATTAATAGAGAGAAGCTAGAACAAAGCTCAGTAATTCAGTATTGGCTTCCCCAGCCTGATGGTGTTTATTTAGAAAGCAGCAAAGACACAGGCATGGGGGCCTATAAATCAGCAGAAAATCAAATGCTAACATGTAAATAAATTGCAAATCAGCTGAGAAATTGGTTTCATTTTGAGACGATAAAGCATATTTCTCCTGTACTGATTTTATAAGGTGCCCCTTAAGAATTGTAATATTTCTGTGTGGTAATGATAAACATTAGTGAGTTGCTTTAGAAATGAAAAAATGGCAACCCTGTGGGGATTTGAAAAACATATGCACTTCAAATTTGAAAATCCAATTTAACTGTCCATTATATGGAGAATAAAAAAAGGTAAGGATAGGATAATTTTGCAGTTACACAGCATTTGACTAAATCTGATTCAGGGATGACAGCTACACTTTAAAAGCTACATGTCTGAATGTAAGGAGACAGCAAATCATTTATTTATGATTGTAATCTAGCTCCTGTCTAACAAGTTAACAACTGTGCAGA
The DNA here is from genome assembly GCA_013396755.1 of Sclerurus mexicanus. Classification (NCBI taxonomy): domain Eukaryota; kingdom Metazoa; phylum Chordata; class Aves; order Passeriformes; family Furnariidae; genus Sclerurus; species Sclerurus mexicanus. Next base: position 572,654 of record VWZF01000441.1, read on the forward strand.
GTGCTCCCTGAGTGGAGGCAGCCTGTGTAGGCTTGTCAGTTAGCACTTTTAAAAACACTTTTCATAGAATTTCGGGTAAAAAAAATAAATAAAATAAAAGAGACAAAAGAGAGTCCCTGTCAAATTTACCAAAACAAGCAGATGTTAAAATTGGAAAAGTTTGAAGAAACAAATCCTGTTTTTAATTTCCTGCAAAGCACCTTTTGCAGAAGGTACATGATAATCAGAGAGGCCGGTGCAAAGATCCAATCACTTGTGCATCCTGCACATGGCGACACCCTTATATTTTGTTGAAAGTGTCACTTTTTTGACACCAAAGGCTTGGCTCCTGCATCCACGTCCCTGGCATTTTGCAGTTAGTGGAGGGCTCTGTACTGAGGGCCAGCACTCAGGAGTGAGAATTGAGGGCTGCAATAAATAACTTTATGGAAACACTGGCTCTACATCCAGCAGTTCCCAACCAACTGGAAATTATTTGGGGGAAAGTGGTGATCAAAGAAAAAGCACTGTGGTACTGTTGGCATCTGTGTGGCAGCCCTGCCCTGAACCCTCCATTATTCTGATCCCAATCCATGACATAATAAACAGTAATAGAGTTAAGAGGGGTCCAGAGAGGGGCCCCAGGGATGAGTGAAGATAAAGTCAGGACTCCCTGGGGTGAGATTTTTCAGCCTGAGAAGGGACACAACAGAAATCCATAAACCCAGGACAGTGAACGAGTATTAGCTGGTGGTTCAAGGGGTGTGAGGGGGCTGGCAGAAGTTGAACCCAGCAGGAAGGAGGCTGCTTTCAGGTGTGTGGTTAAACATGAGAGATCTTACACTGAGACTGTGAAAGATAAAATTTGCACGGGTTCAAAAAGTTACCGGACAAATTAATGACAGAAAAATCCATCATACATCCATACACAGACATTATTTCTGGCTTTGAAAGATCTTGAGCCATAAATTACTGAAGGTTAATAGAGTGTTTGATGAAGTGTCATTGTTCACTTGCTCTGTGCTTGTGCACTTCAGCGGGAGTTTGCTGCTGCTCTCTCCCAGAGATGAGCCACTATGGCTATTTTTATGCTCTTAACATGTTCTTTTACCAGTTGGAAATGTATCTAATGTTCAACATAAATCAAATCTTCCTGCCTTGGCCTCCTTGCAGCCTCTGACTCTCCTTGCTTTCAATGGGGTCTATACTGTACCTGTTGCACTCAAATTCCAGCACAACTCCAGAGGTGCCAGTGCCCTGCTCCTTGGGGCTGTTCCCACTCCAAGGGCTAATGGCAGTGCTTTCATCACCTGCTGCCCATCCCACTTCAGGGACTACGGCCATAAATGAGTTCCTCTTCTCAACTTTTTGAAAAAGGTATCCTTGTTTAGGCAACATCCTTTGTAAGTGTGACCACCCGCTGCCCAGGGATGCCCTCGTGGGGAGGCATCACTGCAGAGAGAGCTGAGCAGGCTTTAAGGAGTCTCACACTGATTCCCTACGTGTTAATGGCAACTGGCCTGGTTTGACAAACTTCAGTAACAGGAGCTCAGCCCAGATTGACCCGCAGTAGACCAGGCCATACACTACCAGGTACATGGTGCAACGACAGCCTCTGTCAGTCAGCGGGTGCTGGACCCACTGAGCTGGCGCCAGCAGGAGCTGAAGCATCTCCAGCTCCACAACCCACTGTGCACCTTCTGCATTTTGTTGCCTCCATCATCAGGGGGCTGCTGGAAGCACACACCCCTGCTGAACTCCCCAGGGTGCTGGGGAGCTTCTAGGGGTCATGGACACTCTGGGGTGTGCACCATCCTGCCCCTGTCCTGACAAAGGCCAGAGGGAGAGCAGCTCTGCACAGGATCATCTGCCCAGGTGAGGTTGGGTGTGCTGGCCTTTTAAATTGCAGCATCCCTGCTCACTTTGAGGATTAGGTAGTTCCAGAGCTGCAGGAGAGGGGGGAGTCATACCTCACTTTGTTCATGACTTTTTCTCAGTTTTCAAAAAGAGTAAATAGCCACTTGTTCTGATTGAGTGAGATCATGCAGAACCCTTTCCTCCGAGCAGAGGAAACTGATTTTCCTCACCAGGTGTCCGTGCACTGGCAGGCTGTATCCGCCCCCTCCGCTGGGACAGGTCCTCCGGTGCTGCCGGGTCCAGCAGAGCCGTCCCGCAGGTGCGGGAGATGCGCGGGCGATGTGTGGGAGGTGTCCCGCAGGTGCGGGAGGTGCAGGAAGGGTACGGGAGGGGTGCGGGAGCAGTGCAGGAGTGGGAGGCAGCGGGACTCGGTTTGTTTATTGTGCGTGAGAATCACAGGAAACTAAAGCGAAGGGAGAAAGTTTGAGCTGGTGGTTGTCAGATAGTATCACCCTCACACCCGCCGGGAATGCTAATGAGTGTCAGCAAACACAGGGAGCTTCTGCCTGTTTGTTTATCTGGGATTAGGTCAGTGGCTGAAAATACACAGTTTTGCTTTTGCAGATAAAATAATTCCGACAGAAAAAGCTGGGTTTGTAAATCAGGATTGTCCTGTTTTTGATGCAGGGAGAGAAAAGTAACTGCCAAGCCTTGATGGTTCAGGGGAAGTTTGGCTGCTTTTAACGATATCCTGCTCGTAAGAAGATACTTAAAATACACTTTGGAAATAGCCATCAGCAGGGTGTTTTGGGAAAACCGACAGTGGAAGAGCCAGGGCTGTTTGCTGCACTCTCACTGGCCACTCACTGAACTGACTATTATCTTATTGGAAATGGATGCCAGGAGTGTTATTTAAATTAGATTAAAGGTAGAAGTGGTTTAGATAGTGTAGGATTGTGCCCCACTCTTTTCTCTTAAAGGATGGGAGAAAGGAAATTTCAGAAATCCGTGTTTAACTAGTATTGCTGAGGTCTGGGGTAATCACAGTTTTCCCTCCCTGCGTCTTCACGCTCTCTGTGTCTGAAAAGAACAAAAAAAAGTGTTATTACTGTGTTTTTGAACACAAACCATTGGTTGCTCTTGTGTCACTGTGCGAAGGGGACGTGTCCCCGTTGGTGATCAGGCAGCGGAGAGACTGGAGATGTCCCCGTGGCTGAGTGACAGCCTGGCTTGGTGAACAGCCCCTCCAGCAGCCGTGGGCTGCGCAGGGCTGGGCTCGGCAGCAAAGCCAGGAGGCCGTGGAGAACGGCACTGTGAGAGCAGGCAGCAATCTGTGGGGTCTCCAGAACCTTATCATCCATGCGAGTCAACAACTGTGCTAAATTGAAATTGTAGAGTTGATTAAACGACGTATTTAAGGCCCCATAAAAGAAAGCAAAGCCAGCCAGGGAGGGAGCGGTGTGCGGGGGGCGGCGGGTGGGGAGGGTTTATCTCACCGCGAGCAGCAGGCTCAGCCACCGATCTAATCAAATTATTCAGCATTAAAAAACTGCCAAGGCATTCCAGTGCTGCAGCTTCCAGAGGCCCAGCTGGGATCAAATGCTAATCAACATCTCCACGATATTTATTCCCACTGTCAGTCTGGTACGTGTTTGTTTTCCGAGCGCTGCATACTAAACTGAAAGATCAAGATGAATCGGTGGAGATGGGAAATGATGAGCAGCCAGGCTAAACATACGGAAAAACACCGGCTACTGGGAAACAGGGATGTCAGGAGAGAGGGAGATGGTTGGAGGGAGATGCTCGGCCCTCCTGGCAGAGGGAAGGTGACCCCAATCCCAGCACCCAATCCCCATGACCCCACACCCACTGGTGGCGGGAGCACCGTGCTGGGCGCCGTGGCCTCGCACTGTCACACCCGGCAGCTGCTGCTGCACCAAAGCCCCTTTAGTCCTGGCAGCATCGTGGGGCCGGTCCTGCGCTGGCCCCTCGGCGTGGGGAGAGAACAGCGCCCAGTGACACAGGGACAGCCACGCTGCACAGTGCCCCTGGGAACCCTCGAAGGCCTCGTGCCAACAGCAAGGTCCTCCTTAAGCACTAGCCACCAGAGCGCTGGGAGACTAATTAATTTCCTTTTTGTTTTTCACAATTTCATTTTTAAATTACAGTCTTCCCTCCTCTCTAATAAATACTCAACAATTAAAGCTTTTTTTTCCCTGACATGCGATTCCAACATCTCAGTGTCCCACCCTCCTGTCACCTTCCCTGCCATAAACAGATTCGTAAAAACTGCTTTTGACGCCCCAGCTGCCATTAGCCACTTAAAATCCCATAATTATCATCCTATCATGGGCCTGTTAACGAGCAGTAAAAATAAGGCCATTGAATATGGTAATTTATTCGTAAATTAGCCTAATGAGAATAGGTTTCAGACACTGTTTACTTTCTAGCTGCCTGTTTCGGTGCGGTGCAGCCTGGCTGCGCAGGGCTGCAAGGCCGGCTGTTGGCGCGGGAGCCTCAGCCTGGGTGGCAGACGCAGCTCCCACACCGGCGGGCAGAGCCCCGCTCCGGCAGCAGCCCCGCTTCTGCCCAGGCCTTTCTGCACAGCTGCCCCCCTCTTCTGCTGGGCCATCGGCAGCAGCGCCACCGGTGTCCCCACCGCCGGTGTCCCCACCGCCGGCTCTGGGCACCGTCCCATGGGATGCCCTGGGCACCCCATGCCAGCGCCGGCGATTCCTCTCCCAGCACCAAGGCTTCGATCTGCCCTCGCTGCCGAAACCCGCCAGCTCCCAGGAGCCCTCCCCGCCTCTTCTGCCCCTTCAGCCTCTCCCTTTGTTGATGCTGAAGATGCGATGCCTGACACACAACCAAGCTCGGGGCTGCAACCGCGGGCCTGTCACAGAGCAGATTCTTGTGGATCATCGTGACCTGTCCCTGCACTTCCAGGCCTAGGGAAAGACATCGGGATAAATGTGAATAAAAGCAACAGAATAGTGCGGTGCCGTTGCCTTGTGATGCAAAACAGGGAGAGCTGGGCAAGGTCCAGCAAAGAGTGAGGATTCAAGGGGAGGTTGTGGTGGGAATACAACTGTTTTCCTCCTCAACCTCCCTGTGGCTTGTTAAGAAGAACTGGATGGTTGTTGTCAGCAGCTGTCCCACATCCCACAGGGCTGTTTCCACAGTGGGATCCCACTTTTGGGTTTCTCTTGGGGAAGGTGCCATCATTTCTTCACACACATTAAAGGTAAAACCTCTCTGGTGGCCAACCATCAGCTACAGCCACTGCCTGCTCCTCCAGATTCAAACGCAAGAAGGAAAAGAGATCCAAACTGCTTCTGCTTTGAATCCAGCACTGACAGGTCTGAGCACTCCAGCACCTGGGCGGCTTATTTTTTCCAAGCTCTGTCTTTGCAAACAGTTATTCTCAGGCAGTGGAGTGGTAATAAACCCCTGAGTGAATGAGGATGAGAGGTCCTTTCAGGGAAGAGGTGAAGAGCTCTTGACTATGAGCCTTTCACCCTCTAGAGTATTTTCATTCCTATGCTGGCTAAAAGCCAGGAAATAAATCTGCACGACCAGAGCATCTTGGCTGCATTGCTGAGATTGAGCTGGCAGCACCCTCAGCACTGGCTCCCACTCCTGCTCCTGGTGCCCTCCAGGGAGGGTCAGAGCTGCCACTCTGCTAGGCTCTCCCACTCAGGAAAGGGCCGCCTGTGCCAGTGTGTTAGGGCTTGGGAGAAGCCTGGTGCAGACAGTAACAGCTCAGCATGTCCTCGCAGGAGAAGGGGTCAGCTGTGCACACACAGCCACTTGACTTAGGGGCTGGTAAGAGGGTGGCATTGAGGGCCGAGGGGACATGAACACCAAGGACACTTTACAGGAGCCTGGGTGCCACTGGGTGCCATGCTTCTGCTGAGCAGTGCTTCCTTCCCAAAAGAGCCCTTTCTTGGTCCAAAACAAGGGCACACAGAAACCTCGCACCAACTGCACGTGCAGTGACTCTGATGGGGACCTGAGTGTTGGAGGGGTCCCTGGGGACCAGACACTCCCACATCACCAGTCCCAGCTCCCATATGGTGGTGGGGACTACAAAAATCAAATGCTCCAGGGTCAGGAGCCTGATTCCATAGCAAAAACCTGGAAGTCATCATTCTATGGAGAATTCTAACTGCTTGCCAGTGCCTGATTTCTGCATGGTGCAGGAGTGAGGTGATAACAAAGTCTCTATTGTGGTCCCAGCTGTGCTGCCCCTGACAGCTCCTCTCGCCAGGCAGTAGCTCCCAAAACTGCCCTCCATGATGGCTGCACTCCTGCCTTTCTATCTTCTAATTTAATTACAACTTGTTTCTTTACTAATTATAATGCTCAAATCAGAGCAGAGCTTACGGCCACCACAGCAGAAAGGCTGGTGGCTGTCTCCTTTTTGCTAAGATGGGCCCATTATCATTTCCCTTCCTTCTGATGGAGATTATAAACACTTTGTGTCAAACCACTTCCCAGCAGTTCTCACAGTGTGAAAACGATTGAGGTCAGGGGATGCACACAACCTACCCATCAACTCAAGTATATTCCTCAAATCCTGACATGCAGCAAGCTGTGGGGAGGTCACTTCTGTGAGAAACAATCCTTCCAGCCCACCAAATGAGTCCCAAATTGCAGTGTTGGGAAATAATCATGTGGAACATGCTGAAAATTACTCCCCAGGTAATAAATGGTTAACAACAGCAACCACTTCCACACAGCATCCACAGGAGCATGGTCATGGTAAAGAAGTTAACCTATTAGTGGTTTGTAATGAAGGAGGCAGGTCCCACAGCTGGGCAGGAAGGATGCTCCAGCATTTGACTTCTGGGAGAGCCAGGGCTGGAGGAGCACTGGAGGACACAAAGGGTGCAGCAGGAGGAGTGGCAGGTGTCCGCTGGGCTGGAGAACCCCTGGGAGCTCTCTCCATCCCCTTGTACTCCTCATGCATCCTCCCTTTTGCCATTTTGATTTGAACAGGGATCAGATCAGGTGTGAGATTATATTTTTGTTTGCTTCCCTATGGTTCCCAGGTCTTCACTCTCAGCCACACAGGGCTGCTCTGGGAGAGGGTTCTGCTGTCATGGGACATGCAGTTCATCAAGGACATGCAAAACAACTCGCTTTGGCTGTGGAATTTATAATGAACTTGTTCCTTGTCACCAAGAACCTTGCCCAAGTTTCAGGACATCGTCACACCCATCATGAGGCCATGCACACACACAGCCTGCCCCGCCACCTCTCAGCAACTTGAATACACTTTGGAGAAAGACTTTAAGGAATGAGATAAAAGGCTTTGGTGTGAGCTGCCCCAAACATTCAGGGAAACGAGGCACCTTTCAAACCACAGAAGAGGTTGTGCTTTTTTTAGAATTCATCAGACAAAGGGAGAGCTGCTCAGGAGCGCCCTGGATTCAGCGGTGGCCAAAGCGATGGGTGATAAGCTCCCGGGAAAGCCTCCCAGCCCACTCCCTTTCTTCTCTGACAGTGCTGGGGGCTTCAGGCAGCCAGGCCCTGGCCCCTTGGGAAGGAACGGTGGGGGCCTTTTGATAGTGAAGGTGGGGACTTTTTGCAGGGGAGGCCAGCATTCTCCACTGGAAAGGTGGGCGTTTCCATCAGGAAGGTGCAGGGGACTCTCTGTGAGGCAGATGGGGGACTCTCCATCCAGAAGGTGGGGGGCTCTCCACAGGAAAGATGAGGACTCTCCGTTGGGAAGGTGGGGGGGGCTCCACTCCCTGCCCACCACCAGTGCTTTGTGGTGCCGATTGCCCGATCTCCCAGGAGGAGCAGTGACATGCTGTGCAGCTCGGCGCCTGGCAGGGCTCCAGCCCAAATGAATGCAGGCAAATCCATGGATCTGAGAGCATTTACTGATCACATATGGGCCCATTTGCAAGTTTGTAGCAGAAGTCGCATATTTTGTAGATTTGGGGGTTGCTTTTCTGCTTCCAGGCAAATTTTTCATCTCTCCAGTTCTCAACCATTAAAGCAGTTCTGAAAAAGGCAGGGAAGGCCATCACGTCCCTTTGTCACTGTGTGCTACCTGGTGTTCCAGCAGCCTCATGAAGGGGGATTCACCAGGGCAGCCCACAGGGGATTCAAACAGTCCCCAGCCACAATTTGCTGTAGTTGTTTTGTTTGAAAGACGAGATTTCCCCCCTCTTACTGTGTTAAATGTCTGTGATTTGCTTCTGCCCTTGCACAAAGCCACGGCCGGTACCCAGCGCACGCAGCACAGGGATGGAGGGGCAGCAGAGAGGGGAAGGGGAAGGGAAAGGGTGGGGTGGATGCTCTGTCGCCTCCTTCCCGCTCCTCTCTCCCGGCAGTGGGTGGGCAGTTCCTGAAAAGCTGTTTGAAGGAAGTCTTGAGTCGCCCCTGCTCATTCCAGACTCTTGCCAAAATTAACAGATTTATGGCACAACGCTTCGTTTGAATCAACTTTTAAAAATGTAATTTACAAGAGACACATTTTTCCTTGCTCAGACACGTTATTTGTCCATTAATATGCACCACGATTTCAGACGCCTAATGACTGCTCAAACTCCTCCTGCTCATACCAAGCGTTGCTGTTGTTGTGATTAAGGGCAGCACATTGCTCTGCAGTGCAAATATCCTGGAGCCAGAGGAAGGACAATTAATTCTTGTAAAAAGGAACTGATTTGCAGGTGTGAGAGGACCCACTCCTGCCCCCTGAGCACCGCACTGTACCCCCGCAGCACCTCAGGGTTTTCGCTCCACGTCAGAATTCCACAAACCTTATCGTGACCAAAAGGGACAAGCTTGGCCTTGTGTGCTGCCCACAGCCAGACCACCACACCCCTCCTCCTTGCTTCTTCACAACAACCATCTTGGCAGGAGAAAGCCCCAGAAAGGGCTGATAGATCCTTCATCTTTGGGGGTTGCAGGGATCAAGGAGGAGAAGGCTGTTGCCTTCAGTGGCAAAGCTCTCCCTGCGTTGTGGATGATCACAGGTGGCTCAAGAATGGGTGCTGGGTGCTGCTGCCAGCCCGGTTCAGGCTCCCCATCCCCACTTGGGATCGACATCTCTGCTCAAACTCCCCATCCTTACTCAGGCTCTCCTTTCCTGCTCGGTCTCCTCAGCCCCTCTTGGACTCTCCATCCCTGCTAGGGCTTTCTGTCCCCACCGGCCCCTCAAGCACAGCGCTGCCCCATTTCTACCAGCAGCACTAAACCCACCAGCCAGGTAGCAACCTCCATGTGATGGCTGGATGCAAGGAACCACTATCACTTCTGTTCCAGCGCCCTTACACATATTGACATTTTGGTACAAAGGTTAATTATAACTGGTTATTCTTAAATGAAACCACAAACACCCTTTCCCCCCTGTTTTATTACTTTATAACTCACCATATAAACCTGATTCCTATAACCATAAAACAAAGCTGAAACGAGTTGGACATGTACCAGTGAGGAGAAAAAGAAATAGCCGGAGGGGCCTCTCAGCTGTGCGGTAATGTATATCCATGTGGATTTCTGCGTCTCCTGCTCTCGCAGAAACTTAATATTCCAATCAGCTCCTGAGCTACTGCATTAAGAGCCAGCGAGCGCATCAGTGCCCCTATAGCTGAGGGAATATTACTCACCAGGTCATGGTCGGCTGAGTAAAATACAACCCTCATATATCATCATAACTGCCAGCAAATGACAATTATAATTGAGACGGCAATAACTAGGAAAGAGTTCTTTAATTTAACATCCAATTATTACAAGTTATCACTCCTTAATAAATGTAATATAACAGACAATCAATGTTGCATGCGACGGGCCAGGCTGCATTGGGATGGGAAATTTATATCCTGGGGAAAAAATACTGTGTGTGTGGGTTCTGCTTTTAAAAGTCTGCAGTGGTTGTGATAAGTGTAGCAGGAACTCGAGCTATAAATAGCTGGCTGCCATCGTCACATTTGCATATGTACAATAGCTCCAGGCCAAGGGGAGGAAAAAAAAGATTACTTCTCCCCTGTGTAGTAAAATAAGAACAACAATAGAAAGCAAAGCGTGGCGTGTGAGCTCCTTCCCCGTGCCGGCAAACGAGCTCCTTAAAAGGGGAGCACCGCAAACCCTGATAAAAATCACTTTCACAGCAAAGGGCGTGATACTGATCGGTTTCAAAGAGGACCACGGTGAGCAAGTGCTTAAACCATTGCAAGATCAGATCATTTGGGTATTAATTTTTTCTCCATGCCCTTTCAGAGCATTTTCATTGTGCAATAAGCTGTGCATTCTAATGGAACTCCCGAACGCTCCCAGATGAGCCGGACCACAGTGGCAAGTGTGGGAACCCGGCCCTGCTGTGGCCATGCGGGGGCTCTTTGTGCACCGGGGGCAGGAGATGAAAACCTCTGGCATTTCCATTAAATCCCACCTGAGCCCTCAAACGCAGGCTCACCGCAATCGACCATGGTCTGTATTCAGAGGGAAGGAGGGCTGTGAGGTCCTTTTTTGGTTTTTTCCGTCCCTGAAATTAAACTTCCAATGAAATCACGTTCGCGTTTTCCCCTGCTGTCTCTATCACCACAGTTAACATCTCATCTGGGTTCGGTGGTCTCAAGGTTTTGGGCAAAATTGGTTTTTCTTTTCTCCTTAAAAGCTAAAACCTTGTGCAGGAGGAAATCCAGGAGAGGAGAAGAGGTTGGGGCAGACCCACACTGGAAAAGCCTTTTCCATGGCATCATGTGGGGCTGGTCCCCCAGCTGGTCCCCCCAGCCCACTCCTTGAGCCTGGGGTGCGAATTTCCCTGCCCCGGTGCTGCCTGAGCGAGCTGCCCACGGCTCTGCGCAGCCGCTGCTCTTTGTCTCCCTCCGAAGCGATCACAGTAAATTGGAGAGGCTGGTTTGTTTGGTTGCTGCGTTTTTGTTGGGCGTGTTGTGGCCTTTTTTTTTTTTTTTTACCAGACTGATTGGCTGACATCTATTTCCAAGGAGATCATTGACAGAGAGAGAATACACAGTTTACTCAACCACGGTGCAATAGAGAGGCATTTGCATCAAATAGAAAAAAAATTAATTCTACTTGAAATGTGTGCATGTGTCAGAAACACTCGAAATGGAGAGTAGAAACAACATCACTTTGAATCTGTAGCATTTATTGTACTGCACGTGGTATACCAATAAAATACGTAACTACTAGACAGGCACAGGTAAATTAGCATCTTAAAAATTTCACTTTTTTATCACATACCATTTGCAACCTGTGAATTTTGTAGCACCAACCTGTCTTCTAAGGTGTTGGAAAGAGCAGAAGAGCTTGCAGGGTCTTGGGAGCAGCTTCTCCTTTTGCTTGCCGGGATCACAGGCTCCACTTGTGAGTTCAGCCATAAAGTGTATTTAATAATGTATCTTAACACAAATTAAGGCAATTTTGCTTTTTCAATTAAATTGCTTTTAAGTAGTAAAACACCAACTGCATCTAAACCCCAACAGTAATTACAGCTCCTTTCAAGTTCTGCACATCCCCCAGCAGCAAGAGGGAGAGGAGCCGAGTGCCGGGGACAGAGCACTCCTGAGACTGGGCTGCCCTTCCCAGGATGGGGCTTGGGGCCCTAGGACACAGCTCTGATTCAACTTGCACATTGCACGTGGAAATCCCCCTTCCCCATGGCTTCCTTGTGCTGATGGCCAGAGGCCAAGCCACTGATGTTGTCACCCTCTGGGGCTTGGGCTTTGCCAGGGGCCATAAAGTGCCCTGGCCTGGTTCCTGTAAAGAGCAATACGGGGGAAAAAAATCTACTGATCAATATAGTTGCCCAAATGAGGTCAATGCAACCATCACAGGTACCTGCTCTGCTGACAGGTGAAACACCTGGAACCAGTCACTGCCCATGAGCAAAAGCCTCACAGGAGGGAAGTGTGTCCTGCGTGGCCCAAAGAGGGCCCATGAAAATTGACTCAAATGGCTTTTGCCTTCCTGTCCCCAGATAAATTGCACCTTGTTTTAACTTGTCTGCAGCATCAGCCACCAGCCCTAACTTCTTCAGAAAGAATTCCTGGTTTCATTTCCTTCCATTCAGCATCAATTATGAAGCACCTGAGCTGCCAGAGGAGAGGTGTGTTCCCTCCACATGCCTCAGCTTCCCCTCTTTTGGAGGCAGAAAAGGCAGGCTGGTGTCTGCTGCCATACAGTTTTCCCCAGAGTTGCCAAGCTCTCAAGACTGTCATGCTTTCCACTGTCACAGGCACAGGACAGCCCATGCTCTGCAGACACTGCCTGATGACACTTCAGCATCACAACAGTTAAAGGCTGCTTGGGAAGGTTCCCTCCTCCCAACTCCCCCAAAACTGTAGTAACATCTTAAGTAGAGGCATCAGAGGGACAAGATAAAGGCAAAACCCTTCTGCAAGAAGATTTGTCTTCCAAATCTAGATTAGCAATTGGTGTTTGGGGAAGATGAGACCCTAATCTGATTGAATAAGGGGAGTTTGTGATCTCAATCTCCTTGGATTCCACCGTCTTTGTGCTGCTTTATAAATTAATATTCATTTTCATCTCTGTTTATGCTGAATCTCTTATGCTCTTGTCTCTCACTGCTGGATGAACTGCAGCCCTGTGTGTTGGTTACTGTGCACCAAAATTAACATCGGTTTGTGTTTTACTATTATACAGGTGCTTAAGGGGCATGGAAAGGACTGCATGGTGTGCTGGCTGCAGGGCAGGGCCAGGAGAGACATCGGCGCTGACCCGGGTGTTGACAATGGCCCATCCCCAACCCTCTGGCACCAGTGACCCCTCCCTGCCTACAGCTGCCACAGCCACCCATTGCGCAGCTGAAGGGGAGATTCTGGCTCTGCTGCGCATCTGGGGCTCTGTTCTGGATCAGCATCCAGCCCCAGCATCCCCCCAGCCCATTCCTTGGCACCACGATGCCTTTCTTTGCACAGTTCACTGCCAGTGCCACCTTCCCAAAAATTCAATTTTTTCCCCTTCCCTTAGAACATTGCATCTTGTTCAATCCTTTCCCTGTCACACCGGCTCCGGCACTGCTTCAATTGGATTCCAAAAATAACCTCTTTATTCACACGGCTCATGCTATTATATCGTAGTACAGCTCGGGCAGGCAAGGGGTCATTCCATTATCCGGGAACGAGATAACTGAGTATTAGGGCAGCCAGGCTCTTTGACTCTCTGCCCTGTGGTAATGGGCCTTTTTTAAGGGCATTAACCAATGTTTCTACTTAGGTATTTGACAAGACTAAAGGTAACATTGCCATTTAATCCTCCCTTGGCTTTTTTTCCCTTGCACTTGCACATTTACTTCTCTTCCAGTGTTCAAACTTCAGCTTAAAACCACAGAGCTCATTTTCTCTAAACCCTTCCCCTGGACTTCTGGTTACAGGTTGGATTAAATATACGAGGGACTAGGATACAGGGAATCATTCCTGCCCCAAATGCTGCTGTCAGCTCTTCTCCTTTCACCATGCAGCCCTTGAACATGGACTTGTCCAGCAAGGGCTGGGCAGGAGCAACTAACAAAGAAATAACAATGCATGAGGGATGTTGTGGTTCTCACTGGCCCCAGGTGTGTGTGAATCTTGCCCTGACAAGGCTGCAGCTTTTGAAACACACTACAGAAATTAAGGACAAGCTACTTCTGGATTTGTCCAGGTGCAGCACCTGGAAGAGTTGCTTTCGGCCTCTGTTCACAGCAGGCAAATGGCAGAGATTTGGGAGCACAAGAACAAGTGCGGGGTTTGTAGCAGCACATCCTCACCCAGAGCAGAGCAAAGGCAGTGAGGGAATGGGCAGCAGGAGGATCAGAGGAGAGGGGCTGAGAGGAGACAGCAGCTGGATGGGGCAGTCAGTTCTGAGTCTGTTCCTTACCTGGGAGCCTTGGAAGAAATCCCGTATTGCCACTTTGAAGTTTTTTAAGGAACAAAACCAGTTTCCAGATGTCCAGTGTTCAGATAATTCACTTGAGGGATGTGCTTCGACTCTGCTTTCCTTTATGCAGGTCTGTGCACAGGTCATGGGCAGCATCTGGAGCTGCCGGGTTGAGGCAGAGTGGCTCCTCTGTTCCTTACCCCAGGCCAGCCACATTCCAGCTGATGCCGCTGGCAGTACTGGGATGGGTTAATAGCGAACGCCCCAAGTATTTCTTTTGCAACACCTCTCTGTCTCTCAACTCACACCTAGATTTTTCCAGGCAAGGAAGGATTCAGGATCTCCTCCAGCACGAGCCACTGTCAGAGCAGCAGTGAGAGGCCAATGGCACAGCTGAGCTGTCCGTCTCCTCCGTCCATGTGCCAGGTCCAGTCAAAACAGCTCCAGTGTGGCAATGAAGAAAGTGTGGCTGACTGTTCCTCAAAGGACTAGGTGCCAGCTGAGTTGGCATTTCCTGGCGCTCAATCCGAGTGCCAGGTCTCACTGCCACTGCCCAGGCTCTGCTGCTCTCCCTGCCCAGCACGGTGCCAAACGAGCCTGGCATGGCCCTGGCACTGCGCCGGCACCAGGAGCTCTGTGCAGACACCTGTCTGTGCGTCCAGGTGAAACAGTGTCCCTAAAGTTGTGCCAGCATCACACCTCTTTAGGAGTGAAAATGTATATTCCAAAGATTGTGGCTTAATTGATTGATTAATAACTGAAACTCTAATTGAATCCTCCCAGCTTGTACATAAGATGTCTTAATGTTAGAGCCTAGGGAGCAAATGCGCAGCATGGAAGTATGAACTGCAGCACAACCAGCACCACTTTCAATTTAAAAGTCAATCTCATTATACAAGAAGCTGTTTCCTCTATCCCTCTGGAAAGGCAACAGCAATCTCCCATCTTCTCCCTACCAGAGCCACATGGTTTGTTAGTGTCTGTGGGAGATGCAAATACAAGGGTTTTTTTATTTGTTCCCACTGCTGCATATCTGAACAGCTCAGTAAATATTCATGAGGTGCCATTGTAGGAGCTCAGAAAACTACAGAAAATATGCCCTCTGAGGTGACATGTAATTTGGCACTTCCCGCATGGAGAGGCAAAGATGAAGTCAGAGCAGCAATATCCTATTAATTAAATACCTACAACCTAATCTTTTCTGTTTCTCATTAAACACAAGGCACTCAAACCTTTCCCATGTGCTGGGCCCCCTCTCACACAGAAGTTACCAGGACTAACCAAGAAGAGGACCAGGTAAGTGTGTGTGGATCTCCAAGAACAGAAGATCTACACACATCATCAGGGAGATCTGGTAGCATCTGGGGCCAGGAATGCCTGGAATTTCTCCCCAAATTAATGTCTTATGATTAAGATGCCTCTAACCAAGGAAAACAAAATCACTCTGTGCTGAAATGTCTCCAGATCTGAACAGTCATTTGGCCACAGCATCTCCCATGTTTTCCCTGTCCTTAAAGGATGCTGGTCCTGCTCTGTTATCCTGCCAGTTAATCCTGTGTGCCTGGTTTATGCTTCCCAGCACACCTTGAGCTGAAGAGAGTTTGAGTTCATACCCTGAGTTTGACAGCAAAGTTTCAGCAAAAGGCTGAAGCCTGAACACTCTCTCCTGGAGCTTTTCAGTGCCCTCCACTCCACATATGTGGAAAAAGAATTGGAAAAAGCCAGACAGTGCCAGAAAAACAATGTTAAATGAAAAACTCACCTCTTCAAGCATTCTCCATGTTTTGCTCCAGTTTGTCATTTTGTTTTTTAAAACTTTATCTCAGAACACCGGATCCTCCATGATAAAATAGGGCATCACCCCTGAGCCAGCATAAACCTAATATCTCTCTCATCAGATCCTCCAGGTCACTCTGTATGGGGGCAAGTAACCAGCTGGAAATGAAGTTCCAGCCTTTTTCTCATTTTTGCTCTTTTTCCTTCGTTTCAGTAGCTCCCTGGTACAGATCTGCCTTCTGCCAGATGGCTGCAGTGTGGCCCAAAGGGTCAGAATCCAGTGTGGTGTGAAAGGAAATGTCACTTTTGGCCATTTTATAAGGAGGTTAATGGGCTGTTAAAGGGGATTGCTCCTGGACACTCTCTTAGAGATGTCTGTTGAGGGGACACCGTTGTGCCTCTCCCTGGAGCCACATGCCTGCGAGGCCCTAGTCCCTGGGGGCTGGACATGACATGAGACACGTACTCAGGACTGGACCTGATCTTCCATCTTTCCCAACATGACCTCAGGTAGTTGGCAGCTCCCTGAGAAGCCACACAGACCTGTGCAACATGACCCACAGATGTGCAGGGATCAGTGCACATCTGGATTCTGATCCCTGGAGCAAGGCAGGAGGGTCTTTGTGAGGAGCTTCAGGTGTTTTCCTGGTCCCCCATGGACATGAGGGCAATGGTGGGTTGTGGTGTAGCAGACAGACATATGCTGATGGTGCCACATGGCACCGAGATGCTCCAGAAGGTCTTTGATCGAATCCCCAAGCTGTATCTGCAATATCCCCTGTATAGATCTGCCAGCCAGGAGATGTCCTGCTGCTTGTCCTGCTCCCTTTAACTACCCCAGCATTGGCATTACAGTGTTGTTCATGCTGTAATCTCCCAGATATCTGTTTCCTCTTTGGATTCCCACCTGTCAGAGCACCTCTCTCCCACTGGCAGTATGGGTAGTGAGTGACCTTCAGCCAGGGAATGGTTATAGCCTTAAGACAACACAATTAAACATGTTTTATTGCTTAACACGCTGTGTCAGGAACCTTAGTTGTGTTTTTGTTCCAGTCTTCTATCGTTTTCAGAAACGCCTGGAACTGTGACAGCTCAAAGCGCCCATGCTTTCCTGCTCCCAGGTAATCAATAGAAGGCCTCAAGGTATCTCGCACTTCTGTCAAAGACGGGATTTTTAGCATGAAAGTATTTCCAAGTGTTTTTTGGTCATTGCAAGGCTCCCCCCTGCCCTCCCTCTCCAACAGTTACCATGGCAAGGACACAAGCAGCAGCGGAACAAGGCAGCCTGAGCCACTGCAGATGATTCCCGAGAAGAAAGGGGGTGAAGGCTCTATCCTTCATTGCAGGCAACTTCTGGGACCCTGTGGAAGTGCCAGGGTGGGACAGGACAGAACAGGACAGGATGGGACAGGATGAATGGAGCTGGGGCCTAGCAGGTGCACGTTCAGGTGAAGACAAGGCTGATGGGACACTCACAAGACCGATTTAGGCCAAAAGCTATTATTTTCATTAGTGGAGATACTCTGACTTCCCTCAGCTTCTGGGCTGTTGCTCTGGTTTTACCTGCCTTCTGGTGTTTTTAAAAGAATCCTTGTGAAGTCGATCCTGGCAGTAATTTCCCTGTTTTTCAGAAAAACACCTGTGTTCACAGGACAAACATTCCAGTATGTAATGCTTCTTTGGGCACAAAAATTGCCTTTCCACTTTAGAAAATTTTTCCAGGTGAAAATTAAACATTTATGGGTTTTGCAGCCTCACAAAGCTTGGTTTTTTCTCAGATGAAGAAGACTTTTCACTATCTTCCCATTTGTATCACCACAGACTGGGTTGCCAGTGGCCTTGCTGAATCCCCACTGCTGTTGTGTCGGACCTGATGATCTCAGACTGACCAGACCCTTTCCCCATTCCTCCTCCAGTAAACAGACATTTACTGTCACTGTGGCCAATGCCTTGGAGTGAGATGATGCTTGCTCCAGCACAGACTTGATGGGAGTTTTGTTTGCAGAGGAAAGTAACCAAACAATTGAAGCAAAATTGCTTATAGACTGAAATGTCTAATGCCAGTTTTGCATAAAGGGTTTTGATGGGCAAGGATGTCCCTTACTCCCAGTAGGACCCGTTTTGCAGTGCTGTCCTGTTGGCTCCATGCCTGGTGCCCACCACAGAATCACAGAATCCCAGACTGGTTTGGGTTGGAGGGGAACTTAAGGACCATCTCATTCCATCCCCTGCCATGTGCATGGACAACTTCCACTAGACCAGGTTGCTCCAAGCCGTGTCCAGTCTCACCTTGAACACTTGCAGGGATGGGGCAGCCACAGCTTCTCTGGGCAACCTGAGCCAGGCCTTACCACTGATCTCAGTGTGTCCCACAGCACTGCAGGAGCCAGAGGTATTTATTCCTCATTAAGCTAAATCCTGCTTTTAGATCAGATCTGTCCCTGTGCTCATTGCAGCAATGCAGGGCTGGCTGCAGTTTGAATCATTTGAATCGATTCCATGTCAAAAATTCCTCCTGGGGCTCCTGAGGCTCTCCTGCAGCTGGGGACAGGGATGAAGGTGGTGCATGAGGGCAGATTGGGCAGAGCGGCTGGAGCCACTGCTTTCCCTTCTTGGGGCAATGGGCAACCATCCTCTGCAGTGTGACATTCTCCTGAAGAGCCCTGGTGAGCACCCTGAGGTGGCACTCGACAGCAGAAGGCTGGCACTGCTGGGCTCTGCCTGGATGAGGAAGAACAAGCCTTCCACCTTCAGCTGTGCGTAGAAGCAGTGACACCCCAGCCCAGCTGACTCATTGCTGTGCCACCCAAGGTCCGAGGGACCCTCTGGGTTTGTCCCCTTTTCTTGTCCCTCCAGATGCTGCTGGACCATGATTCTTCAGGAACATTTTGGGTTGTGTTTCTACAGGGAGCTTCTTCATACTCCAACTGCTGCTGCCCCATGGCAGCTGGTTCCCTTCTCCTGGCACCAGACTGGTCACTGCCTGTGCCCAGCTTCAGCAAAAGGCATGTAAGCCTGCAGCCAGGCACGGGCTATGTGGTGGCACCAGCCAGCAGCGAGGGAGGAGGCCACAAGGAGCCAAAGGCATCGGTCTTGATTGGAGAATCCTGACACAAATGGCAAGAGAAAAACAAATAGGGAGGGAAATGAACAAATTATACCGATAATTGGTTTAAAAAATGCATCAAAGAGAAATGATATCCAATAATACTGCTGGTTCCTAATGAATGTGTGTGTAATAAAATCAGGCTGTTTGGGCCGTGGTTAGCCCTGCACTTCACATCCCCAGATTAAAAATGGAACATCTGTGATGATTTAATTTACATGTTAATAACAAACAGGCCTCCAGAAACCAACGAATAAATGCCTTTTATTGCTGGCGTATCTTTTCCACTGCAGCTTGAATGAAAACTCTGGTAATTAATTGTTTTAAGCGATTCTATTAAAAAGTGTCTGGAAGTGCTGTGTGCCGAATGTTTATGTGGGCAGGCAGACGAGGAGAATACAGACGAGGAAGCAGCCTGCTAATTATGTGCCTTTTTAAAATTCACTGCCTTGAAGACATGGGATACTTTTAAGTCGACCCAGGCGCATTGGTTTTTCCCCATTGTTCCTTTCCACTTGAAAAGTTTGCAATTTAAAATAAATAGCAAATCCTGAAATTGCTGGTTCCTGCACAAAGTGAGATGAAGGTGAGAACACTTGCTCTGCTCAGACATGCAGGAGCTGGGAGCAGTAGGGTCTGGCTGGGGGTGGCCCTGTGGTCCTGCCAGCATTGTCATGTGCTGACAGGGCACTTGGCACAGGGGGACATGGCATCCCTGGCTGGAGATGGCCCGTGTGTGCTCAGCTCTGCAGCAGTGGCTGAAGCACCGTGAGAGAGTCACGAGAAGCTGCAGTCTCTTGCTCAAGATGTTTGTTTTGAAAAGGAAACTCCCTCAGATGCTTTGCGGTCACAAACATAAGGAAGACACCCCAGCTGTGAAAATGTAAAGGTAACACTGGAAATCTTTCATTTCTCAAGCCCTGAACAATTCCAGCTGTGGACTTGGGTATTCAGCGTCAATTAATCTTCCTCCCCTTGAGCAGCCAAATCCAGAACACGTTTGCAGTGACCACCTCTCTGCACTGGCGAAGCATGGAGTGCCAGAGCAAGAGAGACAGGCTGCTGCAGCGTTGGGCTCATCACTCGAGTGCCACTATAGTGTCAGGTGCCCTTCCAAGGTCTGTTAGAAACAGAAAATACACGCTCCAGAAGAAGAGAGAGCTGGCCTTGTCTAAGGAACAGCCTCTGCAGAGATGTGGCAGTGTGTGGTGCAAGTGAGTCCTTGATTATTGTAGGGACATTACAGAGCTGCTCAGAGCAACCTGAGAGGCAGCAGTTCCCAGTGCTGGGACCCCTGGGGATGGCACTGACACTGCCAGTGTGCCACCCACCTCTCAGCTTTCCTTGGTCACATCTGCCTGGGATGGGTTTGCAGCAGAACTTCCGTCACTGCTCGCTTTGCTGTGATGGCTTCCAGGACTGGAATATCTAGGAAAAGCGTCACAGCCCTTACCAAAATGCTCTGCCCTTTGAATACCAGGCGGTTCCCTGGGCTGCTGCAGTGTGAGGGTCTCAGCTTCCTCCAGGTCATCAAGGGGGCCTGTCATTACACCCCCTCTGAATAAGCGTGAGTGATTGCACCGCAGAGCACCAGGAATGTGATGGGGACCTGCAGATTCAGCATCTTCACAGCTTCTGCCTGGCTGCTCCCTGGGCACCAGGGGACAGAGAGCTGGGAGGTCCCAAGGCCTTGAGAGCCTGTGCCAGCCACGGGCAAGGTGAGGCAAAGGCAGCACACATCTGGCATTGAACTGTGCCATGGACCCACCACCATCATCAGCCATGCCACAATGTCACCGGGACCAATGGATAGGGCTGCACCATCTCATAGCAGTTATTTATAGCAGGTGGCAGGAGGACAAATCCTTCAAACTAAAAATTACCCCTAAACCACAGCATAAATTTCATCTGACAGCAGGCAGCCAGTGCAGCAAATGGGGAGGAAGTGGAGTGGGCTGCAGCAGTTCTGTTGGGATTTGCTATTAAAAGACAAGGAAGACAGAAGAAATATCTGTAAGGTGTGGGGCTACACATGGCTTGGAGTAATCACAGCTATGATTCTGCTCAGTGACAGGGAGCTCCCCCAGAACCACCACCCTAAAGCTACAGCCCAATATGCTCTAATGAGAAAGGGAGATTTTTTCTCTCCCTCCCTTTCATGTTGTGATTGTTCAGAGCCCTGAGCTGCCCCCCTTGGCCAAGGGCGTGTGGCATTTATCGTGCAGGGATGAAAAGCTCCCTCTCCCCATTGTTTTGCACATGAAAAGCTCTTTTCCTCCCTGTCAGCTGAATGCCACGGGAGGGCTCTTCAGTGCATGCAGAGTTAGGGCAATCCTGGCTATGGCTGGCTCCCCCCACCTACCCGGGTAGAACAGCGTTGAAAATAAACACGGAGGAAATCTCCATTCCATTCCATTCCATTCCATTCCATTCCATTCCATTCCATTCCATTCCATTCCATTCCAAAGTACCTAGGAGCATTTAGGAAGCTCTTCTGTGGGATGGAGAAAACTTTCCCTCCTTGCTTCCTCTTACTCCCTCCACCTTTTCCTTTAGTGCAGAGCTGTTCTCTGCTCGGTTCCACCGAGGTTGATCCCCAGGGCGTGAGGCACTTTTCCCGAGAATTTCTCCCCCCTACCCACAAAAAACAAAAAGAAAAAGAAAAAGAGCACTGTTTAGGCAAGGAAGCAGGAAGAGGAGAGGGAAGCCGTTCCCTAGGGATGGGTATTTGCAAGGCAGCAGGAGAGAGGTGCCCGCGGGGGACACGCTGAGAGGAGCCGCGGTGCCGGGGCAGCTCCCGGAGGCAGCTGCCAGCGATGCCTCGGCTGTGCCTCGTTTGTGGTCCCTCGGGATAAAATCATGGGGTGAAATCACATCCCAGGCACTTCCCTGGGGCCAAGACTTTGCATCCTGTGGAGGAGCTTCGAGCAGGCAGCAGGAAGCACCCTGGAGAAAGGAGAAGGAATGCCTGGGATGGGGAGGGCCGGTGGGTGCCTGGGATAGTGGCTGGGCGCTCCTGTGGGTGCTGGGAGTGGGCTCAGTACCCGATTCCACATGCCCGACAGACCCCCCAGCCTGGGAGCTGGAGCAGAGCACCAGTGCCCACTCCGTGCCTGCCCTGCCCATCACTGGCTGCCCACCACGCAGCAGTGGCACGCTGCGCCCCCTCGATGCCATGGCACTGTGCCATCCCCAGGGCCACGTGCTTCCTCATGCCCCTGACACTGTGCTTGTCTGGCCACGTCCCCAAAGCTGCAGTGGTCGCCTTCACTCTGGCCCAGCAGGCAGCAGAAGCAGCCCTGTCCCCGCATCAAACAAAAGGAAAGAGCCACTTGTCAGCTCTTCAGTCAGTAAATATCTCACTGAACTCTGTTTTCGCTACTTAGTACAATTAAAATCCCAAGGAAAAGTCTTGTATAAATCAAAGTTCTTTTAAAGTGTACCATGCAGACACGCGTATCAGAGTCTCTGCACAGCGTGTGCCAGTAAAAAATATGCAACCCCCTTTGGCAACACAAGCAGAAATAAGCAATTTGGGATCTTAAAAGATAAAAGATAATAAAAGTAATTAAGATAATTAACCACCCTGAAGAGAGAAGAATTTACTGCTGTAAATTTTGTACTTAGTTTTAGATGGCAATATCGCAGCTGCCACTCTACTTAATATACAGCATATCCAGTCATTGCCTCCACGGTGGTGGCAGCCGAGAGGGACTCAGTGCTGTGCAGTTATCGGTGGTCACCTCACACCAGGTTTGGGAAGTCTGGCCTGAGGTCTGAGCTGCTGGGACTGCAGGTCACCTGCCTCCCACCTCCCATCGGGAATGTGAGCAGCTCTGAGTGACAGCAAGGCAGCTGAGCACTGGGCACAGGATGGCGTGGCACGGGGCAGGGCAGGACAGGGGGGGATGGTGCTTCTCAGCTCTCAGACAGAGTCTGCTCATTCTCATCTCATGCTGGGGCAAGTTCACTGTTTGCACAGGACTGGCAACAGACAAGTGCTCCTTCTCTCCTTACCACTTGCCAGACTCCCAAACCAGCATGTTGTCTCATGCTGGCTGTCGTGCTTCAGTTGAACCACCTGCGAGCATCCCAAAGGAACCAAAACGTTCCTTGGAATTCTCTGCTGCCTCCAAAGCTCGGCTGCTGCTGTGCTTTGGTGAGCACACACCGTGCTGCTGCTATTGCCATGTTGTTTCCCCTTCTCCCCACCCATCTGTATCCATTTGTTGTCACCCAGCTCTACTAACAAGCTTTCTGGGATAAGGAATGGTTCAGCTCCGTGTGAAACAGTCCCTGGCACAGAGGGAGCACAGCTAGAGCTGGGAGTGCTGGCCAGCGCTGCAAGCCCTCCTCTGCCTCCCCTGCTCTTCCCAGCTTGGTGCCCAGCACAGCTCAGCACTGTGGGATGATGCCAAGGGTCTGAGGAGTGTCCTGCCCCACACAGTGCCAGCAGAGCCAGTGTCATCTTCTCTCACTCTGCTTTCTGTCCCTGTGCGAGGCAGTTTTCTTGTGCCACAAACATCCACAGCCCCATTCTTCTCATGGACAATAGCCCTTTGCTCTGTTCTTCTGCAGGATCAGCCTGTTCTGTCTCCTGTCACCCACCCCAGACCAGCCCTAGCCAGATGCTGCAGCCACGCCTCTGTATCTGTGTATTTATTCTGCTGAGACGCCCTGATCTCAGCACATGCAGGCTCTGAACCACAGAGCTTTGGACAGCACAAACCCACATCCTGGCCTTGCCACAGCATTCCCACCATTCCCTTTCTGATAAAAATCCGTGTAAGGAGCATCCCGCTGGTGGCAGTCTTCCAAGTGCACGCCATAGTGCTGGGCAGTGGCTCCGGTTTTGATGTGTCAGGTTGCTCACTTCTGTTTCCCTCCTTCTGTATCCCCTCCTTCCTCCCAACCATCCCTCCAGCCCAACTGCTCCTCCCCACATATTCATGAAGTAGGGCACAGGTGGCTAAGACAAGCCCAGGGGTCCCTGATGCTGGGGAGATCCTCCCTGCTCTCAGGGCTGCTGCCTTTCCTGGCATCACCTCTGGAGCTGCCTGGACTTCTCCAGGTGACATTGCCGCTCATTAATATGGCAGTAAACTAACGCAGGGAGACATCCAGGTCAGAACTGACTCAATTCATTGCAGGCAGAAAACCAACGAGCTAAGTGCCAGCAGCCATGAGATGCAGGGCCATGGCAAGGAGCAGGGGCAGGACACCAGTGGGAGGACGTGCCCGCTGTAGTGTGAGCCCATGCCCAAGGAGTGGCTCTGCGGGCACACCGCTGTGGCAGAGCCCACCAGCCGCCTTCAGCCGTTGGGATGCTCCCACACCCGCCATGCTCCAGTGCTTCCGGAAAAACCACATCCTGAAAGCAGCATCCCCACAGGCAGGATGGAGCCCAGCTGCGGTGACTGTGCAGAAAAGACAGAGTGGGGGTGAATTAGCAGAATAGCAGAGGAATCATCTGGTTGCAACACAGGAAAGGCTGCAGTTGGAATCACTCCCTGGTGACACGAGGGGACTGGCCATCACTCCTCTTGAGTGGCCTCACGCAGCATCAGCCTGATGAACCTTCCCACCATGGGACCAGCCTTTCTCTGCCTCTCCAAAACCAGGCAGTTTGTTCAGAATGACCCCCAAAATCATCAACTGCTCAACTTTTTCCACACTATCCATCACACAGTGTCCCCAAGCTCACAGCCTCTCTGGGGTCCTCTGGCCCCCAGCAGAATCCCCCAAAACCTGTGGTTACCCCTCACTGCCCTGAGCTCCTTGTGGGCTTTCACCTTCTTGGGCTCATCCCTAAGAATCTAAGTAAGGGTTTCACATTCTTCTGTTGACCGTCCACGTTTCTGTTCTAGAGAAGGGTTGGAAGCAATTCGAGTATATTGGAACCAGTCCATCTCAGTGAGTATGGACATGGAAAGGGGAAGTGACACCAGGGCTGTGGGGAGAGGAAGGGAAGATCCAGTATGGCTTCAGCTCAGTTCTCTAATGAAAAGCAGTTTTTGTGTCAGGGCCGTCCCTGCCTGGCTGGGTCTGGCTGCATGTCTGCTGCAATAGCTTTGCAATCTCCTGGAAGATTTTAACCAAATCTGACAGAAGTGTGGAGACAATGACAACCTTCCACATTCCATGACAAAGGGCTCCTGCATGGGAAAGGCTGGACTGTTCCTGTCCCTGCCCCTACCCCAGGGCTGGGGCCAGCCCAGCTCACCATCACTGTGCTGAGGAGGACAGCACAGGCAAAGACTCTTCCAAACTACCCTGACTGTGGGAAATTTTTGGCTGAGCTCACAAACGTCTGTGAGAGACAAACTCATAAAAAACGGGCTGGTTCTTGAAGCCATCAGGCTGCAGAAGGTACCAGTGTTTACAGATTCAGGGCAGCCACTGTGAGACACCAGTATGGGTGCAAACATGTGTGTTCTCAGTCAGCTGGGGTTCCCCGGCTCCACCACCTGTGCTGTCAGGGCTCAACCAGCATCCCAGAAGTCTTCCATCCCATTCCCCCTTTACCTCTGGCAGAGAGTGAGAATCCTTCAAGTATTCCTGAAAATGCAAATGATCCTGTATTTTTCTAATTGTCTCTTCATCCACCCTGCTCTTGAGAAGCATCAAGTGCCAAGGTCTGTCATCTCTCTCTGAAACACTTCAGTCTGGTGCTGGTGGAGGGTAAGTGTCTGTATTGTCCACACAGGCAACCTCTGCAGCTTTGGAGTCTCCTCATTTCCTCTTGAACACAACCCTCAAGGATTCTCTTCATCATTTGCAACTGTCTATTGTTCAGCCCAAGAAGTCCCTAGGAAGTGAGATTGAGCTTCATTTAATTACTGAAGCACAAATTAAAACATTGCAAGTGCTGCCCATTTTGGGTCCCTGCCCTCCTAGTGCTGCCAATGCCCACCAAAAGAGCATTCTGTGCAGAGAAGACACCCCTGGGAGTGGGACAGCCCTTTCTCAAAGGCACCTCCAGGATCCCTGAGTCCCAGTCCCCTCTTCAAAATGTCCTTGCTCTCCTTGGAAACGGATGAGCCACATCACACTTTCACTGTGGTTTGAGCTTTTGCATCACTTGGGTGGTTAAGACCTAAAAAGTGGAATCAGGTTATGAGTTCCTGGATGCTGACTGAGCTCAGGGAGAAAGCCAAAGGAGAGCCTGGGGTTTTGGATGTGGAAGGATGAGCATTTGTGGCTCTGAAGACAGACCAGGTGTGCTTGCTGACTGGTCACTGCTCCCCTGCAGAGTGGGGATGCTGCTCTGGAGCTCTGCAGGAGCAAGATGGGGTGAAGCACCCCAAAGCAAGCACACACTTCCCCGTTACCCTGTGCAAATAATTATTCAGCAATTCCAAAATCAGAGCTGCTGGTGGGGAAACCTGGGAGGGAGGAGTTAAACAACAACAAACAAACAAACAAACCAGTAGAAAAATCAGTTTATTTTACTCCAGAGTGACAAATGTAGTTTGAAATGAAATCCAGAAGTGTTGCCAATGAACCTTTGTTTACTCTCGCACAAAAGTCCCCTGGCTGGGTCCTGAGGAGGAGGAGGAGGAAGAGGAGGAGGAGGAGGGCAGCTCTGCTGAGGCCCTTCTCAGCTGCATTCCAAGGGGCTTTCTGAAAAGAATGAAGTGTTGAGCGTTTGCCAAATAGAGGAGGGGGGCAAAGGTTGCTATTTATCCCAGAAAAGTAGCCAACATTATGTCTATTGATGGGAAGGAACCTGAAGAATTGTGGGAAGGAAGAAAGTTACTTCAGCTGTCAATCAAGGGCCCAAATTTCCATGAGCTGCCAATCATAATTAAAAGGAATGTGGCAGTTCAGGAAGGTCGTGGCAGCAAGGATCTCCCTGCATAAACACCAGGTCCCCATTGAACACCCTCCAAAGGCTTCAATGATAAAAACACCAACAGCTACATGGACGGCTGTTGTTTTTACTCTGTTGGAGACACTACGGTTTTTCTGTTATGCCAGGGACCATCCCTTGACCTCAGCCAGTTATTGACACTTGTAGGGGCACAGACGGGCACAGACCTGCAGTGCAGGGGACAGGCACCCGTTGACATTCCCTCTGGGACAGGGCTAGGGGTATTACTCCCTGGCTCTGTCGCCCTTTCCCCAGGGGCACTTTGCCTCAGTCCAGCCCAGCTGCCCCTTTCCCAGGAGAATTTTGGGATCCAGGCTATTTGAGCTTTGCTGCGTAACATAACTTTTCTGACTAACAGCAAAAAAACAGGAATGAAGGGAGCTCATCACCCCAGGAAAGATAAGGCTAACACTGCTGTGGGACCCAGCTCTCCAGAGGGTCCGAGGCTGCCGTGGCACGGGAGCTGGACAAGGGGCTGTGTTGCTACTGCAGGGGGGGGCGGAGCAGGGCTGGGTGGGTGGGTTCATCGCCCCAGGGTAATGTAGTCCCCAAGGATGAGTCCTGGAGGGACAGGCAGGCTTCCCCATGTGCCAGCACCTCACCCACAATCCAGCTCACATCCTGCAGCAGTTTGAAATCCCAAGGGAAGGGAACCACCTGTATGGCAGCTCTGCACATGGAATTGGACTGCAGTGCCCTGAGAGCAGATTTTCATAAAGGAGATGTTTCCCTCTTGCCAGCAATCCAGAATGTGATGGGAGAAGCACCAGAAGTAAGTGGTGAATCTTGCACCCCCAGAGGGTTTCAAACCAGCCCCCGGGAGCGTGGCAGCAGCTGCCAGCACTGCAGCTTCTCGGCCATGGCAAAGCAGCCCTCAGATGGCACACCGGCACCCTGGGAGCTGCTCGTTCCCAACCACAGTCTGCTCCGGAGAAAATAGTTTCTGGGCAGGGAACCAGGAAAGGCCCCCGGGGCTGCAGTGGGCTGTGAGGGAGGCACAGCCCACAGGACCGCCTGCCAGGAGTAATTTCACCCTCACCAGACAAATTCTCTTACACATTCAGGCTGTTTTCAGTAACAACCACACAGTCTTTGCCCTGAGGGTGCTGCTCAGTACCCAGGGATGGCAAAGGAAATCTCTGCTGCATCCAACCAAGCTGTTCTGTTCTCCTGCGCTAGAGAAGGTGTCCCTTGCCCATGGCAGGGGTGTGGAACTGGAAGAGTTTTAACAGCCCTTCCAACCAAAACCAGCCTGTGATTCCACGATTGTATACTCCGCTGTAATACACCCTGCAGTAAAGCCGTGTACTGAGAGCTGCTGGTGGTTAAACAACACTTCCAGTACTCAGGCAGCCACCCAGCAGTGTGCACACACCTGAAAGGCTCCAAATACCACTGGGCCAGCTGAGAAAGCAGGATGGAAGCACACTGCAAGTTAGCGCTGTGCAGACATACCAACGCTTGTCTGACACAGCTGGCAGTGATTCCCATGCCTGCAGACACAATGGACAGGCAGCTCCTATATAGGGAGTGACATTCCCAGCGGAGAGGAGAGCTCTGGTCTGTGTTTCTCCCACAAGGTCTCCCAGCCTCCACATTCCCTGAGGTGAAACTCAACACTGGCCATGAGTTCTTCTGTGTGCTGAGGTGGGTGCAGTGAGCAGGGTCTGCACAGCCCCATGTCTGCCTGTTCCAAAAGTGGGCGCTGGGGCTGTGCACAGAGTCCTTGGGTCTTCCCAGGGCTGCTGGAAGCACTTGGCACATGGTAGTAATGTGATGTGACTCCCAGTTCCGTGCTGCCTGCTGAAACATGCTCCCCTTCAGACCAGCGCAGACACACAATATTTCACTCAATGCCTTCAGAGCCTTTTTGTTCTAAATGTATTTAAAAATTAGATGTTTAACTGCCTGTACGGAGATGGGGCTTTTGAGGCAAAAATGAAACCTCTCACATGTCTTTAACAGAATCAGCGATAAAATGCAACTGTGAGCTTGATTGAAAGAATATCCTGCACAGTCATTTCCTCTGCAGTCGTGATCATTCAAAGAACTGGGCACTGGCCTGACAATACTTAAAATAAATTGAAGCAAGCAAAATGCATTTTATGCCCACTCCTAGGTTCAACTGTGCAGTTCATGTGTGGAGGCACCTGGCAGAAATCTTACTGCAAAAAAGGACGTCAGGACCATTTATTGTACTGCAAAATGTCAAGTAAAAGTCCTAGAATTTGACTGAGTGGCCCCTTGTCAGCATAGGAAGAGGCTCCGACTGCTGCAGCCAGAACACAGTGGGAGCTCTCGTGCTCTGATAGGCTCCAGCCTGGCATGAGTGTGGGTCAGACCCTTTTCGCTTGCCCTTGGTGGGGTTCAGCCCACAGCAGGTTCCCTGGAATGTTTACAGGTGAAGAGGATAGATGGGCATCCTCTGAGGACAACGCAAGTGCCATCCCCCAGTGCCCAGGCTCTTGCCTTGCTCCATGGGGACCATAGGGAGAGGGTCTGGCAGGACCACCATCCCTGGGCCAGAGGTGCCACCCCTGGCAGCTCTGTGGGGGTAAAACAGGGGGCTCATCACATCCCCCTAGGCTGGTGGCACTGCCAGCCAGGTGCCTGCCCTGTGCACAACCAACACTCTGTGTGGAGCATGTCCATCGTGCCCTTGATGTTTAATTAGGAGGAAAGCAAGTTCAGTGCTGCTCAGCACACACCTCAGCAGGGCCAGGAGAGCAGCTCCATGACATGCTCATGATAGAGTACTGCAAGTGTCTGTCACATGGTGCACAGAGCCATCTGTGCCCGCTCCCCTCTCTCCCACCCAGGTGCTCCCCTTCCTCTTTCCCTTTTACACTCATTTACCCCATGGTCAAGAGTCAGTGTGCCTGTGCGTGTCTCATTTCTCCGTGTGTCAGCACCATTTAATGTGTGTTGGAACACTGTAGCTGTGCTCCTCAGGCTCCCTGCGTCCCCTCAGAGGCTGGAGTAGCTGCATAGGTCAGGGAGCCATAGGGCACAGCTCCAGGCATTGATGCCCAACAAGAACCACTGAGCGAGGCAAGTCCCAGGGCAGGAGAAGTTTCGCACACAGGGTTGAGGGTGTCCCTTGTGTCACGCCCCTGGGGCTCACCTGGGAATTGTGCCTTGCCCACAGGTGCCCTGACAAGGGTCATGAGGTGTGCCCAACATACCCAGGCCTTTGCAGTGCTCCCAGCCCAGCCCACTGCCAGGGCTTTAGGCATCACCTCCCAGTGCCAGTGGAAAGCCTGCCTTGGCATCCCCAACCAGGCTGGACAGGTCGGTGCGGGGACCATGGCTGTGAATGAGTGGCACAAATCCAAGGAGCCTGTCCCCTTTGTGATTGTCTGAGTGGTGCTAACCCCCACAGTGCCCTGGTGCAAGCCTGGCCACCGGGAAGCAGGGCCAGCGCTGGGGGTGGCTCAGCCCTGCACCCGCCAC
The DNA here is from genome assembly GCA_013396755.1 of Sclerurus mexicanus. Lineage (NCBI taxonomy): Eukaryota > Metazoa > Chordata > Aves > Passeriformes > Furnariidae > Sclerurus > Sclerurus mexicanus. The sequence continues at coordinate 602,557 of VWZF01000441.1, forward strand.
TGTGCAGCCACCGCACTGTTCCCCACATGCAGGAACCCCCTTGAGTGAGTGTGTTTCCAGGGAATGCTGTAACAGAGTGGGAAGCCCTCCCTGCTCCCCAGAGGGGATTTGCTTTGTCCTCCCACAGATAGTCGGTAACAGCCTTCCCCATCCACTCCTTCCCCAGATGTGAGCGTTTAGGGAACACTGGATGTGCTGCAGGATTCCAGGGCTGCCAGTCTCACCAGGAACATCAGGGATGGAGCAGCCCCACGCCCCTGCTATCCCTGCTCACCCAGGTGTCCACTCTCCACATCCCCACCTCAGGACACCGTGCGCTCTCACCACGAGGGCAGCAGATCCGCACGGCTCTGTGCAGCACCGGGCCCTGCGCTGCTCCGAGGAGCAGCAATGGTGCTTGAATAATCGATACCAGCAGTGTCAGGGTTTACAAGTCTTGTATCATTCATGCGAATGGAAAATGATGAAAAATAACCCTTCCCTGCCCTTTGTGCATACAGCTGGAGAAGTTTGCCCTTTCTTTAGTGTTAGTTAAGGCTAACATTAAAATACTCTCTACGTTCTTGGTGCCTGTTCAATATATTTTATATAAGTTTAATAAAAAAAATTGCTAAGATCATTGGAAGGGTAAATAACTGCCATGCTGACATTGCTTCTATTTAAATCAGCTACACACTGCGTGCGTACATCGTTTGCATAAAACAATATTCAAGTAGGGTGATTTTAATGTTCTGTGCTATTTCTGACTCTCTCTGGATTGCTGTTTGCATATATTTGCATACCCTAGGAGAATTAAACTAGGAGTATGTAAATGAGCTTGCAGGCTCTGTGGTGGAGGAGTTTCTTCAGTTCTACAAAGCAGCCCCCCAGCCTCCCTTGCTGCCGGGGCCAGGGCTGAACCACGGGCGATGGGGGCTCTGACAAACCTGGCTGGGGGGCGCGGGGCAGTGACCCTTCCCAAGTTCCTCCTACTCCCTCCTCTCCCACCCCACAGTGTTCTCAGGTCTCCCCACAAGCCCCCAGCTCTGCTCCTCACTTCCCCCCTAGGACCCGGCTCCCCTTTCCAGGAGGGCTCTGGACAAGCGGGCAGACCCCCCACTGGAGAGTGTGGAGCTCTCCCACCCCTCGGGGTTAACCCAAGCGGAGCAGGCAAAGGAGCGGTGATGGGTGTTTCTGTAGGGGCTGAGCATCAGAATAAATCCACATTGGTCCTGTTGGATTGGACTGCTCTGTACCCCAGCACCCCGACACACAGAACAACGGTACAAACCACAGGGCATCCCTGCAGTGTGACACCGAGGTCAAGAAAACCCAAACAAAGACTCTCCTGGTGCTCCCTGCCCTTCCAAGGGGAGTGAGGATGGTGGGAATAATTTCCAGTGCCATGTGATGAATCTCCAAGAGGCCACATGGGGGCTTAATTAAGCAGCCTGGTGAAGTCTCAGATTTTCCTGCTGATAATTGCTGAGCAGCCTTTGCACCGCCTGCCTCTCCCCACAGGCATGCCTGGGAGCACAGAGCGAGGGCTCAGCCACAGCAGGGTCCCCTCTGCAGCTGGAGCCTGCCTCCTCCGGTGTCACTGGAAGAGCACCATGGTGTGAGGCAGCCCGCTGTGGGAGCCAAGGATGGTCGTGCCCTATGACAGCCCTGCACGGAGAGAGACACCTCTCCCCTCACTCTGAGGCACCTGCTCAGGGAAGGTCTGTGCACCCCTCTGTTCAGCTTCTGTCCCCTGGGCACTCTGGAATCCCTCCTGAAGAATTACAGCTTCTGACTCCACTGATAATCTAAAGGACATTCAGCTATTTGCAGCAGTTTGCTGCCATAACACAGCGCTGTGCCCGGTGCAGCCAGCTGGGCACTGCCCCAAAGCACCTGGCTCTTGTGGCAAACCCACAGATTCACGTAAAATGCTGGTCCCTGCACAGAGAAGGGCCTCAGCATCCCAGGGACAGGCCAGGCACTGCACGTGACTGCTCCTCGCTCCTGCCAGAGCTGCAGAAAGGAGAGGCAGTGGGATGCACAGCCTTGCAGGATTCCCAATACTGTTTAGGAGCATTCTGGGGACTAGGCATGTCTTGGGCAAAGCCTGAGTGTGCACAGGCACTTTAGATCCAGGACACCTACGGATGTGTGCAGGGCGGGATGAGGTGCCCAAGAGCAGACCCCTGAGCTCTGCCCAGCATAAGGGCTCGGTCTGCCCCTCCTACGTCCCGGTGAGACTGATGGAAATCCCACGATTTGAAGGTGGCTCTTGATCTGTTCCTCCACATAATGCTCTGCATTATGCACTACATATCATCCCTCCATCTCTCATAAGGGCCAAACCCAGAGCAGTGGCTGCTGATCAGGATGTGCAGGGGAACTGGAATGGCCCCTCCATAAAGGAGAGGATCCTCCAGAGACTGGAGCAGAGTGGTGATCACTGGCCACTCTGCACAGCCACCCCAGAGTGTTGCAGAAGGTCTGTGGTGCCTGTTCCTGCAGCCTGGTGGCTCCACATCCTCTTCGTGGAGGTGTCTTTTCAATAATTAAAGAGGCATTGACTTGTTGAGCTGGAGAGATCATCACTGTGGAAGGAGTGGCAATAATTTCCCACCACAGAAGGACTTTTTCATTCTCCTGCTGATCGTGACTTGGCTTTACTGTAAATTAAACACATCCTCACTGACACCTGAAGGTTAAGGGGGATTTTCCTGCACTAAATCAAAACCGACACTGGTTTCTTCTGCAGGAAGAATCTGAACTGGCTTAAAAGGTCAAACAGTTTGGCACAGGATTTGGGTGGTTGTTTAAGGTCATCAGGCAGCCTACTCGTGTCAATACATCAATTATTAACAAGTCATTGGAGTTAAAGTGAATTAATCTTTTCTCTTCCCATCCTGTTAACAGGATTAGCAAAGAGTAAATAAAAATAGCTGTGGAGGTGAGCAAAGCAGAGGCTCAAAGGCACTCGTGCATCTCAAAGGCAGGTGCAAGGCAACATCCCCATGTTCACTTCCATAGGACCCTGTGTGCTGCATGGCCACCCAGGCTGGCTCCGACAGTGCTCCTGAGCCTCTCCCTGCCAGCTCACACCTTGGCGAGGTCACAGGGCCCAGGCTGGTCACCAGCTGGGGAATACGTATGGAATATCCACCATTCATTGCAGCCAGGATGGCCTCAAACCCCGGTCCCTCAGCAGGGAGGCACACTCGCTGCTCAGCCCTGACGCCGGCAGAGCCCAGAGGTGCTCAGAACACCAAGGGACCCTTGGGAAGGGACTTGACAGACACTTGCCACTCCTACCTTGCACTTCTGTCAAGACAAGTCACAACACACCTTGTTTTCCCCGAGGCTGTGGTGAGCGCAATCCTGAGAGCTCCAGGGCAGGAATGGGGCGGTGGATAACTGCACCTGCTCCCCTGGGAGACCGGATTCATCCCCAGTTTGTGGGCTCAGACCTAGCTGCAGTGGCAAAAAATAATTAAAAATACAAGAGTGAGACTGTGAGGGACTGGTTACATGCACTGCGTGAGGGACTGGTTACACGTTCAGTGAAACAAGAACATACATTTTCTTTCCTGTGCCCCACTGCTGCAGCAGCACTGACGTTCCACTGGAGCTTCCTCTTGGGCTGGAAGGTTCTGGCAGCAAATGACAGAATCCATTTCCAGTGAGCAGCAGGGCATCAGCAGAGCTGGCACCGGGGGGTGCTCAGCCACCTCCAACACCCAGCTCAGGGTTTGGATCCCTGTGCTGGGATTCTCTTTTATGGTGGGTGGAAAATCATTTACCATATTTACATTTTTTCATGACATTTTTATTTTTTCATATGCAACCTGGACTAAAATTTTGAAACCAAGGAAAACTGGTTTTACCTTTTCCTTTCTGCTCAGTAGCAAAACAGGAGGGCAAGGGACTGAAGCCAAGGGGAAAAGCAAAAGAAAAAAAAAAAACTATTCTTTCACAGGATTTGTAACATGCTTAAAAGAAAAAAATCTACAGGGAAACTTTTTAATGTTTTAACAGTCTTTTTATCACATCAAAATTTTAAGATATATTTTTGTCTTGCATTAGTTTTAATAAATGTGTCTTAGTGGTTCCTTTTATCGCTGTTCCTGGACTAATTAAATGTACACATACATTTTTAAGTGTTCACTTTGGTTCAGCACTCTCTGGTTCAGTTTTATTTAAGAGCTTATTTAACACCTTGCACAAAGCCCTTTGAAATTCCTTCCAGGAAATGTCACACCTTGCAGAGGGAACGCAACCCTTTGAGAATGTAGAACCATATTTGTACTAACAGGAAAGTGCATAAATACACAGCAGGGGGGCTGGGGGGGCTGGGGGTCCCCATGTCTCCCAGCTCTCCATTGGTGACTGTTGCAGCCCCCGGGGGCACAGGACTGCTCAATGCTCCCCCAAATCTGCCCAAGCGCTGCTGCCCATGTGCATCCCAGCTCCGAGAGACGAGACAGGGGGTACAGGTGGTGCTGGACCCCTTGAGGGTCCTCTGGAAGAGCAGGGCTGGGGAGTGCAAGTGGACTTGGACCAGGTGAGAGTCCTCCTGAGGAGCAGGGCCAGAAGGTGCAGATGGTGTTGGACTGGGCGAGGACCCCTTGGCCCCAGTACCCTGAGGTGGTAGGAGTCCAGTCAGCCTGGTACCCTGGGAACATGGGCAGCAGAAAGGATCCAACCACCTGCAGCACCGCTCCAGCTTGAGGGACCAGCATGGACAGGGCAGATAAATCTGAATGTGTATTAAAGCAGTAAAGTTAAACTCAAGGTCCCCTCCACAGCTTTGCTGTAAGTTCGGGTAACTCCCATCCCCACTAGCCCCTGGAATGTGCCAGTCTGTGCCTGTCACCTGCTCTCGTGCATCAGATGCCAAGTCCCCATTTGTTCATGGACCAAAACTGACCTCTCCTGGGGAGATCTTCTCTCTCGCCCAAATCAGTGGTGTTATTTGTTTAAAATAAGACACTGGCACTTGTCAGGGGACTTTTTGCAGTGTATTGTTTTAAAGAAGACATTCAATTACCTCAGCTGCAATGCTTCACTGTGCTCTGATGATCTACTAAGGGAAAAATAACTAATATGTAGCATGTTGTGTCATAGACAATTATAGAGAACATCGCTTTTAAGGAAACAAGACTTGTGCCCAATTGTGCGGGATTTATTAAGTTTGCTGTTTTACAGCAACACGGCAAACTTAGGGAGGGGAACACATTTGCATCTCCTCCCTGAACCCATTGCTGCAGGAGGAGAGGACTGATTTTCCTTTCCTCATTAAAAGCCGAGGAGCTGGTGGAGCTGTGAAGGACTGAGATAAACATCTTGACAGACACGCGATTATTTCCTCCTTTAGTTTTGTATAGCGTGAGATTCTTATGTGGAAACAAAGTGATTTGGCTATAGATTTATAGAGGGAGGAAATGATTTGGTCCTACATGATGGAGCATATCATGCATATTCTGTGCCATTGCTCGTGGGCATTCTTGGCTCCGCAGCAGACTGATGGCGGGAGGCAGGAGGGAGAGGAGCTGGGAATGTGACATTATGCACAAGAGGGAACGCTGCGAGGATTTCACAGCTCCTCTGGCGAACAATGTGACTGAGAAATGCACTTACCGGAAAGGATAACTTAATTCATCCACCACGCAGCGAGCATCCAGGAACCCGCACAGCGGAGAGGGGCCTGGGGAGCCCCGGGGACGGGGATAATGGGAACAGGACTGCGGAGGAGCCCCGGTAGATGTGGATCCTCCTGCCCCTGATGCTTCCACTCTGACACCCACAGACTGTGCTCCCTCAGACCAGGGGCTTATCAGGGTTGTTTGGGCAGTTCTTAGCCGTGTTTTTTATTTGAATACTAATCTCTCCACACAGAAAGATAGACCCTGCTCCAAGAATCTTCCAGTTTAAGACCTTGATCCTGCAGACTTACCAAAGTGCTTCATTTTGAGGAAGTGATTAATGTTGTTGACTCTGGTACTTAAAATTCAGCATCACAGAAGTGTTCAGGGCTGTAGCTGACAGGCAGAGTCCTCTGGAGATGTTAATGTGCCTTAGCAGAAAACATGACACTGCATCCATGGGAGGTTCCTACAGAGTCACCCAGAAATAGCACAAGGAACAGCTATTTTTTCCCAGGAAGAGGAGCCTGGGAGCAGGGATCCACACTCTCAGTTGGCAGGAGCTGACTTGGATAGGCTTTGGGATGGTGGGCATTTCTGCAAGCGCTTGGACATGAGACATGAAGAAGCTTATGAGGTGTGATTGATGGGGGCTTGCAGTCTTCACTGGGAAAGTAAGAGAGGGCTAAAAACAATGAATAAGTCTTTATGGAATTCAAAATTCCCACCCAATGCATTTATCTTTTCCATTGGCTATAAATGGGCTGGGAGTGGGATAGCATCATTTCTGCATTGCTGGAAAGTGCAGGGCAGCCTTCACACCACCCACCGCAGCGATAAACAATGTTCTCATGAGCCCACCGCTATTTATAGCAGCGATCCTATTTCTCACGTATTTGCCTCAGTTACTGAACAAGGGCACTTCCCTCGCCCTGATGGATCTGAGAGCATCCAGCCGCCCATCCCAGGGGAGGGCTGCCATTCTGGAGACGCAGCGCTCTATTGCTGCACAAGCCATCACCTGGCATGAGCAGCACGGGGTGTCATTAATGGCACAGGTACAATACACACACCTCTGCACTTCCCACCTGGGTGGGAGAGGAAGGAGAAGAGAAGGAAGGGGAAAGGATTTTGAAGGATGAATGATCTGCTTCCTGCTCAGAACTCAGGCACATCCAATAACCTCAAGCAGAGCAAATCTCAGCATGAATTAAAGGCTCTGCTGGGCTGAAATCTCCTAAACATTCCACATCAGTTGCAAACCCTCCAGTTTCAGGCTCATCTGCTATCCCTATACCATCACATGAGTTGGTGTCCTCACTTGCTCTGTAATGCTGTAGGCAGAAACCAGCCCATGTTTGGGGGAAGATGTGCCAGCACAGAAGAGCAAACAGGGATCCAGCACTAGCGATGGGAGCTGATGGCTCAGCAGGAGTGGCTGAGCTGCTGCCTCTCCCTGGGGCAGGGGCACCTCCTGCACCCAGCTCCAACACCTGTGCAGCTTTGAGGTGCTTGGTGAGTGCGTGCCAGCCCCTCACCCCAACTCCTGGCTGCCTCCTAAACCATCACCCCCTCCACTCCAGAGAGAAGGGGAAAATGAGCCAAAAGTCAGACCCAGAAGAAGCACTGAGCTGCTCACCATCACCATAACACCATGGCAGCGTGACATGAGCAAACTCACAGAGGCCTTCGTGTGGCTCTGGGCTTTTCCTCTGTATTTGCTCACTAAAACCTCATACTTGGGATAGGAACAAAATGCACCTTCTGGCCTGGTGATTTATAGCTGTATTTTGCTTGTCTTGTTTCCCTCCGTGTGATATGCAAATCCCAGCAGCAGGGTATGCAGTGAGCTCTTTCTGCTGTAAATTCACCCTGCCCAGACCCAAAGCACCCTCACAGAGACAGCCCAGGGGAGCCCTTTAATTGCGATTTCCAGGCAAGAGACAGCACCTCAGCAGTTCCTGGGGACATGGCAGCTCTGTGGTGGGATTGCCTCATGTTTCCCAGGGTGAGTTGTGTCACATAAGATGTTTGAGCTTTCCCTGGTTAATGTGATTTTGAGCTCTCCCTCCCAGCCCCAAGAGATGCTCAGCCCCAGAGAAGCTCAGCCCCAAGCCTGGCTGACAGGACACAAAAGCCCCATGGCCAGGTTGCAGAGTAGCCAGTGGCTTAACACTCCTGCTGTCTTCCTTCATGGGAATGGCAAAGGGGACTCCAGAAGTGTCAGATCCATCTGACACTAGGAAAATTCTTATAAATAAAATAGTTCCCATAAAATCTGCATGAGATCTCCACAGTCCATCTAATACAGACAGTAATAAAGGAGAGGTGCAGTGATGGCAGCCAGAGCCACCATCTTGCAGCAAGCCAGCACAGGGGCACCTGGGACATGAAGATGGCAAACTGTGCTGGATGGGTCAGAGGCACCACCCAGGTCACAGTCTTTCCTCCAACAAAGCCTGAGATTTCTTGGTTCAACTAAGTCTTCCAATCAGCCTGAGAACTCCCTGATATAGCTGTGGCTTAAAGGCAAAATCCAACCATGTTCATTGTTTTCTGTCATCTTTTGAAAACCAGAGGCCCCAGCCCAAGCTGTGCTTCCAGTTCCAGTTCTCCCTCACCATGTCTGGAAAGGGCAGTGGGTAATGATTCCCAGTGCTCACAGATATTCATCCAGCTCCTGTAAGTCATGCCTCACCTGTTCAAACCTTTGTCATCAAAGCATTTAGAGCATGAAACCCAATTAAAGATCAACCTCTTGCTGTTACAATGGAAGAGCTACAAGAATTAGCACTTAAGCTGCATTAGCAGGAGGCATTTCTAATGACACTGCACCCAAATTTGTCTTTGGTGATTACTCAGGGCACGCTGAGGGGAGCTCTCTTTTCTGGGCACATTATCTACCAGGCAGCACATTTTTCCTGCATCCATGTGCTGCACTGAGCTCTGTGCCAGCTGCCCACCCCAGTGCAGGGTCAGGTGTTCAGTCATCCCTCAGGAGACACGGCAGGTGAGGTACCCACAGGAGATCTGCTGAGGGACCTCCCCATGAGAGCAACGACAAGTAACACGGAAAGCTGAACCCAAAGCAGGTCGGGATGAGGCTGGGGTGATGGATGCACCAAAGAATGTTGGTGAAAATAAAGTCTGGCTGGGAATCTTTGCCGGGGCATGGCTGGGGCACTGCTGGTGGCCCCTCAGTGCCCTGTGTGGGGAGAGGGGACTAGACACTGGGCAGCAGTGCTCACAGGGATGGGAGCTGCAGGTGCCAACTAAGCCCATGTCTTTATAATAAAAATAACTCTCAGCACCACTGCTTTATGTTGGAGCAGTCTGTAAGTAGTCACTGAGCTGCTCTGCCCTCCAGCAAGAGAGGTTAATGTTATTCACTCTGGTCTGCAAAGAAGGATGCAGAACCAGAGAGGGGTTATGGGCCACATAACCAAAAATGGCTTTTAGTTCTGGGCACTTTCATTTTACACTGTCTGACCTCTGAAGTACTATCAGTCTGATTTTCAAAGGAATAGAGCAGATCCTGCTTTCACTGACCTTAAATATAGTGACACACAAAATTAAAGGGAACTCTACAGACTGCTGGCCAGAGTGGGCCCACGAGCCACCAGTCGGAAGGACAAGAGAGAGGGGAGCCAGAGGTCACTGGAGCTGAGGCACATGTATGTCTCCAGCCTTTTTGAGTTTCTTTTACCAAATCAAAGGCCAGCAGTGGTGTGGAAACAGACAGGTATAAGCTGCCTGTTAACTGACTTGAACTGAAAATGGCAGGAAGTTTTCCAGGGCTGGCATTTGGAGGTGCAGAGCAGCACCCCCTGCTCCCACCCACCTCCTGGGGGTCTCTCAGCCTATGTCAGCCAACGTGTTCAATGGAATGACAGAGGCCTTTTACTCCCACTGCCTACCCCGAAAACATGCCCCCCTGCTCCGTTTTGCTCATGGTGCCCAACTTGTGTCCTGCCCACTGAGCATCACACCTGCCCTCCAAGGAGCCCAGGCAGAGCATTTGTATTCGAGTCAAATAATTCTCCACGTATATTCCTAAAGTTAGGTAAATTCTTCCTCTCAACCATCATTACCTAAAAAGCTTCCCAACCCCTAGATTGTAATTATGTACATGAATAATGAAATTAGCATATCCATCAACTAACTCCCGCTCCATCACTGTAGATATAAGCGGCCTTTGTGGGAAACCCTCTGCGCTCAGATTCCACATCAGCTGCAGCCTCCAAGGCTGCTGTGGGAACCATCAGGATTGGCTCCTGCCCCTCACAGAAACCCAAAATTTCAATGGTATCAGGTGAGAAGATGGTGAAGGTGGGGGCAGGCAGCCTCACAGCACCCACACTGCCCCCCCAGCACCCCTGGGGGGTACAGGAGGCACAGGGCCAGTGAGGGATGGTGAGAGGGAACACTCTTGGAGTGTCATGAAGTGTCATGGAGTGTCACGGAGTGCCATGACCAGTGAAACCCTGTGGCTGATGCAGTGTTGTTGTTTGGCAATGGTCACGGGTGGACAACGGCCGAACCAGTGGTGATGGGATTGCGGCAGCGGCTCCGTCGGCATCACACGCGGCTTGGGAAGGGCTGAGCAGCTGGTGAGTGAGGCAGCCACAGGAGTGCCCACACCCAAACCCGCACCCGCTCCCACGTGAACGAGCACTGGCTCATTGAAGAACTTGTCTGTGTTCCAGGTATGAGTTCAGAGAAACGTACATGGAGAAATGTCTCACAATGGAACAACCTTCCCTGCGCCCAACTGCAGAACTGCTCCTTGACTGTAATTGGGGACCTGGTAATTAGATGATGGCAAAATGTACCAGCAGCTCAGTTTTCATTCTGTGGTCCAAATTACAAACCATCATATTTTGAAAGTGATGCTGACATTCCTCAGCCAGGAGCCTTTGCCAAAAACAACTTGAGCAAGGCTTGTCTTGGCACTGAATCAAATTCGGGGCCCCAGCAGCGAAACTGAAAACATTTACACAGCTGGACCCAAATCACCCGATTTTCTAAAGAGTTTGTCAGAGCCTGAAGCTCTTGGTCTATTTCTGCCTGTTTTAAAGGGGCCTGTGTTCTCACAGTCCCCCAGCTCTCCACACAGAGAAAATAAAATACTCGAGGAAAAGTGGGTGGTCTTTCCATTGCAGTCCAAAAAAATAATCCAGAAAAACCTCATGGGGAAAAAGCGAATGAGCCCGGTGTTCACCTGGCCCATCTATAGATGTGCCAGACATATTTCATTTGCATATATAGATATGGAAACCTCATCATTTTGCTGTATGTATGTAATGGCTAATAAATGCATTAGCAAACCACTAATGAAAACAAATTGGAGCCAGTGTCAGGAATTACGCCAACATGAGGAATTACCTTGCTGCATTTTTTCCTATCTAAATGTCCTGACGATATTATTTTATTACATCAGTCGTACCCATTGCATATGCATTATCCGTGCCTCACTCTAACTGGGGCCAGTGTCACTTGGGTTCTTTGGCATCATCTGCACTGGCAATGCAGGCACAGGCACAGGCAGGGGCTGGGGCAGGTAGAGGTGGGCAGGGGCAGACAGGGGTGGGCTGGAATGGGAAGGGGTGGACAGGGAAGGGCAGAGGAGGGCACGGGAGGGCAGTCTTCATAGCCACTCTGTATGGAGCACCTCAGAACTCAGACCCTACCAGAACGTCACCATCCCTCTGACAGCTGCCAGGCCACTGGTAATGCCATCCCAGCTGCAGGGAGGAAGGACCACACAGCAAGTTTCCATTTTGTGCCTGTTTCTGTGTTTGCCCGTGGAAAACAGGTCCAGTTTTACCAGATACAGAGGAAAGAGCCTAGAAGACTGGAAGAAATGGCCACACTTGGTCCCAGCTCTCAGGAGATTTGTGTGCACCTGCCTGGATGGGTGCTGCAGGCTCAGGCTCCCCTTTCCCCCTTCAGGAACAAGTCTGACACTGGGTGTTTGCTCCTTTTCCTATCCTTTCCTGCTTGCTGCCTGATTATTATTTCACGCCTACTCATAAAAATGATGAGAGCAAATCCTCTTGTGCACCAGAGATGGCACAGTGATGGCTTGGGCTGGCTGGGGGATCTGTCTGACGCTGGGGCAGTGGCTCTCGACTACACACTGCCTTCACAACAGAGAGTGGGAGACCACAATCAGTGAACTTACCTTTGCTTACTCTGAAGGCATCCTTTTGATTATTTACAGCCCTGCAGCCGCCAGCAGTGGCCTTGGTCACCACTGTACAAACATAGCACACAAACCCTGCTCCCTGCTCCAGGAAATTCAGTTTCTTCCACCAAGATAATTAACAGCCTGTTTGACCAGAATCCCTCTTCAAAGCCCCTCCTTTCTCAATTGTGATTGCCACCAGAAGACATGGAGAAACCATTTTTCAGAGCTTAACTTAAATTTTTGTGGCTACATGGGGACCTCAAAATCTTGCAAAATTAATTTTTTTTAATGCAAAACCTTTTAAGTAGAAATACTTGTAATTACAATCCAAAGCAATGTAGGATCTGTGAGTGGCTCTCTGATTAATTCTTCTGTGAGGCAAGTCTCCTCTCTGTTCTACTGAACAAGCATACACATATTATTGGGATTAATGCTGCATAATACATAATTAATGAAACTGCATAAATATGCAGATTTGGAATTGCAGATTGACTGCCACGGCTCTGTCCCCGAGCGCTGGGGTAACTGGATGATCATTATTACCATATTTAAAACTGTTTCCCTGTGAACATGTGCAGACCAATAACTCTGGGAGGGCAGACAGCATCAGTGACCATCTCCAAAATCCGAGGAAAGGGCTCTGTAAATGCCAGATACAGCCCAAGCTCCTCCCATGCTGGGGAGCAGGTGCACAGGCACCCCCTGCAGCCCTCTGGCAGCAGGCAGCTCCAGAGAAATTGTTTAAAAAGCCATAAAACGGGTGTATCTGGAGCCGTGAAGCCTAGAAATGGCACCAGTGTCATACAACAGAGAGGAGAGGCCGATGAGGAAGGAGCAGGGAAAGGCCATGAGGGATCTGAGTCCAACAGCAGGGGTGGGCACTGGAGGTGAGAAAAATTTTGGAAATTGAGAGGTTTCTGGGCATTTCCTTAGATCTTTGGGATGGGTCATCAGCAGGAGCTTGTCAACAGTTTCCAGTCAGTTCTCAAATGCTCTCCATAACACACCAACAGCCTCACCATCAATGACTCACCAAAACATACTGCTTGGAACATGGGAAAAAGGTAACCAGTTCTTTTGGACGGCATGGCAAAGGCTGCGCCCCTCCAGATCGGGCTGAGTCCTCTCCCTGCACTTTGCTAAGGCATATCTACAGATTTTCTCGGAGGGCTCCCAGGTCACCAAGCCACCAACTGCTGGGCTTTGGTGCAATGCTGGTGATGGGAGAGCCAGAGGAAAGCCACAGAAGGGCCGTGTTGGTGAGGTTTATCCCCTGACAGCAAGTGGGAGCAGGAATTTGGGATTGGCCGGTGGATGAAGCCAACCTCGTGCTCTCAAGGGTGCATTCCAGGTGTCCCCAGAGCAGCAGGTCTCTTGTTCTGCTTCATGCTACTGGTTTTCACTGTTGAGGATGCCAGGATTTACTTCACGCTGCTGTTGAGCGGGTTCTGATCTCACCCGGGGAGTTTGATCTGCCGATCTCAGAGCTCTGCCGAGGGAGAACTGCAAGCATTGTTCCCATTCCTCACATTTATAGGATCAAATTCTTACTGTAGAAAAGGAAAAGCTTCCCCACAAGATGTTTGGGAAATGTTTTTACTTTAAAGTACAAGTTTCCTATGAATGTCTTCAGATGTTTATTGAGGTGGAATAAATGAAAGTGTGAGTATGCGCTGTCTTAGGAGGGATGGGAATTGCAGCTTGGTGCACTAGAACTGATGGAAATTTCAGCCAGGTGCCAATCTGCCTGGGTGACATCTGTGTGGGAGATGCCATCTCTGGAGAGCCCAGGCTCATGGAGAAGCACGGCACTGTGCTCCTGCAGCCAGGTGAAGACCCAGTGCTCAGCTCGACATGCACAGCAGGCTGGGGCACCTCTGCCTGTCCCACTCCTCCCCCTCCTCCAGGAGCACAGAGCATTTATCTGGCAGATCATTCAGATGTTCTGACCTGCTAAATTTTTAGGCAGCCCTAAAAGTGAGAGGAGCATTGGAGAGGCTCCGTGTCCAGCCCCATCTCTCTCTCCTCACTCTGTGCTCCCTGGCTCCTTCTACAGCCAGTGACCACCCATGTCCCTTGGCCACTCTGGCAGGGAAGGAAGTGGGAAAAGGAAAGGAGAAAAGAAGGGTGGGGGGCACCTAAATCAGGTTTAATTCCTTCAATGTCAAGCAATGTGGTCTCAGCAATGAATGTTTCATGATGAAACAATTACTTAGCCAGATATTTTCCCTATCACTTCTGTTCTCAGGGAATGTTTACACCCTTTTCCTTTGCAAAATAACTCTCACTGCAAGGGCCTCAAACAACCCTTTTCTTACTGAAAGCTCTTGCCTTCCATTTCTGAAACACCTTTCAATTTGAAGATCTTTATATCCAATATTTATTTGTGCACTGAAGGAGCCAGAGCTTTGCCCAAAGGCCTCTTGGCAGAGATGCTCCAGCTCCCTGATGACCACAGCCTGGTGTCCCCGCTGCAGTGGGAGCCAGTGTAACACTGCTGCATCCTCATGCCACTGCATTGTCACCCTGTACATCCTCACTCCACTGTGTCCTCACCCCACTGTATCCTCCCCTTTCTGCATCCTACTGCATCCCTGCCCAACTGAATCCTCACCCTGCTGCATCCCCACCCCACTGCTCAAAGTGCTTCCCACCTTCCCAAAGCAGGAGTGATGCCCTGTCCTACCCCTTGCTCCCAGGGCCAAGGCAGCACCCAGCGAGGGCAGGGCAGAGGGAGCAAACAGGTGGAAACAGGGGTTTGTCAGTTGGCTTTTGCCAGGGAAATTAAAATGCAGTGTTTTGTCACTAAGCTGCAGCTTTTCTCAAAATAGTGGCAGCCACAGAGATTTTATACAGCCCCAAAGGAACACTTTTAAATGCTTCATTTTAAGTAGATACTTCTTTCCCTGGTTTTTATTTATTTATTTATTGTGTTTGTTTTCAAACCTGTCGGAAAGCACTGATATTTCCAAGCTTTGTTGTTGTTGTGGTGGTTGTTGTTGTTTCCCTCCTGATGGTTTTCTTTCCCATTTCTGAGCATCCTCGCCGGTTCTGCACGAGGTCCCCAGAGGCTGCACAGCAGCAGGACATGATGCCAGAGCCTCTGCCTTGCTGTGAGAGCTGCTCTGCTCCTCAAAGCTTTGAAGCTGCCACTTCACATTGCTGCAGAAGAGTCATGCTGTTGTTTCTTTAGGAAATCATGAAACACTTTGTGAAGCAACATCAATGGGAACAATAAGGGCAGCGACCTCCAGCAGAGCCCCGGTCCCCGTGGGCACAGCCCGTCCCCTGGCAGTGGCCCCAGGTGAGGGGCAGCAGCAGCCCCCACAGACACCCCACAGGCCCTCCAGAGCTCTCCATTCCATGTCAGCTCTCTCCCCAAGCCCCGGGCAAACAACTTGTATAGCTCACACTTCGCTCCCCACGGGCCATGCTGCCTGTCTCAAATGTGTGAGATGGAAAATACACAACTTTCGATGGTAGTTTTTTCCAGTCAGTCATTACTCTCCCTCCCGCAATCTGAACCTGATTTCCATGTTAAACGTCTTGCTCCTGCCTGTAGCCTTTGGCTCAGTTCTGCCTTTGCTGTGAGATTTGCGGTCCCCCCGTCCCTGGTACTTTCTCATGAGAAGGTATTTCAGGATTTAATGAAGGCATTCGCTCTTCTTCTTGATCTCATTTGAGCTCTTTCATCTCTTTTTCTGTAACTTGTTCTCTTCATCTCAGAAACAATTTTGTGGATGTCTTTGACACCTCCAACATCCCTTTACAAACATTGATTGACACCACAGCCATGGGCACTATTGTGGTGTCCCTCTCACCAACACTGGCCAACTTTACTGTGCCATAAAGTCATTTCACTGCTCCTACTTAGTGCTCCTTTCTCTACATTTCCTGAATGAATTAGCTCTTTATCAGGGCTCTGTGTGGCCTGTGTCCGCTCAGATACTTTGCAAGGTCATTAGGGAATGTGAAACCATCTCCTGCTCTGCCAAAAAATCCATCATTCCTAGTCTGTAAGAGAGGGATAATTTTGTATTTACTTACATTAAAATATATTTTATTTCAAAGGATGCATCTATCTTCCATAAATGCTCTTGACAGGTGTCTATTATACCTCAGTTCCGCAATTCATCAAGTGGTCCCACTCAAGTTCTCCATTACTCTGTCCAGGACTGATGTCCAGTCTCACATCATCCAGGGAGGATGTGCTGGATTCCCATGCCAGCAGTGACTGCTGTGGAGGTTTCCGATGGGAGACGCAGAAGCAAGGTGGTCAGTCCTGCAGGGCCTCCAGGGGTTTCCAGGTTGTGCCAGTGTATTTAAAAGGGGATTGAGAAGGGAAGAAGTATACGATGGAAAAGGTGCAGGTAAGGAGAGACGCATCTCTGGAGGAGACAGCTATGCCGAGCTGAGCAAGGAACAGGGGCTGTCAGGCTCCCTTTGGAGAGCTGCCATCACACAAAACCAAGAGGAAGGAGATAAAATCCAAGGGGGCGAGGTGGAGGAGGGGAGGACAATTACATTAACTGAAACAATGTGTTATATTTTAAACATTAAAAACTTATTACTCTACATGGCAAGTACCTGATGCAGCAATGGAGGAGAAGGAAACCAAAGCCATGGTTAAACAATGCACAAGGCATCGGAGTCTGGTTTGTATTAAATCCATTTGGAGTCTGAGATTCTCCTTTGACAGCTGGCCACACTGCTCAAAGGGAATAAGAAAGTTTTTGTTTTTTAAAAAAGATGTGTAATGGGTTTCTTATGTACTAGAAAAGAAAAGCTTTCTGAGCTGGATCACCTATTTTCTTGTCAAAAGACTTTGGACAAAACCTAATCATGAATAAAATGCCTCATGATTTTTCAAAGAGCTCTTTTATTTGAAGTCAGCTTTTCTGAAATGGGAGGCAGGACCTGGGTAATGAGGCACAGGGTGGAGGCAGCTCACACACCAGGCCTCCACAAGGGCGTCCCCAGCCACCCCGTGCCAGCCCCGGGCACTGGCCCACGCACACGCTGGGGAACACCTTGTCCCAGCTTCAGGAGACCTGCAGCCAGGCTGGTTGGCACCAACACCATCCCACTCTGAGCCACCTCTAGGACAAGCCCCAGCAGCAACATGGGGGTCTCCTTCATTCCCGGCCACTGGGGTTCACCCCCATGGCTGCATGAACATCAGTCCCCCCACACAGGCATGGGGACACTGGTGGTGTCTCAGCCGGTCTGGAAAGGTACAAACACCCCAAGCAGAGAGGCAGAAGGTCTGTCCCAGCAGCACAGCCCAGAGCTGGTATGTCCCTGAAGGCACTGGTGGCAGTGCTGTGATCCATGAGTGGAATCATCACCCAGTGCAGTGATGGGGCTCTGGGAAGCTTCAGCCTCTGAGGATTGAATCTGGGCTGAAAATATCTCCAGATCAAGTATTCTCTCTGTGACTCATTGACTCCTGGTTTCTCTGGAATTGCCTGCTCTGGTGCATAAGAGTGTAGGGGACATGAGGGCAAAGACCTGCAAAGCTGTCCTTGAAAAGCTGAGCCGTGGAATCACACCAGTATCCACATCACAGAGCAGTCGCCTTCATGTCACTCATGGAAGGAGACTTGAACTAGATTTGGAAAGCCATGTCCTGGAGGCATAGGGACGGTGGCTATTTGGAAACAGAAGAGCCACAGCTCCTCTGTCTCCCCCAACAAACACTGCTGAGATGGCAAGACTCTGGAGGATTTGAAGCCTGTCATTAACCAGTCTGCCCTTGCTCTGGCCATGGCCATTGATCTCCCAGCCTTGGCTCAGCTGCCTCTGGGCACGTGGTGCTCTGAGGGGACAGGAGGCAGTGCAGAGACCAGGAGGTGCACCCACTCTCACAACCATCCCGGGAAAAAACACCCCATGCTCTCACCGACCCCAGGTACCGAGACTCTCACAGGTACTTTCATAAATCGATGCAAACCTGAGAACTGTTTCTGCCTTTTGGTCCATCTGGGGTTTTTCTTGGACCTTGCCAGTTGTTTATGGACAGAAGATTTTCATTCCTTTGTCATGGACACCCAGTGGCAGAAAGGACACTGGAATTTTAATTGTCCAAGGGCTCTAATAGGTGTAATAGCCTTGTGTGCTCCATATGCATTAATTAAGTAACAGTGCATTTAGCTCCAAATCATGCGGAAGGCGCATGCTGTGTTTGCACAGACATAAATATCTCCTCAGTTAGAGCACAGGCGAGCAGCTCTGCTCCCCTTGTTCCACCCTGGGGAAAATGGAAGGCT
Source organism: Sclerurus mexicanus (assembly GCA_013396755.1). NCBI lineage: Eukaryota > Metazoa > Chordata > Aves > Passeriformes > Furnariidae > Sclerurus > Sclerurus mexicanus. Next base: position 620,634 of record VWZF01000441.1, read on the forward strand.
TGGAAAACTTCTCCCTGGGTAGTCCTGGTTCACTGGGTAGGAGCTCAGCACTTCCACGTCTCCTCCTCACAGATGGGCTTTCTGAAATGTTATGTCTTGTGTGTTGCCAGCACAGGGAGAGCCCTCTGCAACGATCCACACCTGAGCCAGTACCCCAAACAAATGGGGTACCTGTTCTGGGGTCCCCCATTACCCACATTTTTCCAGCCCTGCTCTTTCACTGCAAATACTCTCTTTGCAGCAACCTGTAATCTTTAAGGACAGTGTGGAGAGCAACCGGAAGGGGAAAGGGGAAACAAAAGGATATGGCATCGTCCATGTAATAGATTCTCATCATGATCCACAGGGAACTTCCATACCTTAGACAGGAACATAACACCAGGGCATTAGTGCAGAGATGTTTGTGTCAAACTCCAGTATTGCTGCTCTCACTTTGCTGCTTCAGTGCAACCTGGTTCTAAAGCAAAATGGGAAGTTGGAATCCCACGTTAGATGAGCTCAAACACACAGGCTTCACAAATATTTGGAAAAGTATTCACTTTCAGCAGGCAACATTATGCACTGTGGATTAATTATACAGAGTATGGTTCTGACTGGGGTTTGGACGATTAAAGCTGTGCTGGAATTCCAGAGGATTACTTAAATGTGCAGCATTAGCGAAGGTAAAACATCTTCAATATCCTTTTTCTGCAGCCTCCATTTCCTTGAGAGGAATATGCAGATTAGAGCTCAGAATTAATCTGCAGAGGCTCTGAGCAGGGCTCCTGCCCCTGAAGAGCACTGGGACGTGTGGGGCGAGGAGAGGGAAGGCTCTGGGAAAGGGGAATAATGAGGAAGAGACGTTTCATATGTTTGTAAAACAATCACAAGAATTGAGCAACTTATTCCACATGTTTTAGTCTGGGAGAAAAGAGCCTGGATGCAGGCAAAGTAAGTGCAATCTATATGTGTAATTAAGAAATGATTTCCTGAGATCTTCCTTAAAACACGTCTGAATACAGAGCTCCAATTTGCATAAATAACTTACGCCTTTCACTTTTTCCTTGTGGAAAACACGTAACACTGCCTCTTGTTTTCTGGTTTTCAGAGCCTCCCCAGCTCAGAGGAGGATTTGCCATATTACACGATTCTTCCCAATTGTAATCAGCCTTAAATCTGAATAAAAGCAGCAAATGGCTGACTGGCACCCGGGCTTCCCTCCCTCCCTGCCCCCATGGCAGCAGCAGTGGTGGCTCTGAGCGGGAAAGGCACGACTGCAGCGCTGGGTTTGCATTAGTATTCATGGAGCATCCGACTCCAGAGAGGATTAATAGACTCTGATGCCTAATATCCTGGAGAACAATTAATTTGCCCACAGTTTTGTCATGGTTGAAAGTCAAATGCTGGAACAGATCGATGCACTGAGCTGCAAGTTGAACACTGCAACCTTCTGCTGGAGCTGAATTTTAATTTTCCCATCATCATTTCCCTCCATTCCCAGCACACCAGTTTTCTAATAGATCTAAAAGCCTCTTACCTTCTTCCATCACATGTTGGGCTTCATAACAAAAGTCCACGTTGATTGTTTAAATATTAGAGCCTTGTATTGCTCTCCATTACAGGATTAGAGACGTACGAGGCCCCATGTGTTTTGACCTTTTCCTGTCTCGTTTCTCTTTAAATGGTATGAAAAATGCCAACCTTCCGTAATTAAAGCCAAAATGGAATGGAGAAATAAAGCTTTGTTCCTAGCAATTATTCAGTATTTAGGTTCCCATTTTGATAGAAGTGTTTGTGCGGAAATGGAAGCTGGGGTTTATCAAAGCTGGGTCAACAGACCCGTTGGGAAAGGCCAGCAGTGCCGTTCCAGCCCCCAGAGCCTGTGGCAGCCCGAGCTGTTGCCATGGGCTTACCCCGGCTTCATTCCCTGTGCCTCCAGATCATCCAGCGAGTTTGTGCAAGCCACTCAATCAGTGCTCACAGGGGAGAAAATATATCAGTAAACAGACTCAGATGGTTGTTGTGGGGAAGTAGTGCAAGGATTGGAAAATATTACTGCTTATATATATAAATACATAAATAAAACCCCCTGAAAGGTAGCTGAGGCCCAATTCTGCTGACACAGAGTTCAGACATCCCCACGGGCACAGTGCAGTGCCCAGTGTTCAAGTAGGGAGTGGGCTGGGGCAGCCCTGCAGCTCTCCAGGACCTTCCTTTCCTTCCAGGGGTTCATCTCTCCCTGGCGGCAGCTCAGAAAGCTCTGGGCACGTGGGAGGGGTGATGGAGACTCAGGAGCAGAAGCAGAACCAGGAGCAGGGACAGCCTGGCTGCTCCCCAGTCCTCCCAGTGGAAATAATAAGGTGTTGCCAGAGGCAGGTTTAAGGATCAACACAAAACAAGTCTGCAATAGCGGGAAGGAACAGAATCCCACCAAACACAGGCTGTGCCCAGTGGTCCCTGCAGCCTCAAACAGAGCTCAGCATCCAACCCCTGGGGCTGCATTGGCCAGTCTCTACAAAGGGGGGCAACTGCTTTTAGGCTAAATCCCCCAGCATGGCAGGCAGGAGAGGGTCCTGTCCCACTGCTCTCAAGGAAAAGACTTGGCTGCCACACTGGGCTCTTGGCACATACTGGCATTGCCCCCTCGTGCACCATTAGGGAGGCTCCCACCACAGTGCTTGGCTTTTCCCAGGAAAAAAAGGGATGTAACGGGTTAAGGGCAGGACTGTATGACTCTCTCCAAGCTATTGTGCTGTTTCCTCAGCATTTCTGGTGTCCAGGGTTTTGTGGTTTAATTACAGTCTGCTCCAAATGGTCTCAGCCAACAGATCAATAGATCAGCAACATTAGAATTGTTAATTTGAATGGCTGATTTGAATTTAAGTGCAACTTCAATTTAATCATTTTAGAAATGAAAAAGCACGTGAGGGCCCTCCTTCTCCTGCTCCTCTCCCAGCACAGCAGCTCCAGCGCCCCATGGGGATCACAAAACGCTCTGACATGCACATTTCCCTTCAGTCAGGAACTAAGCCCTATGAGCTCCTGGATCATGACAAAAGTGGGAGTTTTAGCAGTCTTTCCTACAAGCGTGGTAATCCCAAATCCAGCAGTGATTAACTTGGACTCAAAGCTCCGCGGCAAAAATTAATTCTAAATCAGGGTTCTGGAGCCGTGTCTCTCCAAACCCTTTCCAGTGCTGATTGTTGATGTATGAGCAGGCAGAAAATGGACCAGGTGCCTCAGCTTTCCCAATTCATCCAGGAATTGTGCCTGCCTGGAGCAGCCAGTGCTGCTGAGCATCTGCCAGAGCCTTTGGAGCCACTGGCTGCAGGAGTCGCGGGAAACGCAGGGATTCCCCAGCACCACCAGCATCAGCTCTCATGGCTGCTGGCCAGGAATGGTGCCATGGCCTCACATCTGTACAGTCACCCTGGACAAAATAAACCAGAAGTACATAAGGAAATGTGTAGGACAGAGTGTCTGGGTGTAATTTTTGCAAGTGAGGATGCTTAAGTCTGGAAAAATAAGCCTGGAAATAATAAGCCTGGAAAAGAGAAGGCTTCAGGGTGACCTAATTGCATCCTTCCAGTGCCTGAAGGGGCCTGAAAGAAAGATGGAGAGAGACTATTTACAAGAGCCTGCAGTGACAGGACAAGGGGGAATGACTTCAAACTGACAGAGGGGAAATTTAGGTCAGTTATCAGGAAGAAATTCTTCCCTGTGAGGGTGGTGAGGCCCTGGCACAGGTTGCCCAGAGGAGCTGTGGCTGCTCCATCTCAGGAAATGTTCAAGTCCAGGTCTAGTGGAAGGTGTCCCTGCCAGTGGCAGGGATGTGGAACTGGATGATATTTAAGGTCTCTTTCAACCCAAACCATCCTGGTATTCTGTGGTTCTATGATTCTAAAAAGGTATTAGTAAAGAAAAATTAAAATGAATATGCTGCCTTGATCTCCTCGAATGGTAAGAGATTGGGTCAAAAGCTCCACTCACGTACACGTGATGTTTCTGCCTGCCACACATATCCAGCTCTCGTTTCATTTATCAGCCATGAAGTGCCAAGAGTGAGCAGTCACTTTTCAATATTTTTGTTAACCACTGGAACCCACTGCCCCAGGGCCTCTGTCAGTCCAGCAGTACCAGATGGGTCAGACAGGAGCAGGGGGAGCTGAAGGGGATGAAAGCACAAACAGCTACCAGCAAAAGGGCGGTAACTGAGTAAGGCCACAGATGCTCCACATGTCAGCAGCTAAAAGCAAGGAGCAGACACAGAGTGGCCTTTTTGAGCACATTCATTGGGAATTCTTTTCACTCACGTCCCTGTTAAACGTGGGACATGAGAGCAGACAAACCTGGGTCTGATAAAACCTGGCAAGGCCCATGTCCCAGTTTCCTGCTCTCTGCCAGTCAGATCAAACAGATGTGTAAGCCGATGTCTTTCCCACAATGTTCTGTAGCTCCTTACGCCACACCCCAAGTGAGCCAAAGGCTTTGCTTTCCCTTTGTCACTGTCACCGTTGCAAGGCAGCCGTCCTGCCTGAGTGCCAACCCTACTGAACAGCGTTTGCACAAGAGCCTGGGCACAGGGACACAAGGACAGAATCTCATTCGCCCAGTGCCCCTGCCCTGGTCTGTCATCCACATGGACAGGGGCTGCAGTTCTTCACCGTGGCACTGCTCAGATATAAAGGTAATGTAGCTCCTGAGCACAGGTTTCTGCGTCTTCCCACAGACATTTCAGAGGGACCAAATTTCAGAAAATAAGCCCAGATGTAGGCAGATCTCGAGGGGCCTCTGCCTCTCTTGGGCCACCCAGATTCCTCTGGCAGCTCCAGCTTTCCTCCCAGCAAAGAAAACATGCAACTGGTTTGTGCAAGAAAGCCAGGGAGCTTTGCTGGGCAGGGAGCTGTGCTGGGTATCTGAAAAACATGGAAAAAGAAGGATTTTGAGGAAGCAGAAAGAAGGGGTAAAGGTCTGCCAGTTTTCTTATTTACCACCCAGTGTCAGTCCACTGATTCAAACAGCACTGGGTCCGATTCTGGCAGCCAGACCTGTGTCTGCATTTGGAAAGGTAGAAGGTGGACTGAGAGCCCAAAGCCTGGCCCTCAGACTGAGCTTTTTACTGTGACAGATTAAATCAGCCTTTCTTCTCAGTGTTATTTTATTGGCCAAAGTATCAGCCTGACTGAAAAGCACTGACTGCATTCTGAGAAGACTCTGAAGGCAACCCAGGGAACCCACCCAGGTGGTGCTCAAAAGCCTCGCGGAGCAGAACGGACTCTTCTCAACAAAGGAATTTTGCAGCAGGAATAAAGGAATTTTGCAAACAGAGCTTTGAAGCGGAAGTCATTTCATCCAGCATGCCTGCAGGAAACGGGAATCCATCTTCCTGCACAATCAAACGCAGAGCTGTGCATGGGCATAATTATTAGGGGAGTGATGGCAACAGCAAAGGAGCTCATCAGTCAGAAAGCTCCATAATTCCTAAACTGTCTCTTATGCTGAAACACCTGGACTTAACATTTGCAGAGAAGATGAATGAATCCACCTACCCAACATGTCTGAAGGAATTCCAGCAGAAGGGTCACGGCATGCATCAGATGTTCTCTGTTCCCACACTCAGATCCACATGGCTCTCTGACCCCTCTGCAAGCACCAGCACTGGCCCTTCCCTCCTGTCCTGCTCACTTGTGGGGACAGAGAAAGCCAGAGAAATTCTGTCTTTGCTTTTGAGGCATTTTTTTTTAGAATCTATTCTTTATTCTCCATCCAAGTGATGGCTGCAGGCAGGCAGAGGCTTTGGCCAGGTAGGGGCTACAGGCGGGCAAAGGCTGTGGGCAGCCAAAGTCCCGCTATCCCTGCGAGGATTTGCTTGTGTGATTCTTTCTCCACCTTCCTAAAGATGCCACACGTTGTTCACAGCTCAGCAGCTCTCTCCAGCTCTCTCCAAGGCTCTTCTGCCTGGGACAAACAGGATTGTTTAATAACAGAACAAGGCTCTTGGCTCTGCTGGATGCCATTAGAATGGAGACAAGGAAAGGCTCAATCTGATGGGACTTCCACCACCCTTGTGCCATGGTCAGGCCCCAGTGCCAGTCCCTGGCCATCCTCAACTCTGATGGGGTGGCATCCTGACACCCGCCTGAGGTCCAGCACCCAAGAACAAGTGAGCTCTGCTGAGCACGGCTGCCAGAGTGCAGACTGTCTGTTGGCATGAAGGAAAACTCAGAATCTGACAAAAAGGCTGACTCCAGCCCTCTCACCTGCCTGCAGAATGAGCCCCATCCAGGCAGGGATCTCGGAGCCCACCGTGACGGGTTCATTGTGGGCGTTCGGCTGCCTACTCACTCCTGCGTGGGACCCACACAGATGTGGTGGCTGGATGAGCACTTTCAGCTTCACAGAGCCTCCTCAAAACTGTTGCAAAAATCTCCAATAATATTTAAGGCTTTCCTTTTTTAAGCATTTCAGTTTCATGGAGAATGGAGAGCTCATTCCAAGGCAAGAGTGGGATTAAGAACTTCAAAGAGGAGTTCCACCGTGTGACACACTCTTAGAAGAGACCCTGTCCAAGAGTTATCACGTCTCTCTAGCAAAGGAAAAGATTTGCCTTTGGAACCCTTCTGGGCTTGTGGACTTGTGCAGAGGAGATTTGTGCCAGTAGCGGCTGCTCTCCGATGGGAAGCACACCCTCCTCCTGGAGGTGTGAAATCTCCAAGGAGGGTAGGCTTCTTCCCACGTGGCAGCCAGGGAACATGCCAGCAGAAGCTTGTGCTATTTCAGGAAGGCAGAAAAGAAATTAAAAGGCTTTCAGAGGACTCAAAAGCCAATGTGGGATGGATGGAAGGATGACAACTGGCTCCAACTGAAAGAGAAAAACTGACAGGCTGCAGAGGAGAGACGGAGGGAATGAAGCCTTTGAGTGTGGGAAAAGGCTCCTGTTCCACTGCACTGCTGCCCCAAAGCTCACACTGAGAGTCAGGACACCACAGACTCCAGCCAGCCCCAGCCCCAGCCCCAGCAGAATCCCACAGGATGCCACACCTTGTGGCAGGGATACTCGTGTGGAATGGGATGCAGTTGTGCAAGCTGGGCCAGGGCATGCAGGGTTGTACACGTGTGACAGCAGCTCCTGAAAACAAATTTTTTATCTGGTTAGTTCACTGATTATCAAATATAACAATGTTAATTATCAAATATAACAATGTCAACAATATAACAATGTCAGCTTCCAATGGCTGTGAAAACTGTGGGTAAATGTTTAGTGTCTTACAGTGACACTGTGCATGTGCTGCTGCATGTTCAATGTCCCTGTGGTGAGAAGGTTGTCGAGGAGGGACTGTGGAGAGACGAGGACCCTCCACCAGGGTCCAGGAGCTTCTTGGCAGGTGGTGGTAAAACCTTAGGTCAAAAGTTGCACTCAATGATCTCTGAGGTCTATTCCAACCTTTATGGTTCTGTGATTCCTAGGATTACTGCCTCTCTGGTGAGGTTTTCCACATCCCACGTGGGACAGGTAATGAGAGCGCTTGAGTGCTGAACTCTTTGATATGTCTGCTTTTGCTCTTCTGCAGGAAAAGGAAAGCAAATCCATTCTGGTTTCTGTGGAATTCGCTCCTCACCTCTGGGTGGTGTTTTAGAAATCAAAAGTAAATCCATTATTTTGTTTCTTGTCTAAGGACTCGAAGCTTTTCATAGATGTTAAGGCCACTTATAAGTGAAGGGATTTGTGTTTCAGGCTCCTGGCTGTATTTTTCATGCATTTTAAGTACTGACAATGGGAGAGGTATATGCACAAACTCAGCAAGGATGCTCACACACACCCAGATTAGACAAGCAACAGAGATGCAAATGTATCTGTTCTTGTGTCCTGGTCATCCTTAGGGCAACTTATCTCCAAAATACTCTCTTGAAAATCTCATGATACATCTGGAGCTTGCAGCTCCCTTTCTTCCCTGGAAGTGGAAGAACCTTCACGAATTTTGCCTGCATCTCATTTATTGAGGCTGGATAGAGAAGAGCTGCTCCTCTTCCACCCGGTGTGACATTCAACCACACTCTGGGCTTAGTCGTCATCTGTGGTGTAATTCCATTTCCCGTCTGGATGATGTGCTCTCAGGAGCCTGCCTTGCACATAAAAGATCCATGATGGGGAGCCGCATCATTCATTTTTTTTACCATGAACAGGTGCAAAATATAATGCCCCTGATTTTCAAGATCTGATTAAACTGTCATAGATGCAGAGCAACCTCAATAACTCCCAGCACCGGGAGAGACGGCTTATTACAGCACTGCAACCTCTGATGCCAGCAAGGAGCATCTCTCAGCATCTCAATTACAAACCCCTATACTCAGGATTTGTTTATTTAAATTGGAGGATTTTGGTACTCCCGAAAACCTACAATCCACAGGCTGGAGTCCAGCAGGAACAGCCACGTCCCAGTGTCCTGATCTCCAAGGGTGGCCACTGGTCCAGAACAGGGATGCCCAAACCTCACAGGCAGCTGCTGGCAGTGGGACCACCAGCCATCCCTAGCAGGTCCCACTCCTTAGTGCCTCCAGCACTGGGGTTTGTCCCAGTCTCTCCCTTTACATTCACTTTAGTGTTCACCCATCCAGCCCCAGCTCTTCTCCCAAGCCTTTCTCCTTCCTTCCTCCAACACCAGAACCACCCGGGCACAGATTCCCAGCAACAGTTTCTGGCACTCCCTCACCTTTGCTGAAGCTGCTCAGTTATTCACCTGCCTCAAAAATAACATCATTTTTCTGTTCTCCATATAATTGGAGCACCAGGATAAAAACAGGAGGGTGGGAAACTCCTGCAGTTCTTTAAAGACTTGGACTATTCAGTGGACAAGTTGAGGAGCTGCTCTCCAGGGAGAGGGAGGCTGGAGCACAGGGAGGGAGAACTGCCTCTGGTGGAAATGGCAACAAGAACCAGCTCTCTGTTTTGGGAGGGAAACTACCATATCAAAGGGGGTGACAGAAGGACCCCAGAGCCAATGAGCCACCAGGGCAAGGAAAGCAAAGGACACACAGCACACTGAGATCAGCGAATCCTCTCTGTCTTCCCTTCACTGTTCTTTGGCAAAGCTGTTTCCAATATTGGAATTGAATGCTTAACTGTTACACTGATGGAATAAATTAAACTGAACCTTTTATCCCAAAATCTTCTCCATAAGAAAGAGACATCTGAGGGCTCTGGCACGCTGACAGGTATTTCCTTCCCTGGGGGCTGGCAGGGGGGTCACAGATGTCCCTGGCTGACGCCAGCCGGCACAGGGTATTCGTGTTTCAGCGCTCCAACGTGTCCCTGGCTGGCAGGATGGGCTGGGCTGGCATGGGCACAGCCTGGCTGCAGGAGCAATCACCCTTGGCAAGGGATCACTAGCATTTCTCTGGAAAGTGCCAGCAGCCTGCGTGGCATTGCCGCCAGCTTGGAACACAGTGGGAATTAGCTGAAAAATTGGTGTGGGCCCCAGTGTGGCCCAGCCACCCAGAGGCGCCCTGGTCACACAGAGGTGTGATATCAGGCAGGAGCTCTGCTCCAGCACTCCCAGAAGGTTTTGCCATGTACTTGCCACAGTGCAGGGAAGAGCCAGATCTGCCTGTGCGGAGACTGGCCTAGCTAGTCCAGAACAAGGTGCTGCACTAGTGTCAAAATTTGCAGGCAAGATGCCGTGCCATGTCCTTGTCCCTTATTCAAAGGTAGATGTGCTGATGTAGGAGCTAAAAAAACCCAACTATTCAAATTAGCAATCAGCACCAATTATTGCCCTTCCATCCCATCCCTGTGCTGAAATAGGAGCTCCAGCCCCTGCACACAGCCAGCAAACACATGCTCAGCATCTGATTCTGAAGAAGGCTCCAGCACCGTGAAAAGAACAGGGAGAAGGTACGGCAGAGTGGGAGCTGCCATCTGGGCTCGCATCTGTGCATTTGCCAAGGCGCAGATGGAGCATCCTTTTCTCTGCCTTGTATTTGGCCCTGGAAACTCAGGGATGATGGTATGAAGAAGCAGGTCTCCCTGCAGTCTGGTCCCTGTTTGGGACCCAATGTAAATCCCAAGCTCATGAGTCTCCCGTCACCAGCGCGGAAGGTGGTGCTGGGTCAGACACCGTGGGGACATTGGGTGGTGACATGGCTCCTCCATCGGCACTGGAAGTGATGCCACACTCGCCGGACAGAGCACAGCTGAGTGAGGCTGTGCATGGCAAGACACACCACTGTGAATGACCTGACCACTGGCACCCAACGCCTCACTGTGCAGGTGAAGGATGCACTTTGCTGTGATCTATCAGCACCACATAGTGCCCTCCTCACCTTCACGTTCTCATGGACTGATACCTGGTTTCCAAGTGACACAGAAAACAAGAACATCTGGCTGGGAAGAACCAGGATATTATAAGAATAAGAAAACTTGATGCCAAAGGCAGGAGAAGCTTGGACTCTGCAGAAGAAATAAGGGGGATTTGTTGCTGCAAGCAGTGAGGCATGTTCTCCAAGTCAAGGGCTGGAGCCTATCTATGGGATGAATAAATATGCGCTGTAACAGGGGAGGTCTGAGTAGGAGCCAAACCTATCTTAAAACACATTTAGGAAATAACAACGGCATGAAAACACTTGTGAGTATGCCTTTCCTTCTCCAAGGATGACATTCTTGGCTCTCCTTCTTTAAGTCACATATTACCTAAGTTCCTCCTGTTTCTTTTACCCCATTCATCCCTGATCGTATTGGGACTTGGGGTCCTTTCCTACAGTTATTCCCTGACACCAAAGGGAAACATTTCTGAAGTGGAAAAGAATGAAGGATGGTGGAGGGGGAGCCCAGAAAGCATGGGCAGGGGCTCCTGCAGACACCAGCTGCCCCTAGGGCTCAGCACCCCAGTACTCTGCCTTCACTGAGGAGCCATGCGGCTGTTCAATGATATTGAGAGACCACTGGAGTTATCTCACTGTCTTCTTTTGCCCCATCAGCAAGAGGCAGAGCAGGAACAGCTCTGGAAGGACAGTGGGAAAATATTTTCTGGTGCATTGTGGAGTATCCAGGGGCTATCCAGTGCTCAGGAATTCTGCAAACACATAGGATCATTCACTGGCACAGGAAGGTGCATGTTTGACTGTCTCCAAGTTTCACTCCTCCTGTTCCAACACATGGGTTTGGTGGGTGTGCTGACTTCCCAGCAGGAGAGCAACTTCCCAGCCTCCTCCTGCTGAATTCCCAAAGCTCCTGTATGCTACTTCAGAGCTCACTCCTCAGTGGAAGGAACCCACTACACTCAACCCACAGCATCCTCAGCACCAAAAAGCCAGTTTCAAACTCCAAGCCTTGGGGAGGCCAAAGCCTGAACAGCCAGATCAGCAGCAGACAGAGAGGGAGTGATGACACAAACTGGAGGGGGGTTTGAGCCCTTGTGCTGCTGGTCTGGACTGAGGAAGGACTTGGTCCCTGGGCCAGGAGCAGCGTGCTTTCTGGGCCGTGTGCTTGGGGAGTTGGGAACGTCTCACTCAGCCAAGCAAAGCTATAGCACCTTGACACATCTCCTGTACCTGCCGCATTTCATGAGTCTAATTAAGTGCAGGAGCAGAAATGATGGAGCACAACAGAGGGCTTGGAGGCTGGCTGTCCACAAAAACTTCCTCAGAGCTGGATTGTTCAGACAGAGAAATGATCTCATGAACAGATGGTAGAAAGGCTTTGCCTGTTCCACAGAAATCTGGGCTAGAGCAGACATGAGGAAACAGCACAGAAAACTATTGTGCTGAAGTGTGAGAATGGAACGGCAGCCGAGCAGGGAAGATGGCAGGGGGTGTCCGATTCCTGACTTCCAGCAGCAACCATGGGAGCATCCAGGCAGCCAACCCATGGCCTCCAACTCGGCTGTGAACCTCGCATCAGCCTTCAGAGGGGGAACTCTGCTGAGCACTGTGTCCACACGGTGACAAGTGCTGGCAAATGAAAGTGCCAGAGGTGTCACTTCCTGCGCCACAGGACACACTCCCAGGGGGCTCAGGGACAATGCAGAGCCCAGCAGACAGGGAAAGGAACATTTGCAGACAGCAAAACTTCAGGTTTTTCTTCTTTTAAATAAGGTTAATTATTTATTCATGCACAAAACACAGGTTATTGTTTGCTAAACAAATCTGTGCACCAGTCTGTGTGCAACTCTGCTTATGCACCAAGTGCCCGGTTTCTGAAAAAATTGTGCCTCAGTTGGTTCATAACTCTCTCCTGTGCTGGGCTGGGCTCGTTGTGGGCCCTCAGAGGGGTCGGATCCATCCAAAAGGATTAGGAGAACTGACCAGAGAGGGAAGAGACACGTGCACCAGGGCTGCGGATGAGCGAGGAGCTGCTGGCAACAGACACCACCATCTAGCAACACCCAGGATCCAGCCCAGGCAACAGCGATGGAGCAGGGAGCACCCAGGGAGGGCTCAGCTGCTCCAGCTCCATCCAATCCCATCCGTGGAACCATCTCAGAAACAAACTCAGGAACACTGGCGTTAGGGACAGCGTCTCTGCAGCAGCCCAGGCACAGAACTAACGCCTCACAGGCTTTTGTTATCACAACACCACACAGTTAAATGTCCTATGCAATCTTTTTTTAAGGAAAACAAGTCTTTAGAAACAGAGGTGACCCCAGAAGCGATAAGTGAAGAGGTGCACCTGAAAGTCTGTTATCAGCTATTTGTGCCTAGCTCTGCCTCAGATTTCTCATTTCGATGTGACGGCAGCTGAAAATTGGATAGATACTGACTTCACCTCAAACAAGACTTTCTCTTTTTGTCTTCAAGGGCAACTTAAGTGCTTTACCCTCTGAGGTCGGAAAGAATCGCAGGATGCTGGAAAAGGAATGTTCTGGAGTGAGAACCACAGTGCTGCTCTGCAGTACAGTTCAATAATTAAACTCCACAGTGAAGGAAGTGTGAGGGAGGCTGGGAAAGCACAAGTTTGTTCTTAACATGAGGTGTTGATTATGTTTTCCTCAGGGGAAAAAAAAAAAAAAGAAAGCCTAGGTTTAATTTCCAGCACCAGTGACTGTTTCCAAGCCATGTTCTGTCACCAGTGCTGTCTCCAGCCCAGGTCCCACATCCTAGAGGGATCCTGCTCAGGAAGATACTGGTGCGGCTGGCTCTGGCACCACTGAGGGCTCATCCTTGGGAGACAAGTCAGGAAATGGAAGGGAGGAAGAGGCAAAGGGCAGAGGGTTGCTGGGATCTCAGCCTGAGAGCCAGTTCCTCCATCCTTGGCAGCACAACTGATGAGGAATGAACCAGAGCCTGTTCCCTCCCCAGTACAGAGAGCAAGGGTGGAAAAGGGGCCATCAGGGTGCTGGGGCAAGGGAACATGACTGCTTCCATGGAGAGAGGCTCTGAGGGAGGATCCAAAGGAGACACAGTCAGAGAGGTGACGAAGTTCCTAACAAAGCAAGGGGCTGCTGGGAATGAGATGGACCCAATGGCTGAGACACAACTAGCCTGACTGGGTCCCAGAGCAGTGTTCCCATTCCCAGGAGAAATCCTTGAAGCTGGTGTACTGTGACACAAATTTTTATCAGTTTCATTTATTTTAGAAGCAGTTCTCAACAGAAATGGACAAAGGCATGGATGTCCCTCAGTGTGCTACAGCAGAACTCCGTGACGTGGCCAATGAGAAGATGACAATGACCCTCAGTACCAGTGTGCCATGGCTCTGCACACGCTGGTGCATCTCCACTGGCTCCAGCAGGTCCAGTGTGTGCCAGAGTCAGCTGCGTGTGAGCAAACAGATCCTTTCACACACAGGCCTGCAGGAATGCAGAAATTTGGCAAACCCAACTGTCGTGCCAAGTCAGCCAGACAACAGTGAATCCAGCTGAGCTCTGAATTAACAGTTTAATTCTTTAGGAAACAGTGCAGTAAATACTTCAGAGAGTTCCCAAACACAAGCATCTTTTACTTGGACTCACATAAGCAGTATGATAATTTGGGTTAAATCACACAGACATCTACACACATTCATCTTCTTTATGTCTGCTTTACAGGCCATTTGCACACGAGTGGAGTCTCCAGACCGGAGCCCGAACCTACTCACATTTTTTTCGCTCAAATGCTGAGCTTCACCTTTTCTAGCACAACCTGTTTCCTTATTTTTTTACTGTTCTTGGTGTTTCCAGGGTCCCCTCACTGTGACCACGAGCCTTTCCCTCCCTGTCTGCTCCTGCTGGTGTCCTGCTCTCACGGTCCAGTCCCGGGGACACTCAGCACCCTCAGTCCCTACCAGAAGGTTCCATTTGTCCAAGACACTGTGAGAAGTGGCAACCACAAACACCAAATGAAGTTCAGTCTGACAGAAGGAGATAGAGGGAAAGGTAGTTCCTGAGACCAGGCAGAGCTGGAACAGTTGTGATTCTGCTCACACTGTTGCATACCCTGGAAGCGAGTGTAAGTGGCAACTTGAGCAGCCCTCAGATACTCCTGAGTCTGGAGAGCTCTCCCAACTCCAAAACATCTGCATCTTACATTAATCCTGACAAGGTTACATCACACAGGCTTCCCAGCAACCAGTGACATCTAATCTACTGAAATCTTTTCTCCCCCATCACAGCTCAAGCTCTGTAGCACAAGTGCAGATTCTGAATCAACACATGCCTTCAGTCAATGTTTTTGTCTGTTTTTTCCTACAAACACCCATCAAATACAATGTGCAAAACACAGATGTGCTGAGTGGGAAAGCTGAGTCCTACAGACTCATCCTGTGCCAGCATAACTGATAAAACCTTCCCGGGAGCACAGCTGGGGAGCAGTGCCATTACAGATGTGCTCTGCTGCAGGCCCCCGGTGTTTCATGGTCAGAGGAGCCCTACCAAAGCCGAGTAAACCCCTAAAGCCCTGGACTGGCTCCAACCAGACACACACTGTGACTCTTCTGCCTGGACCTAGGACTGTGACCGGGAACTGTGGGTGGATCCCGCAGCTGAAGGGAGGGGATCCCACCTGGAGCACTCTGGTGCTGCCAGAGATCACACAACTGCCACGGGGGACTGCGGGTGAGGTGTGCATGGAACCCACAGCTGCCCTGGGATGGACAAACACCCAGACATCCTGCCATGGGGACAGTCCCAGCATGCCTGGCAGCAGCCTCTGGATTCCCCAGGAGGCCTCAGGTCACCAAAAGCCAAACAATCAGCAGGGAAACAACCTCGCTCACTGTGTTACTTGAGCGGGGCGTGCAGGAGGGAAAGTGAAGCACCACAGGACCCGACCCTGAAGCACTGGCCCAAATTCTCTGTCTTCCAGAGAGCAGCTCCCTCTCTTCAGTAAAATCCCTCTCCCCAGAAGCCCCCGAGCCCTCTCCCCATGCAGCACCTGAGGCACTGTCCGTGTTCACAGTGCAGACAAGCTCTAAGCGACACTTCAGGATACTGCAGGAATGTCTCCCAAATGAATGCTGAGCTTGAGAGATTCACCCCAGTTCCGCTGTTTCCTGTGAGACCTGTTTCAAACCAGACCAAAGCCCCCCTGGCCCCACTTCCCATTATAATGTTGTCTAGTTTTTCTGATACTTCGGTGGGAATTTTTTCCCTTTAATAGCAACAGCTGACACATTACAAGTAAAAGGAAGAGTTCACAGAATAAACTTCAGTGCATTAATTATTGAGGGATATAATCCAAATTTATTTAATGAATTAATAATAAGTCATAGGGGTATTTTAATAATGAAATACTTCTAGTTGTGTTTCAATAATTATGGCTGGCTTTCATAATTACACTGCTGCAGTGAAAATAAAATCAAAATCAATTAGGTGGTAGCAACTCTGTCCCAGGAGTGCCCTGTGGAACTCTATCTAGATCAGGTTTAAAGGGACACAACAAAAATCAATGTTGGTTTAAATTTCCAGTGTGCAACTAGTTCTCTGCTTTGCTGTTGGAAAAGCTGCTTCAGGAGAAAAGGAGCAGCTCTCCTAAGGAGAATCTGGGAGCAGAACTCTCAAAAACAACTTCCTTTCAAAGACAACCTACAACTTCTTATAGCCATTGATTCCAGGAGCTGAAACTGGAATTCTGCTGGGGTCCTCAAGCTCTTTTGAGTCCCAAGAGCCCAGTGCACAGGAGGGAGGCGCTGAGGAGACTTCAGGCGCTTGTTCCCCACACCAATTGTGTTTATTTAGAGATAACACACCCAGAGCATTTTTCCAGAAAGACAGACAAAATGTTTGTACTTCCCTTCTATCCCCGGGAACCTTTACCCCACCCATCAGCTCAGCTGAACTCAGAAAGCAGCTGGGTTTCTTTAACCTTTTTCATCTCAAGAAAGAGTGTTTGGAGCTGGAAAGCACTCCCTATTCAGCTTCGTGAGTCCAGTTGTCACTTCCAGCAGCTGGGATCCTTCCCAGTGGCTGCAGCGCCACTGGGTCAGAAGGCACAGGAGCTTCAGAGAAACCTCCTGCTTCTCCCAGCATCTGACTCTCTGTCTTGGCAGGAAGCTGGGACCCCCCAGCCCTCCCTTGGGGAAGGTGACACCCATGTCCCCATAACACCAGGCCAGCCACCTTCCAAAGCATCCAGTGGGTCCTGCCTCAGTGAACCCCAGCTGTGGGATGGAGGCTGGCCTCCAACACCAGCATCCCCCAGCACTGCTGGAACCCTGGGACATGCCAATGGAGACAGCACTGAAGCAGCCCTGAGGACTGTGGCACAGACAGAGCAAAGCAAGAGAGGTGAAAAAGTGATGAGGAAGGAGCTGTGCATGCTGCTGCTTGCATTTTGGAGGGATTTCTCGGCAGCCATGCTCAGGTGAGCCTCTCCTGCCTAGTGTAGCTGACTTATCCCTGCTGCAGGATGAGTTTAGCTCTGTGGTTCCTTCACTGAAGAGCTGTCTGCTCCGTGCCTGCCTCCCTCTCCCACCAGGCCAAGAGTGCAGCATTCAACTCCTTTCTCTCAGCAGCAGCCAGTCCTGTTCACAGTTTTCATGTCTTTGAACATATGGCTGCTCACCACTGAGGCATTGGGAAAACATCCCCTTCCGCAAAACACATTGCAGCCAGGACTCCCAAGGCAGTGGTTTTATCGTGTCTCACACAGGAACAGCCCAGCAGCAGCAGAGTAACGGGGGCTTGCCCAAACAAGAAAGGGACAGAGGTTTTCAGCATCAAAGATTAAGAGCCTTAAAACAGAAAAGGGAAAATTCAAGTACAGCATTAAGGGCAAAGTGTTCACAAGCAAGAGGTCGCTCAGGCAACATTTGTCCAAAGAGATGTCATCACCAGAGGCTTGAGCACAAACCAGATGTGACACTTGGAGAAAAAGGGATGAGGGGCTCCAACGCTGGTGTGAAAAACAGGTTTGTGCCTCAGGAAATGTGCAGCAGCGCCAGGGACGCTGTGGGTGCTGCTCCCTGACACCCGAGACATTCCTGCTCTGCTCCAGCAGCACTGCAGCTCACCATCTCCCAACAGCTGCAGATGCAGCTTCACTGGAAACAATTATTGGCACCTTGATATTTGTGTGCAACTGAAGGAGAGAGCAGTGTTACCTGTGAGGTGATCGTTGCCATGTAATTATGTACCCAGTGTGCAAATTCCCATCACATGCAGAACCACCACAGCTCTGTACCTGTATGCCACAGCAACACTGCTGGGAAAGCCCATGTTTTGGATCATACATGGGAGGTTACATACTGTAATGGCAGGGATCATTCCAGGGCAAATGCCCATGATTCTGTCCTCCAAACAGCAGCACGGGTCACCCTTGTTCTTCAGCAATGCCGGGAGCCCAGAGCTCCTGTCAGTGGGAGGATTGACTGTAATCCTGGGAGAAAATGCATAAGAAGTCAACCCAAACAAGCTTAGATGAAGGGCTTTGCCATTGCTTTTTCCAGTCTTGGAGCAAGGGCCATGGACTCTCCATCCTGGAAAATATTCACAATTCTCGTGGAAAAGGCCTGGGACAACCTGCTCTAGCTGTGAAGTCAGACCTGACTTCAAAGCCAACCTTCCTTTGAGCAGGAGGATGCATTTCACCTGCAGTTCACAGGATGTGCCACCTGCAAGCAAGCAGCCTCTACGGGTGGTGGGTCCTCCAAAGGCACCAGGCCTGCTCCTCCATTGCCATCACTCAGGAAGGGGTCCATGTACAGATAATTGATGCATTTTTAACTTGCAAATGCGACACAAACTTCCCTCAGGAACATCTAATTCACATTTTAAGTAACAAAAGGTCTCAAATCCCTTTCTTGCCTATTTAGTCATGCTGCATTTGGTATAAGCGAGATGAAATGCTCAGCTCAGGGAAGATCAGAGAGAAATTGTATGATTTCCACATTATAGGATAATTCCACGCCTGACTTACCCAAATGTGCAAGATGAGACACCACGCTCAGACAACGCTTACCATGCTGAGCTGAACTCTGGGTCTCAGAGCCAAAGGAGAAGGGAGCAAGCTAGGGGAGCGGGATTAGCAGGAGAATAACAGCTGGGGTCTTGGAGCTTCAGGGCACAAAAGAGAGCAGGGGAAGGCACTGAATGCAGCAGTCTGGCTGCAGCACCAGCAGGTATAAACACTTGAGAGGAAAGGGAGAGACCTGGCCAGATCTCACACCAATGGAGTGCCCTTGCATCCCTCCACTCACACCAGCTCTGCATCCCTCCACCCATTTCTGCTGGCAGCGGGTCCCGGGCTCTGAGCATCACCCTCTGTGGAGGCAGGGGCTGGTAGAGTGAAGCAGCACAGCTGCAGTCCCCTGACAGCCACCTCTTTGTATCTCAAGTTATTTATTTATTTTTAAGCATCTGCCCTAGTCACAACCTCCTAACCAACCACTCACAGGCTTTACCTGCTTCACAAGGTCTGGATGCTACATTTCCTTCCCACCCCTTTCCTTTTCTTCTGTTGATCAAACTAAGTTTTATGTTGGAGCAGAGCATTTTTCCAGAACAGAAGGCTCAAATGCTTCATCTTGACGAAGATGAAACCAAGCCTTTGTTTTGCCAAAAATACCTCTTTCACTTTTCATTTTGTCCCACTAGTCACCAGATTAAATCCACATTAACAAATATTGTCACTCATCCCAGAAGTACATTTTTTGGAAAGCAAAGTGTTTGTTACAAAAACATTATCCGGCTCTCCCAGTCTGCTACAAGCACATGGGAAGGGAGCAGGAGCCTTTCCCAGCCCTTGGCTCACCCTGAGCACAGCTCTGTCTGTTCACTCAGACAGGGGCAGCCCCAGTGAACTCTCTCAGCATCCTCACATCACTGCTATTTATCTCACCACTGTTAACTGGTGGGTGTGTATTTGTTCCAGCTGTGCTCCCATGGCTCCCAGTTGTGGTCACTTCTCAGAGGGCTCCCACAGCCCCCACCTGCCAGACCTGCTGCTCCAGCCTGAGGCTGCCCCTGGGGAGTCTGATGTTCAGTCCAGCCTTTCAGGAAGCACTTTCCACCTGTAAAGACCCCAGGAGCACCTGGCAGTGCATCTGCAGAGCCCACAGTGAGAGGGTTTGGTCCCATGGAGAAGCAGCCCTTGGGGCTCCTGGCCAGGACCAGTGTCCCTGATGCTGGCCATCCACCTCCAGAGCCTCCACGCAAGGGAGACTCGGAGCCACTTATCTTGCAGCCCAGTGCTATTTAATTATCAACTTGGAAGGTCTCCATCAAAGCATAAACAGTTGACCCGTTGCAGTTGTTTGGGTCTATCATTGCCCTGCTAATTGAGTTTGATGGGAATTTCAAGATGACTTCACAATATTTTCCTTAAGTGCTGTAATGTTTAAGTCTTTCTAATTCCGTGTGTTGTTGACACAAGAGGAGGGTGGGAGGGAGACCTCCCTTCATCCTGAGACTTGGAACGGTGGATAATATCCAGAGAGATGAGTCCTCACTGAGCTATGTCTCTCTCCCTGAGAGCCGATTCCTGCTCGAGGAGGGCTGCTGTGTGCATTGACTTCTGCCAAACTGCAATAACCACCCCATCTGTGTCTGTGCACAGGGACCTTCACCTGTGCCAGACCCCGAACCAGCCTCAGTCACGCCATGGAGCCAGAGGATGTGACAAGCAGCTCACAGCAATGTCCTTCCTCACTCCAAATCATTTCACCTCCAGGGAAAATCCACCCTGCCGTGGCATTCAGCTCCAGGCCGAGAGCCCCAGCTGTAACCAGAGAGCCCAGATCTGTATCTCCACTAGCCAGGGGCTGTGGGAAGCAGCAACATAAAGGGCGCTTTGTGGGGGTGGCATCGTTCCCACAGCCCAGCAGGACCGGGATGCGCGTGCAGCACCTGCGGGGCTGGCTCTGTGAGGAGCATTGGGAAAGGCGCAGAGGTTCTGGAAAGCGAGT
Source organism: Sclerurus mexicanus (assembly GCA_013396755.1). Taxonomy (NCBI): domain Eukaryota; kingdom Metazoa; phylum Chordata; class Aves; order Passeriformes; family Furnariidae; genus Sclerurus; species Sclerurus mexicanus. The sequence goes on from VWZF01000441.1 coordinate 640,927, forward strand.
CTGTGACAGAGTCTGTGAATATCCTCCATTCTGTTGTTGTTTAAACTCTTGAAGGTGCAATCAGGCTAAAAATAATAAATAGAATTGCTGAATTTGTACACAAACTCCTCGGGGCCTCTGCCCAGCCTCCCAGAGTCACTTGGGCTCAGCTGCAGAGGGTTTCATTGGCCAAAAGTCTCGGCAACCACTGATGTGCCAGTAAGGCCAACAGGACCAACGAGGAGAGAGGGAATGGTGTCACTGAGATCCCCGCAAGCAGAAACTGCACTTAAACAGGCTCTGCTCAGAGAAGCCTGTGTTTGCTTCTGGGCAGGTCCCCTCTCTGGTCTCACCTCAGGCTTTATCCCTGTGTCACCCTTCAGAGGCTCCTCTGGAAATCCAACAGCTTCTTGTGAATTCAGGCAACAATGAAGAAAAGCGAAGTTTAAAAACAACCCCAGGTCCTTCCTGGAGGGATGTTTCCTCCTTGGCCATGGTGAAGTTTTGGATCTCCCCAGCTGTAAGTATTGGTTCTGGAGTCGCGCTGCTCTCCTGGGGCACTGACCACCTCAGCCATATGCCGAGCACCCGCACGGGAGCTGGGAGCATCGTCCGCCCAGGCAGCAGCTGGTCCTGCATCCCTGCCCATCCTCAGCTGCTGGGCCCAGGAACAGTGCCAAGCTGATGATATCCACCATGACGTCTGCTCTCCATCCACACCAGCTCCCAGACACGGGGGGAAGAGACACTTTTCTTTTCCCATCAGGAGCGATGGCAGCAGCACACATAATCCGTGCTGGCACCAGATTCTCCATTTCGTATTTGAATGATGCTGCCACAAACATTTATTGTTACAAAAGGGGTTATTCAAACACGAGCAATTAGGCAACTATATTAGCATATTTTTCATTGTAATATTACAATAAAGGGTATATTCCTCCCAGTGAATGTATTTATAGGCTTTTGGAGCTAATATTTGTTTAAATGATTAATATGTTTTTCAAATATATGTGACAAGTGTGGCAGAAATATTTTTATCTCCACAAACAATGTTCTGAAAGGCAAGTGCTCAGAGTCTCTGAGAGGGCTGTTTTCCAGGTTCAACAGAGCTTTTCAAGACATACAAGTTACATTTTTATCACCACGAATTCCAGGAGAAAGCCCTTCTGCGAGGCATGTTTAGAAAGAAGCTGAGGCTGCAAGGCCTCCACCCCAGCCAGTACCTTCCTGTACAGCATCTTTCCAAAGAGCCTCCAGATTCTCCCTGCAGTCAGGTCACCATCTCCATCCAAAATGTGTCCTATGCTCTTACTGAGAAAATCCCAAAAGGGTGGATGGTTGAATCCAAGGCTCAGGGCAGAAGGTGCGTCAGCTTTTTAACCAACCCTTTCCTCTACCAAGCACGTTCACACAAAAGGATATGGGGTCTTAATCACAATTCTCATATGCAAGTGGCAGGAGTCAAACTCCCACAACTCCACATTCCCTTCTCTGGTCACTTCCATGGACAAGCACATCCCTCAAGTCTGAGCGATCTGTGAACTCTCTTGCTCTCACTTCTTGAAAAACAAGCAAAAGCACAGAGAGAAGTAAATTCAAAGAGGTTAACATTGATGTGTCTGGAGCTAAGGGGCTCTGGTTGGAGGAAGCAGAGCTGGGGGTGATGGTGCCAAGCCCCTGGACTAGACACTGTCAGGGATCCCCTAACTGCCCTGCCCGGAGATGTGAATTGGTCCCCTCCACCTAAACTACCTCTGCAGCTGGGGTCTCCCCCTAATTAGGTTCTGTTAAAATCGGTCAGACCCTGCCCTCGAGGTTCAGGTGAGAAGGTGCAGGGCTGGGACAGGGCACCATGAAGTGCTGCTGCTCATTTAATGCCCAGCATACAAGTGTGGAGAAGTTGTGAATAAGAGCTCAAACTCTAGCAAGTCCCAGAGCAGCTCCCTGATGATGCTTTGGATAGACTCACCTTTGTGCATCCATCACCTTCATCCCACTGGGTTGAAGCCCACTGGTTTCGGGGATAGAACGGCTGTGGCAGACCCGAGTGGGACAGTAGCCTCATATACCTGCAGTGGCCTTTCAGATATTAAAAGCCACAAGGGTTTCCCCCCGACAGCCCTCGTGTTCTCAGGAGCTTTCTGGAGCTGGAGAAATAAAGTGACATTAACAGAGGAGTATGAGACATCTGTGATCGATACCAAGAGTGAAATCTCAGCCTGGGTTTTTCTGCCAGTTTTAGTCTTCTCTCTCCTTCCCTTTGAAATGACAACTGAGCCATTATTTACATTGTACTTGGCTGTGCAAGAAGTGGAGTCTGAAGAGGAATGTATTAACACCACCTGTGGGACTGAAATAGCCATCATCTGCAGGGGGAGCGGGCTGCGGGCTCCAGCCTCATCTCTCTGAGAACAGCGAAGGGAACCTACCGTGGGCTCAGAGTCAGGTCCCGTGCCGAGGTATGGACTGCTGTGACGTGCAGGGAGGAGTGGCCGGAGCAGCTCTCCAGTGGCAAACCCTGGGACCAGGGTCCCCTGGGCTGGACCCCACAGTGATGTGTTCTGTCCCATGATCAAACCAAACCCTGCCATGGACAGACACTTACTCTGCTCTGAACCACAGCTTTAACTCACAGGACTCCAGCTCAAACCCCAAGGCCCCATCAGGTCCCCCTGACACCCCAGGCCAGGGTAGCATAGGCAGGTCCAGGGTGTCTCTGCTATTCAAGAAGGAGCTCAAAAGAACTTTCCAGGCAGGGTCCTTCTCACAGCAACCTCTGAGACCCTCTTGAGCCACCGTGATGTCCTTACTGTCAGAAATCCCCTTGCTTGAGGGTCCCAGGGCAGCTCTGGCAGAGCTATTCATCCTTCAGCAGAGAAGAGGAACCTCTTGGCAGGAGCAAGCTGAGACATGAACTGGTGACTGCCCCATCTCTGGAAATGTTCAAGGCTAGGTTGGACAGGGCTTGGAACAACTTGGTCTAATGGAAGGTGTCCCTGCCTGTGGCAGGGGGTGGAATGAGATGAACTTTAAAGATCCTTCCAACCCAAACCAGTCTGGGATTCTGTATCAGCACTACCAAGTGGCCCCTGTCCCTGCCCAAGCCCATGGGCAGCACCCACTCCCTCCCAGCCCTCCCTAACCTCCTAGAGCTCCCAGTGTTCCCCTTGCAAAGATCAACTGCAAACCTCAGTGAAATCCAGGCAGCAATTGACACCTTGCAGCCACACTGGAAATGTGGTTTTCCACCATTGCTGCTATTGCAGCAAGAGGAAACTCACAGACAAATCCATGACTCTGGATTCTTTTGAGAATTCTCCAAACAGAGCCTTAGAAATGCATGGCTTTGCTCAAGATCACCCTGTTTGTGTTGGTATGAGGCCAAAATCCATGAAAAATAGCATGCATGCCAAAAAAAATCAATTTTATATAATAAATACAGATCATTTGGATGTTTCTTGCCAAAAACAACGCAAACATATACATCCTTCATGATTCTTATCAGAATGCAGCTGAATCTTTCATACACTCCACCGACAGGCCACTAAAAGGCAAGAACATGCTGTTCAATGGTTAAAGTTTTCTCATTTCCATCCCCTGCTATGGCTTTTAATGGTCAAAACTGTGAAATTCAGGTTAATGCAAAAATTAATAAACCCAAAGATTCTTCTAAGTAAACTCCCATTTTTAACAAAGAAGCATAGGAACTGGAGCCCCCCAAAAAAGTGTATTTGACAGCACTAGAACTGCTTTATTTTGCTGCAGAAATGTTCACCAAGGAGTAGCTGCTCTGAGCTCCACATTCCCAACAATCTCCTGTGTTTAAGGTCCGCGAGCGTGTCAGGGCACCCACCAGCATCTGACACCGATTTCTGGAACACAAACATGTTGCTGCAAATAGTTTAAATTCTCCATTACAGCCTAGGTGGAATAAATAAAATATTCCATCTGTCTAATGTGACATGCAGATCAGACCCCTGTGGGCAATCCTGGAGTTTGCAAAGGTGCATATGGGATGCTTCAGCAAATTTAATAAATGTAAAGGAGGTTGTTTTATTTTTTAAAGTAACCTTTATGTTATACTTGCTGTAAATTATGTAAGAGGATGCTATTGGAAATGTGACACACATGCTGCACGCACTCACAGGGGAAAAACAGTTCTCAGCCTGGCAGCGTTGTGCCAGGCACTGCCAAGAGCCCTGCCGCTGAGCCTGGGCTGTGGCATGAGCAGGATGGGAGCAGCAGGGGTGGGATTAGTGCTCCAGGAGGAGGATGGGGGCCGCTGGGGTGGGATGGGGTGCAGCAGGAACAAGGTGAGGCAAGAGGAACAGCATGGGACAGCAGGGGTGGGATGGGGGCAGCAGAAGCAGGATGGATGCTCTGGGCACCCCGCACAGCATGGACTGTACATCTCCACCTGCCTGTGAGCAGACGCTTTGTTTGCAGTATGAAACAACTGTTCCCTTCCGTGGCCGAGGTTTGTGGCAGGGGCAGAGCCCCCAGGGATGGCCAAGCTGCTCACTAAGGCCCCTTAGCAGCTGGAGCAATTCCTATTTATAGCTTTCCTTCAGTGAAATGTCCCTGGGGCTGCTGTTCACACTGAATGCTGGCTGTGCCCTCCGAGAGTGCACACTTCTCCTTTCCTTTGTGGAGGGGGCCGATCCCTGCACCACTGTCCCCTCACTTCTGTCCCATTCCACTGACCCACAGCTCCTCCTGTGCAAGTGGAACAGGAAAAACTGCTTGACCCCAGCTCTGGGGAATTTGAGGGGTTTTTTCCTCCTTTTTTAAAGCATCACCAATAGTGGAGGGGCTGCAATTCACAGCAAAGTTTGCAGGAACTATCAGGGAGTGCGGAACTGCTGGCAGTGCTGCCTAATGAAGTGTGTTTGAAATATTGAAGTATATGATAAACCATTATGTAAATTAAATTCATTGATAGCTCTGCTATGAAATTGCTCTGGTAGCAGAATAGTAGATAAACATGGAGCTTAGAAGGTGTCATTTATTCATCTTTAAAATGGTTCCAAGTTTCTAGTGATTCATTATCATTCAGCAGAAAACAAAGAGAACATTTGTTTCACAACTAAACTCAACGACAGGCTCTGGAATTCTGTGAATGCCGGTGCCAGGCTGAGGCATTTCAGGTGCTTAGACTCTTCCAAACCAGATCCTTCTCCTCCTTCTCTCCTTCTCCTCTGCCAGCTGCAAGGGAAAATTCACCACAGAACTGAGCGAGCCCAGGAGGGACTCAAGGAGGAGTGTGTGAAGAGGATAAAAAGCAAGACTGAAGGTTCCTGATGCTGCCCAACAATGGAAATGGCATTTCTTATGTTCCCTCTTCCATCACTCACTGCTCCACAGCCCTCTCAACAGGGACTGTGCAGCCTCAGGGCTGGTCAGCTTCTTACCTCAAGTGCAGGTACGTGGAGAAGGCTGGCTCAGCCTGTTCCACTGTGGCCATGGCAGTTTGTACATTCATCACCTCTGGAACTACCTGAATTGTAAGTAAAGGTGTTTCTGCAGGGCTCTGCTGCGGACCAACACCTTGGGACATGGAGCAGCTGTCCCACCAGGGACCCTGGGGAGAGCTGCCAGGGCCACAAGCAGGACATCACGACCATGACCATCCCCATGACATCATTAGCCAGCACTGGCACCCCTGCCCCTGCCCCCAGGAGCAGGGTGAACACGCCATCCTCATGGAGGTTTGGGAGCAGGGGCATGAGGGGTTAATGTTCCTGCAGCTGCCAGCCAAGCATCCTGGGAAGGAGACAACCCACTGCTCTGAAACTAATTTTACAGCTTAACTCCTATCAAATATCCTGGGCCCCCCTCAAAAACCCTCTTTGAGAGGAGTGCTCCTAACCCATTGGAAAACCCGTGGTGTGTTTTGATTGGCAAGGTTTCTTCCAGACGGTGGGAGTTATAAATGAACATCTCAGCAGGGCCTGGAAAAGTCCGGCTCATTCTGCCAGCCCAAGACGGCACGAGTGCCTCTCCACGGGGTCAGTCCCTCGCTGGAGCCCCTCCATCCCATTACATAAGCCCCAAACAGGACATTACTGCATGTGTATGAACAACTCGTGTTACAGGAACAGCAACTCCTATTCACCAGGAAAATTGCTGTAGCTCTCAAAAGGCCCCTTTTCTTGCAGCCTTTTGGCCTGAGGAGCCGTGGAAGCTGCCATTTGCATAGAGAGGGACAAACTACAGCTCAAGCCTCTGTGCCCGTCGCTCCTCACTGGAAACTTTGTGCAGGAGTCGAGCTGTGGGATGCAGACCAAGGGGGTCCTGCCTGGCCACACAGCCCCTGCTCATGGCTGTTCTGTTTCAGGCTGCACGAGTCGGCATGAGCCCCAGGAGCAGCTGGTATCACTGAGAGTGATATCAGGGCTGTGTGGCAATCAGTGGCATCCCCCCATGCCAGTCCCACAGCCTCACAGGCAGCCAGCCCACCCAGCCCACAGTGGGTCCAGCTGCCAGTCACATTTGCCAGGTGAGCACTGGAGGTGGGGGCTGTGTAGGCACTGGGTCTTCTGTCATGGATGGGGACCCAGCTCAGTGGGGTGCCTGTGCCTCTATAAACATCCTGGAATGACTTGCACCCTCCACTGGTGCCATGCCTCCTATGGCCTTGGGAAGACCAATGGGAGCAGGGACACAGGCCCATGCAGAGGTGTGCTCCTCGCTTCTACCAGGACCAAGTGTCCCAACTCACAGGGGTGGGCACCAAGCCCTCAGGGTGGGTTGGGACACTGCGCTGGGTCTGCACTGCTGCTCTGGGCCAGGGATGCTGCACAGCACCATGAAATACTGTCAGTCCCTTCCCCTGTGTCCCTGACCAAGCCAGGCATTGGGCAGTTGCCCCTGCCCACTCTGCCCCAGCCAGTCTCGCTGTGCTGGCACTTGCTGGAGCTCTGCTGATGTACAGTCGGAGCAAGGCTGGCCTGATGATGGATTGCAGCCATACATCATCAAACGCCACTGCCCTCTGATGTGTTATTGCAATACATCACCTGCATGACAGGCAGCAGGACCACGGACCTGGCAGGTACCCTTCATCGGGCATTTAATTCTCCAGGTCTCAACTATTCTCCTTTCCCCAGAAAATAAAGGCTGTGTTTACAGTGCATGGGCTGGGAGATTCCCAGGTCACTCCATCACCGGGGAGCCACTTTCTCTGCAGTAGCACAAGCCCCTCTGCATGATGAGCAGGTTGGATTGTTCCTCTGGCTGTGACCTCTCCCCACAATTTAAAAGTCACCACTGGTTTATCGATCCTGCTTCCCCTTCCCTTCCACAGAAGTATGCCCTAAAGAGGCCATTTTGGTTGTAAGACAAGTTTTCCCTAAGTCCCATACCTACAGTTGATCCTGTCCTGCATCATCCCACACTGCTTTCCATGCCCAGTGTGTACCTGACAGCTCAGCATCCATGGAGCTGGACTCAACCTGCCCCTGGGCAGGTGATTCTCCACACCCTGCAAAGCAGAGACAAAAACCGTTCATCTGTACAAACTGAGTTATTCTCATCATCAGCTGTTGCCGCCACTTCTGTCCTCATTCCCAGGACCACTTCAGCTCCCCAGAAGCTCTCCCTGCAGTCCCCCTCAGGGTCTCTGCTCCCCACCAGCCCCAGTGTGATAAGACCGCAGCACAAACCTCTCTGAGGCAAAACGACTCTGGGGCTCCAGGGCACACGGGGTGAGTCTGCAACTGCTTTAGAGGGGAGCTGAAAATATACCTCTCCGTCTGGATTTCAGGTTGAATTCAGGGCGAGTGGTTCACTGTGAATGGTCCCTGGCTCCTGGTGTCAGAGCAGGGCAAATAGGAAGAGCTGGTGCCACAAAGTAACAATTCAATTACTTGCTGGGGAGAGCTCTGCTCATTCTGATGCTGTGGAGTAACTCATTTCATGCTGGAATTGCAAAGCACTCACTAGTCCCACACACACATGGCCCCTGGAGAGCCTTTTCCAATTAATAATCATTTACATTCACTGCTTCAATAAGTAAAATGATTTCTGCATCTTCAAAGAGGGCTGGCTCCTCTTGCAAGCCAGGCAGCGTGCCCCAGGCACTGGTTCCACGACAGCCGCGCGAGTCCGTGGGGCACATGCTGAATGAACACCCTCTCAAAACGCGCTGCGGCAGCACAGAACCCACCGATATCTTTCCATTTCATCTCCACATGCTCTTGTGTTTATCCTTCACCTACTCAATACCATTCCTGCAGTGAGACATTTTGGCCAAGCAGATTGTCGTACTGTGAATATCTGGGTTCGGGAAGGATCCCCTTGAGCAGCGGCTGGTTTGGAAACTACACCATCACCGGTAAGAGGATTTGGTGCTCAATATTTATACCCACAATTAGCCTGCCTTTGTAACATGCAGTAGAAACTGAGGACTGGCACAGGAACCATCACTGTATGTTTACTTTGTGGGAAAATTTTATCATGCACCTGTTGGCATCCAGATTTCAAAAGTTCATCCAGTGTTAATCACGTGGCCATTTATATTTGTGTGTGACCTGTTGTTCATCTGCTGTTGGCACTCAGATATCAAATTGCACTTTTAATTTTAGGTGGCGGAGTCTGCCAGGTGTATTTTTGCAAACGAATTTTGGTTCTGTTTTTTTTGCAGAGTGGGAGAGTTAAACATGCACATCCTCACAGCCCAGTGCTCAGCCAGACCAAGGGACGCACTTGGGTATCTCTGGCAAAGCCAGCCTGAGTTTGATTTAAATCTGGGGCAGATTCATGGAGATCTGGAGAAAACAGAGAGACCAAAGTATCACCAGCTTCCTGTGGCGCTTATCTGCAATGGCCTTCTCAAGGACTCCCTGTCTTGCTGTCCCCCTTCTGCTGAAGATGGATGTCCCATGGCCTCAGCTGCCTGCAGAGCCAGGCAGTCAGGATGTCTCGGGTGAGATGCCTGGCTTGGTGGGACAGAGCAAGACCACCAGCAGCTCCTCTATCAACCCCAGACCCAGAGCACCACCTGTGACCTCACCACAGCCTTCCCAAAACACAACTTGCCCCTATCTCTTCAGTAAATAAGTTTTTTTCCCCATTGGAATCAATTTTCTCTTTGAAGTTGCAAAGAAATTTGGCATAACCTGAGAGCCTTGTCCTGGCCCGTCAGTCCCGGAGCAGTGCCAGCCTGGGGCTGGGGGAGCCAAGAGGGATCTCATGCTCCGTGCTCACATCGGGGCTGCAGGAACAAGGGACACAGCAACAAAGAGCTTTGTGAGGTCAGGCTCAGAGCCAGCGGGCCGGGCTGTGGGGCTCAGGGCAGGGGATGCCTCCCAGCACGCTTTGTCCATGAACAGTGCTCATGCCAAGCACCACGGCGAGCTGGGAATAGGTCATTCACGCTTGAGCTGAAATCCCAGTCGCATTATATCACTTACAGCTAATTAGCAGGCTCCAGGCACAATGCAGCAAGACACTGTTTCTTACAGAAATGGATAACTGAGGGCAGCCCTGAGCACAGCATTCCCTGGGTTCTGCGGCAGCAGAGTCCACATTCACCTCCCTCCCCACTCAGCGTGTAACCTCAGCAGGGTTTGGGTGTGAACCTCACAGAGCAGGCAGGACCCAAAAAGTGACAGGTTAGGCTGGCAGGCTGCTGGAAACCATTCCCAGAAGAAAGGCTGCATTGATCTGGAGGGACAAAGCCCCTGCTCTCCCCCACACTCACAAAGTTGGGTTCCTCAGGACTCCTGGATGTCCAGGCAGCAGCAGGAGTTGAGTCAGCCTCCGTCCCCTCCATCACTCACCTCAAGGCCACAGTGTCACTGTCTCCAAGTGCCACCAAGGGGCTGCACAGTGAAGCCACACTGCTCCAGGGACGGCAGCCAGGCTCCATGATGCTGAGCAGCCTCTGTCGCTGTACTGGACTGCCAGAGCCATATGGAAACTCATTGTCACAGCTGTGCTCCTCACCAGTGCCCTGAACTCCCCTGCCAGCACGCAGGGACTGGGTAAGCCTCTCCAGCCCCTCAGAGTGCACAGGGTGTAACAGGAGGGTCTGGAATGCAGAGGGCAGGTGGAAGCAGAGCAGGACCCTGCTGGTCACCCACCTGCTGACCCTGGAAAGGCAGCGCTATGGCTGCCAAAACTGAGCCATGGAAACCACAGAAAGAGCCAAGGATTTCCCCGTTCCCCCATCAGCATCTCTCACTGCCTGGCTTGGCACTGCTTTGTTCCTATTGCGGGGCCATCCCTGGCACAGGCCCAGAGAAAGGATCTTTCCATTACCGAAGGGACTGGTGTAGACAGGGCAGCTCTGCATCCCGCAGGAACAGGAACAAGCATGGGATGGGGCAGGATTCCTCCAGCAAAGAATGGGCAACTCCAGCCTAATTAGGGCCAAAGACTGATTCCATCTAATCTCTGGGAAACCTCAAACTCATGAACATCTGCTGCTTTTCCACTACCCTGCCCAGCTGAGATATGAGGTGTCTGACCTCAGAGAGAAGACCAGAAGAGCTCCAGTGAAGAATCCAAGCCCTTCTAACAGAACATACACCCCCACTGCTGTTCCAAAACGTCTTCCTTCTGAAGGCACCCAAAGTGGAGGATAATGAGAACATGGAAAGCAGGCAAGCATTTTTCCTTCTGCCATAGCCTGAGAAGCCATGTTGGACTGGCTCTGTGAGAGTGGAGCTGACCTCCCACCACATCTGGGGTGCCCAGGTCCTGATGTCCAGTGCAGGCAGGAAGGATTGGGAGCAGTCCGTGTGGAGGAGGTGGTAGTGGTGGCTCTTGCTATTCTGGAATTAAAACGTCAGTGCCCAATCTCTTGGGAAGCTGATCAATCTAACCCAAGGACCTGCTGCCTCCAAAGAGGTGCACTGACACAGGGTTACCCTGCACAGGTGCTGTGCTCTCCCACCATGGTCCAGGTGAGGCCCCTGGAAGTGGCAGAAAACCCCACCAGTCCCACTCACTCCCAGGCTGCCCCCTCTGACCAGGACCCTCCAGCCCAGCAGCCACAGCATGGGCGGGCAGGGCACAGAGCACAGGTGAAAGGTCCGTCTCATTGCAAACTGTAAACACTTTAAAAACATTTCCACAGGTCTCCTGCCTGCACTTCCCTGCCGAGAAGCTGGGGAACAAACACACTCTGTCTGGCTTTGGTTTGTCCAGGCTGTATTGGTCTAGATGAACTTTTTTATAGTTTTACTATTCATGTCAGCCTGGATTCTTTGCAAAGGAATATTTGCAAAAAAAACCTACTGAATTATTTGAGAGAAAGTAATTATTTGAAAGAAAGCAATTATTTCTTTTTAGCCAAACATAGCAGTTGTGTAAACAGTTCAGTTCCACAACATTTCACAGAGGGTATTTTGGAGCAGACTTACCTGGTTATACCCCACATAAGCACACACTGAGCAGGTACATCTCAGTCAGTGTGCTCCAGGCATTTAAGGGGTATTTCTTTGGAGAGATGCAGGCTGAGCATTTGAACTAATTACTTAAAAAATCATTGTCTTACTTGACAATAACAGCCAGCACCTGTTCTGGGGCTGGCCTGGTCTTTAGGCAAACATTCCCTACCTGGGAAAGTGATAAATGTTCTGGTTTTACACAAGTTATTTCTACACAGTTGCTCTTAATACACCAATAAAGAGAGGGCTCTTGCAGGCCAAGAATATGGGATGCTTTGAAATGCAGAGTTTTATTTGACTTGCAGAGGCAGAAGTTACAGGATACAACCCCTGGACTTGAGGAACATGGACAGAATCTCCCTGTGCTGCCGGGCAGCAGCTTCACCTCTCTGCTCTCTGGGGAAACGTCTGGTGGCCTCAACCTCAAATGAGTTCAGTTTCTTCAACAACATTACCAGACTTACCTAAAACATCCCAAAGAGACATAAACAGCTCACCCCAGCTCTGCACCCCACAGACGTTCCCCACACCAACCCAATGGTTTTATGGTCACTCGCGAGGACACGTGTTTGTCCCAAGGCTTGCAAAGAGGGGGACAGAGCTCCCGAGGCCATAAGCACGGCTGGGGATGTGATCCCTGTGCCCAGCACTATGTCCCAGGGGCCAGGACCCGCGCAGACCCTCTGTGGCCATGGCAGCAGGACAGAGCAGGTCCCCTTGGGCTGGCAGGTGACAGCAGCGTCTGAGGGCCTCACTCAGGTGGGGACACAGCGCTCACAGCCACTGAATCCCAGCAGGTCCCAGGTGTCATATACAGAGATCTCTGTCCTCACACTGGGCTCTGGGAAAAGCCAAAGAAATGAGCAAAAAAGCAATTTTTGAGGCTATTTTGAGTGCTAGTGGATTATATTGTAATGCAGCCCAAGTGCCAAAATACACTATGCTTGGGGGTATGTAAACTAATGCCCAAAAATTTCTTAAGACTTTATTCCACTGTCCTGTCCCTCGATCTGACACAGAGCCAAGCCCTACTCAGCCCAAGCACCACCACAGCCTATTAGAGATTTTGCTCTAAGCAGCTTGAGAGTGTTTATTTGGTGTGCAAAGAAGATTGGAGCTGGGAAAAGCACAAAAAGGATTATTCTGTTTATCACTCAGCTTTCCCTGGCCAATCTCTATTCATGGAAAAAGTCATTTACTCGGGTTATCCACAGGCTTTGCTCGCCAGAAAGTGTTGAAAGCCCTGAAAATTAGAAAGATGCAGAACACATTGGCAAAACGTAAGGCACTTAGGAGCCTCTGACACCCAGAAATACACCAGCCCAACACAAGGCTTTTTCAATCCCAAGTTTCCCTACTGCTAATAAGAAACTGTCCAAGTTTAAGCACGTGCCAGTTAAACCCCTCCATAGACCAAGTAATAATTAGATGGATTGTTACATCTGGGAGGTTGGTTTTTGAAAAGAAAATTAGAAACCAAAACATCAGTTTGAGATAATGAGTTCTTCATTAAGTCTTTTCTTTAGTTTTTTGGTGGGCTTTTTTGGGGTTTTTTTTTTTTCTTTTTATATGGTCTCCAAATGCCATTTGATTTTATTTCCATTGTAGCAAACACAAACCAGGAATCCACTAGGCTTGTGCAATAACTACAGACAGGAAAAAAAAGGATGAGACAGGCAGGAGGGAGCAACCCTCGCTGTCAGCCCACAGCAGCCTCGCTCCTGGCCCCAGGACATGGCACCTCCTCAGAGCACAGTGCTGCCTCTGGCCCCGCAGTGATGAGAGACACGGAGAGATGTGCCATGCAGTGCGGAATGCCTCGGACTGGAAAGCGGGGCCTTAAATCAGCACTGGAAATAAAACCGTGAAATGAAATGTCCTCCCTTCACCCTCCCCAGAACTCAGACTCCATCCCATGATGCTGTACAGAGAGGCACCAGCCCGCAGGGCTCGCAGGACCCTGCTGGTTCCACGGGCACCACGGCTTTCCCGTGACCCCACTGGCAGTGTCCTCAGGGTGGCCTTCTCAGGAGCCCTGGCATCAGTGGTGCTGAGGACGCCCAGCAGCAGGAGTGTGGGCTCGTTGTGTCTGTCACTGCACGTCGGGGAAACAACGAGCTGGTGCCGAGACCTCTCAGCCCAGACCCCGAGTACTCACCAGGGACAGACCAGGCTGCTCTGCACCGGGGTTGTCAACACAGCTAACGTGGGGAGATGTGTGGAGCCAGGTTGCAGGGCCCGAGGATCTGTTCTGCACGGATGGATCGCTTCGGGGAGGAACCCCAGAGTGTGCGTGTTCGTACAGCGCTGCCAGGGGGATGCCCTTCGCTCCCAGCCCAGCCAGTGGCAGAGCCCTGCAGCACAGGATTGATGTGTGACACCCAAGGTGGCTACTGGTCAGGGAGTGGGGACCCCCGGGTGGAGCCGCACAGCCCCCAGCTCCTCACGTCCCAGCCAGAGCTGGAGCTGGAGCTGGAGCTGGAGCCGGAGCCGGAGCTGGAGCTGGAGCTGCCCAGACGGCTGCTCTGACACCACGAGGCCTCCCTGAAAAGGGAGATTGTTTCTCAGAAATAAATATTAAATAACTCTAAAATTTCAAATAATTCAGAGCTCTGCTATTTTCCATGCATTATGAAAACAAAATTGAAGGGAAAAGGTATGTAATACGTTTCCTATTTCCTGTTTCTGCAGCCCTGCATGTGCCCCGGGGGATCAGCACAAGTGGAATTATCTCTCCTCTGGTTGGGAGCGTTCATTTTGGGCCAAAAACACCAAAAAAGTATGAACTAATTCCTACATAGCACTAGGGAAGTGTGGGATCGCAGGCCAAGTGCTGAAAAATGAGGCAATTTTCCCCGTTTCAAGAAGTGACTAAAATCCCTGTGCTGTTCTCCGCACAGGCGCATTCTGTTCCAGCCCAAACCACTTCAAGAGCTGGATCAGATCATCCCTCGGAGAGCAGACAGCGATGACGAACCGGTGCTCAATGCAAACATTGTCCCTCTCCCAGGAGTCCCGGCATGCAGAAGGGGCACTGCCCAGATCCTGTTTCTTTTTCTCTGTGATGCTTGGAGCAGCTGGAAGGGCAGCATTAAATACACTAAAAACCATGGAATACTGGAGTGAGATTTCTGGAGACTGACAAACTCATCACTGGAAGTGGGGATTAGCACAGCATAGAAGCAACTGGGGGGCTGGGGGTGGAAAGGAGCACCCCATCTCTGGGAGAGAGGGACTCGGCAGGGGCGTCCATGAGAACATGGCCCATCTGGGCCCCAGTGGGGTCCCAGAAGCCTCACACTCCTGCAGGCCCTTCACTGCAGGTTTTGCCCAGGAGATGGGATCAGAGCGCAGCAGGACTGGGCACGGATGCAGAACCCTCGCACAGGGCAAGCGACCACCTACGCTCGTGGCCACCGCACATAGAGCTGCTGGAGCAGGGAATGCTGGGGGAAGGCAGGAATCACCTCTCCTTCCAGAAAATACCTGCCAGCCAAAGGCAGGAGCCAGCATGAGATGCAAAAATGACAGGAATGTGATGCTCCGGTTGTATAACTTCAAAAAAGTCAAGAACAAAGCAGCCAATCCTCACCCTGCACTCAGCAGGAGCTTGTGCACTTCTCACTTCGTGCCATAAGGGTTTCCCCAGTTGGCTCTGGGGAGTCAAGGGTAAATCCTGCCTTTGGACACAGCCATTGGCACCTTCATTTACTCTGCCTGACCCACGGCTCTTCTGGCCACACATCCTGGGGGTCCTTCATTCTTAAATGCATCCTTCGGATTTCCAAAGCCCGGGAACATGTGCAAGGATGTGCATGTTCATACATGATTTGCTGTCTGGCCCAGTTTACTGCATTGCACTTTTATCCAGAAAAAAATTTATCTCTTTTTAAAACTTTATAAGCAGCAGGAGAAGAAATCTGCATAAGAGTCCACCTTTTCATATTTAGTTTCTTTAATGGTGCAACTTCAATTTTTCATCAGCAAAGATCCTGCTTGGAACTTGATTACTTAAAAAGAATACCAAACAACCAACTTCACAAGAAGCCACACAAGTTTCTTAATGTGAAAATTTCCAGAGTGCTTATCAGACTGGAGTCCCGACCCTGATTAACTACAGGTTTTGGAAAAGGGGGAAAGGTCAGAGACGTGGACTCTCAGTGTGTGCAAGGTGTAAGGAGCCAACACCAGCCTTGTCCACCCACCTTGCCCAAGCACTGCTGGCCCTGCATCTCCATCTGTGCTGCTGAAGTGACCATGGAGCTCATGATGCTGCTTGAGGCAACTCCAAAAAAAGAGAAAAGAGAGGAATCATGGCAAGACAGAACATGCTCCAACATCTACACCCTCCCCCAGCTCCTTTGCCCAGTCTCCCGTTTTCTTACTCCTTTTTTTTCTTTCACTTTCATCTTCCCACTGAGGTACTTGTCCAGGCCAAGTTCTGAGGCTTTTCAGACTTCAGACTGTTTTCTGTAGCCCTGTCTGAAGGAGAAGGGAGAAAAAAGTAGCTAAAGATTTTCCAGTGGGAAGCAAGTATTTTCTCTTCTCCCATAACTCAGACACAGTCAAAGGAATTTTTCTCAAGCTTGACAACAATTCACCTTCAGGCAAACAACAAGCATGGAAAATTTAAGCCCAGCAGGTGAATGTTTGGGAAAATTTTTAGCCTATAGAAATTCTCGTGTAACCTTAACTATAGAGGTCGCTCTGTGGCATCGCTCATCACAGGCTCCCTCCTCCAGGCACTGGCAGCTGCATTCCCAACGACAGCTGAAGGACTGGCATGAGAAAATGGGATCTTGGAAAAATACGTACCCAGTCCCTTGAAAGCCTGTGCAGGGGCTGAGGCTGACCCTGACGAGGGTCCCAAGACAAAGGTCTCCTGACAAGAGTCCACTGATGAGGGTCCCTTGTGGAGGGTCCCCTGTCAAGAGTCACCGCTGACTGCCATCATCAACACTTGCTGGGCACGTAGGGACACCAGCCAGGGATCCCAGGCAGGCAGGGAACACAGGAAAGCAGGGATGCTGCGCAGGCAGCACTGGGGTTTGGCAGCCACCGCCCTGGGACCACACAGGAATGTGCACAAACCACAAATTCAGCTTTGCTCCACAGCCTAGACTCGATGTATGTTTTTAAGTTAATCCACAGCAATTGAACCACCAAGAGACTAATTTCTCCGTAGTTAACCATCCATGGGAAGGCTGCAGCGTCCCCCCAGCCCGGTGATGTGAGCCACAGGCTGAGCAAACTTTCACAGAAAAGGCAAGCAAGCTGGATATCTCCTTGGCAAAGCAGTGACTCCGTGCCTACAAGGCAGATCCACCAAGGCCCTTCCAGCCATGTGGCACTGCTGCTCAGCTGATCATAAACAGTTAAGATAAAACTTCTTTCTTCATCCACTTCTTCCTCCTTAAGACATTCTGATAGAAATACTCATCATTTCTAGCAGAGAGCATCCAACCTGTGCTGAACTGACTGTGCGCCAGGATGGCAAGGGGATCTTCATCTGAAGATGTTCCAGGGCACCAACCAAGAGGAAAGAGCACAGATCTTAGACCCCAATCCTCACCTGACAGCCCCAGGTAGGGAGATCCATTTCCCAAGCAATGTGGTTCTGAGTCCTTCTCACAACCATTCCTCATCTGTGGAGGAGCATCTGCAGTGAACAACATGTTTGGCCAAAAAGAAAATTTTACCACTGCTCATAATTAGCAACAACAGGTTGTCTGTGTCCCACTGCTCTGGCTCCGTATGGAGGTAGAGGGGTGTCTGCACACAAAGGGCCCCGTGCATCACAGTCCCAGCTGGGCCACCTGCAGAGGATCAGGGGCAGCAGCAAAGGCTCCCTAGTCCAGGGATCCCACTCCACACAAGTAGGCTGGCTCCTGTGTTGAGGATAAACAAACACAAGAGGTGATCTATAGCTCCCTTTGAGGGAGCTGATCGCTCGGCTGCAGCGCACTTAGCAAGGCAGAGCAGCATCAGTGCCAGCAGCTGCCTTCCATCACAGCCAGGTTTAACTTTCCCAGTTTGGGGACTGCTGTTAAGCACCCTCTGGTAGACAACACACCGTCAGTGCAGTAAACATCCATTTACAGCTGAGGGACAGCAGCACTTCTCAGTGCCCCCACACACTCATGGTGCTCCGGCTGGTCTGGGATGCCAGGATGAGCAGTGCGGATGCGGGCTGAGGCTGGCAGGGGCAAGTTGCTGTTGGAAGGGGAGATATTTTGAAATACCATGTCTGATATTTTTATACAATAGAGACATCATGTTCGTAGGAGGTCTTTTTACATTTTGAAACATAAACTGAATCACCAAAGATAGAAGATGAGCAAATCTGCAGCATATGAGCATTTACCATCTCACAGATTTCCTCCTCAGCACTCCAGGGCCAGCAGGCAGCAAGTACAGGCAGCTCACAGGCAGAGCATCTCCTCATCCAGGCAGGGAAAGGGGTTACAGAGGGAGAAGACGCTGGTTTTTGTCTTTCTCTTTCACTGGAGCTCACCCGCACACCAGGGCACTGGAGCAGCCGTGAGGGGATGCTTGTCTGAAGGGAGCATCATGCCCTCCATGACGGTGAGTCAACCCAGCAGCTCCCAGCTGAGGGCACACAGGGTGGGAGGTGGCACATATTGGCACCCAAAGACAGCACTCGTGGTGGACCCTGAGAACGCTGGGAGACATCAACCCCCACACTCAGATCTTCTGCAACCACATCCAGCACCAGCTGAACGTGCTTGACAAGGTCCAGAAGAGGTTGTGGTTGGAGAGGCAAATAAATGAGAACCAAATGTAGGGATGGCT
Source organism: Sclerurus mexicanus (assembly GCA_013396755.1). Classification (NCBI taxonomy): domain Eukaryota; kingdom Metazoa; phylum Chordata; class Aves; order Passeriformes; family Furnariidae; genus Sclerurus; species Sclerurus mexicanus. Next base: position 659,115 of record VWZF01000441.1, read on the forward strand.
ACACATGGACCAGACTAGTGCTCTGAGAGCCTGAAAGACGCTGCAATTTAATTACAGCTCTTACCAATCAGGCGGTAATTGCTGGTATCCTTCCTGCAGCCAGCAGTTGCCTAATCTTGTTATTTGAGAGCCATCACAATTTAAACAGCTGGTGAGCTCTTCCTGATCCTCAGAAAGTCATAGTTTGCCCAGCACTGCTTATTCTGACAACTGTGTCTGACGACAGACCCGCTGCAGCTCCCCAGCCCTGTGAAGGTGTAGCCTCACACTGTCCCTTGCCACTTCCTGGGACATTTGTGCCAGGTTCACCTCAGCATGGCGTTCAGCAGCATCCTGCCCCTTTGCCATCTGCTGTTTGTCTATGGGAAACCCCATGCTGTCCCCAGAGGGGACACATCTCTGGGGAGCTCCAGAAATGAGCAGCTTCTGTGTGCAGTCAAGGCTTGGGCGGATCATCCAAGATCTCAAAAGCCCTTTTGGCCATGTAAGAACACATTCAGTGTTCCCATCCAACCACTCATTTTCCTCTTTTCATACTGGAGACTCCTGTTCCTAGAAAGAGACAAGCTCGGATGTCCCTAGGTGACACAGAGGTGACATGTCCCCAGGCCCATCCTGCACGTGGGGCTCCTCGAGGAGGAGATACTGCTCTGCAGGGCTTATACCAACGCTCCCCACAGCCCCAGAGCCCCTGTCCTGCTGCACCCTGGGCCTAGCAGGGAGCAGACTTGGCTCGATGTGGTTGCTGGTGAGCCAAAATTGAATCCAAGCAAAAACAATACCAACAGCTTCTCACAGGACACTGCTCAAAGCTGCAGGAAGGGGGAGTTCTGGAAAATGGTGCCTTCCCTTTGGTCATATTTAAGAATCTACACATCATGAAAATGTTGATGGTATCTCCACACCATTCCTCCTTCATATTTGGTGACTTATCAGCCTGGGAAGCAGCTACGGAGATGTTTTCAGCAGCATCTGTCTCCACAGAAAGCCTGGAATGATTGTGATAATACTGCAAATATGTGGAGCTTTTATTTTCCAAACATTGTCAATTACAGGTGATACAGAAGTGCCTCAGCTAGAAACCCCATCTGAGAAGCAGGATGGGGTTTGGGTGGGCTGGGGTGAGTAGGGGCAGGGTGCCACAGCCTGTGTAGTGGCACCCCACCAGGTGCCTGCGGTGGCCCGGCTCTTGGGTTTGAGCAGTCATTCTGTGTGAGGCTGTGAATGGTGCTGGACTTTCCAAAAGCCCTCCCTGTGCCCACAGCAGCTGGGCAGAGCCCCCACTGTCTGTGGGGCAAAAGGCAAGTGAAGCAGAGCTGTGTCTGTACGTGCTCAGCGGGTTGGTTTTAGGGTCACCTCCCTGCATGTCTGAAAGGGCAAGTGGAATTGAGGGCAAACCTGGCTGTAGATGGGGTGGCTCAGTAAGACCAAGCTTGTGGCCACGGCTCCTGCTCCATCCCTGCACCAGCAGCCACGGGGGCTGGTGCACAGGCTGGGGGATGCACGGGGCACAGGCAGGATCTGGTTGCACCATCCCACTCAGGGACGGCAACCTCTGACAGCTGAGCACAGTAACCCTTTAATCCGTTGCAGAGCTCGTCTGTCAGAGCCCCAAAGCCCATGGGGAGGTATCAGTAACAAAATGCAGGAAAGAGAAATGAGAGTGGAAAATCTTTGGCTTTTTGTCTCCTTACTCGCTAGAAACACAATTGTGCTTGTGTTGTTGGTGGGAGCATTTCTGCAGGCGGTGCCTGATGCCCCAGGGCTGCGGGCAGAAGCTCACCCTGCCCGGCACAGGGTGGGAGGGTGGGGGATTCTGTACCCGCAGGACCCTGCACAGCGGCTGTGACTGCACCCAGCCTGCACCCATGGGTGTCACCCACCACCTTTGACCTGTGCCCCAGCACAGGACAGCTCCGCTGCCTGCTCTGCCTGCCCTGAGCCCTGCCTGCCCTGGCTGCTCCAGAGTCACAGGAAACAGGGAGGAAGGAAGAGATGAAGCCAAGGGGAATGCAAAGGGAGGGAAGGGGACCCTAATTCTGAGCCATTCCATATTGCCAGTGCCTTCCTCTGCCCAGCTCTTCATCTAAGACAGGTAAGAGGCTGCAAGGGGTGAGCGGAGCCAGGCGCTCCCCCCTTTTAATCTGCAGATTATGGCTGTGTAACAGGATTACCAGAGGCTGAGAAGCGGCAGTGAGCGGGATCCAAATCACACAGCAAAACAGCAGAGAAACCTGGAAGAATGTCTCGCACAGTACAAGTGTGAATACATCCTCGCAAGACCACATTTATATTTTAATATCAAGTTTTCTGTAATGCAGAACATACTTATGGCCCAGCTCCCTTGCTGGGCAGCTGCTGGGTTTCAGCATGGGGGAATTGGCAAGATCTTTTCACCAGGTGAAATAAATAGAGTGCTGGGCCCCAGATAGGATTACGGTTTGTTTTCTTTAGGTGTATAGAATCCGCAGGAAAGCTGAGCCCAAACGGAAACTCAACTCCTAAAGAATTTGGCCTATACTGGCCAGCTCCTGTCTGCCTGCCAGGCATGCTCTCCTTGCCTTGTATTTTGCTCTTTATCTTTTAAGAGGCTTTGTTAGCAACGGATCAAGCCATTCTTTGTGTGCCCGGAGGACAGGGGGCTGCTTTCAAATTATTTGAGGATGATAAAGTTACAGGGTTTTACCTGGGGAACTGCAATGAGAAAGCTCTCCTGGGCATTTCCAGGAAAAGGCACCCGCCCAGCCAACCCTCCAGTCCCAATTCCCAGCATTTCCAGAGCAAACTGGGGCGGGGGCTGAGCATGGTGAGGGAGAGAAGCACGGCCTGGAAGAACCTCCCCCATCCCTGAATCCTATTTTCTGTTGCGAACATGTTTTTCTCCTTGTTGTTTTTATCTCATGTCCCAAAAGGCTTATGAAAGTCCTGCAGCATCTCCCGCAGGGAGACAGGGTAGGAGGTGTGCAGTGCACGGCAGCACTGGGTCAGTGCCACATTCCGCCCCAGCACAGCCGTGACAGAGGGGTCTGGGCGAGGACGCAGCCTTGAATTAACACCAGGGACAGAGATAAGCATAGCCCTGACAGCCAAAGGCTGCGTCCAGGCATTTGCTGCACATCTTAGCTCCCTCCTTCCCTTTATTTCTCTTGTGAGCAGCATTTGGAAGAAAAGCCTTGGTGAGCATGTGCTGGAGCCTGCAAGCATCAGCCTCCCAAAGCTGGGCTGTGTGGGAGCAGTCCCGTGGAGGGGCAGCCTCCGGATGGACCCACGCACGGGAGGAACTGCAGGACCAGGATTGTCCCCAGTCAGCTCGGGGGACGGCATTGCTTCACTGGGTCAGAGCAGTCAGTGGAGAATCTGGCTGGAGTAAGTCTTACTGTGATTAGACTTGATGCAGTAGGAGAATTTTGGGGGTGAGAACAAAGGGGACAGCTAGATATGCCTTGGAATGGGCATGAGTACATTCAGTCAGTGGCCAGCACAACGTGGAATGCCTTTCAAAGCCAAAGGAGATGGGTGAAATCTCCTTCAAAGCACAAGGAAAGCCATCCCCAGGCTTTCCTTGCCACCTGAGCCACCCACTGCCCTCCAGGAATGGGTGCCAGCAGCCCAGCTCAGCCCTGCTTGGGCACCTCAGGCAGCACCACCTGTCTCCCAGAGCATCCCACACAGGAAAACAGGATCCCACCCTCAAAATGAGCACATATTAAAAACTTTGGGCACGGGACTTCTAAGCCTACTGTTCCAGCGAGACAGCAACACACATTTTAAAGCACGAAAAACTGTTTATTTGTGCATTTCTCTTATCACATTGAAAGCCCTTGTGGCCATAGTCTGTCCTGGGGCACTGCCGGGTACAGGGGACCTGCAGCTGCCACTCCACTCCCAGAGCCGAGAGCAACCGAGAGCCGTGGCTCTCTGGATTCAAATATAGTCTCAGAAATTCTTGTGGGAATATCGAGGGGAATCTCTCACTGAAAATATACACATTCCTTCTCTCCAGACACTCCAACAGCCACTGAAAAATGGGTCTGCAGCTTCAGCAACCCAGTTCACCACAGCCAGCTGTGCAAGGACACTTTGCATAGCAATTTGGGGCTTATTTTAGTTCTTTCTATGTCTTGGCTCCCCCTGTACAGTCTGGATGGCTGCAAGTGCCGGGCTGTCCCCGTGCCCCAGGCTGTCCCCATGTCCTGGACTGTCCCTGCCCTGGGCTGTCCCCATTCCCCAGGCTGTCCCCGTGCCCCAGGCTGTGAGCCACAGCAGATGTTCCTGTGGGTGAGGAGGGGATGGTGGGAGTGGAGTCCATCCCTCTGTATCACCCCCCTCGGCTTCACCACCTGGGCAAAAAATGCAGAGAGCTGCAGAGACATGACCGAGCTGCCTTAGGGAGGGCAAGACGGCTGAGCTCCTGTTGCTAATTACAGACACGCGGAGCTGTCCCACTCCTCAGGTGAGCCCTTCATGGAACAAAAGGGCCTTTTGTCAGGAGCATCCTTGCAGGTGATCCTCAGAGGTGAGGGACCCCAGGCTCCTCGGTGGATCTCCTCTCATTCATTTAGGGCTCTGCTAAGCCCCTGTCTGCCTCCTGCCACACAGCCTCCACTGCTCAGCCCATGTGGCTGGTGCATTCAGAAGGGGGCTGTCTCTAACAGGAGAGCAAATGGTTCTGGTGTCCTTTTGCCCACAAACTGCTGCTTCGTTTTTGCTGAAAAATTCACAGAAATCTGAACAAGACCTCACCTAAAATGCTCAATGCTAGACCGATTAGTTCACAGCTTTGTGAACATCTGCAGCCAGCAGATAATGAGGGGAACTGGCTTTGTACCACAAAGAGGGAGCCAGGGGGACTGCTCCCAAGGCAAGCGCAGCTGGCAAGCCCAGAGTCACCTGACTGGTGTGCCAGAGGCACCTGGCTGGCAGGGCGAGGGAGAGTTCATTGTAAAATGAAAAAATCAGTATTTGTTTGACATTCAGCAAATTCTTCCAGCCCTTGCCTGCTGCAGGAACAAGTCAGAGCTGTTGCCTGTGTGAACAGGGTGAATGCAATACTCCAGGGAAGATCATGGTGTTTAACTGAGCCAACTCACTCTCTGTCTCATGGAGACTCCTTGGTAAAGTGTCAAAATCACACATGTGCACTAACAGCGAACACACCAGGTCTGGGCCCATGATAACTGCTCAACTAAGGCCATGGAAGCATGGCCAGCTCCTTCACAGTGGTGACTGAGAGCAGCCAACCCAGCCAGGAGTCCTGGGAGTGACCAGCCCTGGACATTGCTCGCCCTTGGCCAGACTGTGGTGGGCTGGCATCTGTGCCCCCCACACACATCCATCACACTCAGCAAGGCCCACGCACAGCTGGAAATGCTGTCAGTGGGACTGCAGTAGCTGCAGAGCTGTGAGCCCTTCAGAGCCTGAGTTCACAGATCCACAATGAAATGGTCAGCCCATGATATCACAGGGAATGCTCGCCAAACCAGCTGAAATCACTCAAACTCTCCAAGCATACTTATGGGGGGGGACCCTCTGTTCTAAATATATTCCTTTGAAGACAACTTGTTATTTAAACAGCGATTGCAAAACAGGGTTTACACAGAGCTGCTCTGAACTGGAGAGTGGGAAGAAGGGAGGGAGGAAAAGAAGGCTGGCTGTGGGCACAGTCACCACCCAGGCATTTTAATTGCAAATCTCAGCATGTTTTATAGATACCTAGAGAGTATCTTTTTACGTGGGCTCCAAGGATTACAGTAAAATCCATCATGTTCTATATGAACCTAGTGACAGTGTGTAAGTCCCACCCTGACGGTGCTGAAGATGGGAGGATTCCACGTAACAGCCCATCCATGGAGCCGGGAGTAGTCCAAGGATCTCCATACAGACTAAGGCTCTCAGGAGAGTCCAGCTGAGCAGAGCAGCCACAGGGCAGTGTCCCCATCCTGCACACTGGAGATTTTTTGGCTCTTGACTCCTTTCCTCCTGTCCACGCCATAGCAGTGTTCTCATGGAAAGCAGTGATGGTTTCCCAATTCCTCCAGACCTTGCAGCATCCCAAGATCAGCTCCCCGTTCCTACACAGGCATCATTCTGTGACTTGCTGCTTTGAAGCTCCAGAACTCCAGCAGTGGAGGAAAAAGGGCAGGACTAGGAGACAGTCTGCAGTGGAGGCACAGGCTCTGTGCACCGGCAGGACCTGCCAGTCGGCACTGTGCGAAGAGCTGCTCCCAGCCCTGGCTGAACCCTTCCAGACCTGCAGGAGTGATGCCTGTGCATATCACCGGGCTCCAGCTCAGCTTTCATTGTGTTGTTAGTACAAACAGGGGAGTCCCAAGTGTGTCTGCAACCCGGATGAGCGAGATTCCCAGCAGTAACCAGCCCAGCAGTCAGCAGGGGCAGCTTGTCCCACTTGGCTTGACATGACCAGTGCATAAATGCTGCAACCTGCTACAGCGCTTATTCCAGAAATCCCAGAGGTGCAGTTTTTCCTGAAAAGTCTGTCAGTCTGTTCTCAGACACAGGTTTTGCTTCCTCCCTCGGAAAGCCGAAACAGGGGAGGTGGTGTGTCTGCGGTGCCTGCGCTGGGCTGGGGAGCCAGGCACACTATTAAACATTGGAGGACTCATTGTACATCCATAAATTTCCAGCTGAGGGTATCTCACTGTGCTCTTCAGGTACAGCACCACGGAGGTGGAGAAGTCCCCCAAAAGTGTGCAGGGTGGGAGCCATGGCATCAGTGATGGCTCTGACGCTCAGCAGCACAGGCACAGGGACACAAAGGCGCTCGGCTGCCAGCAGCAGCGTGAAGGCTGTGTATGTGATCAGAGTGCTAAAGGAAGACATCTCCATTGCTCCAACGAAACACTGGCCTGTGTACTCCCCACTCCCAGTGACCTCTGTCCTGACACAAGAGGCAATATTTGGGCAAATTCAAAACTAGGCTTCCGCTCAGTGAGCTCTTCCTGTGCTCCCTATCCTCATGAGTGCCTGCTGGAGCTCATTTGTTGTTGGAAATGCCCACAGCAAATGACCTGCAAGCCCCTCACTGCACTCAGCTCTTGGTGACGTGAAATTTGCTTCAGTGGAAGCAGCGATCTGGCATTCCCAGCCAGCCATAGTGCCTGGGAGGGCAGCCACAGTGCCACCAAAGGCAACTGGAGGGATAGAGGAGAGGAATCACCCTGCTCAGCCATCCCTTAGGCTTCTGGTCACCAACCACCACCCCTGAGGTCAGGACGGGCCATCGTGGGCTCCTGTGGCAGCCAGGCAGCAGGACCAGGGCATTTCACATCCTGCCCTGAAAAACAGGGATTCACCACCACTCCTGCAGTGCTGGAAAGCAAGAGTTCGGAAGCCTTTGGCCCCCGGGTGAGGCACTAGTCCTCCCCTCCTGCACCTGAGGATGGACCAGGGACCCCACTTCTCCTTGCCAGGCCACTCCTCTGCCACCTTAGCAGTGAAGTGCCTGGGGACAGAAGGCTTGAAAAGCCCAAACCTCACTGGCGCCTGTGTGTATACTCCCCAGTGAACAGGACACAGTCTGCAGGGCAGCAGGAACATGGGCGAAACAGGAAAATGTTTGTGTACCAGTACAAAAGCACCATAAATACTCTCCCACTGCCAAAAGACCCTTCAGTCTTTTACTAAATCTCATCACAGGAACAATTTACAAGCCAATAATCCTGAACAACTCCATTCCAAACTCTGTGTTAACCTTTATTTCAGGCTTTCACACCTTATCTTGTTCACCCCTCCTGGGCTGGCACTGGACTGATGCACGGCAAGTTGAGAGAGGCAGTGGAGTGGGGCTTGTCTCTGTGCCTGAAAGTCATCCTGTCGGGAGAAATCGCCCTTTTAGAGGTGCCCAGGTCACAGAACAGGCTGTGTGTCCCCTCCTAAGTGAATACCTCATGATGGAGACTTTTGGCCACATAATCTTTAATCATTTTTCCCTAAACCACAGCTCTTTTGTAAATGATCCATCCTAACTGTGTCTGTTCTCACGGGTATATCCAGGCCTCAGCTTTTGTGATTGTTGGAAGAAAATTCAGAAGCTGGATATTCTGGGCTCTCTTGATAACCAAACTAAGCAGATCCAGCCCTGCTGACAGCACTCATTCCACCAGAAGGTCCACGTGCCCCTTGGGAAGCATAGGTAAACCCCTGCTTATACCAACAGAAGCCATCAACCAAGAATCTAAAAATTTACCTGGGAACTGCTGGGCTGCAGATCAGGGAAAAACACCCTTGTATACTGAGTTTGAGAAGGGAACTTAATGTAATTATCTTACATTAATAAGAGGAGAGCATTCCTTCTCAGAGGTCATCTCCATTAACTAATGCGATCACGTCCTGTTGCAATGTCCATGGGGAGCACCCGGCCTCCCCTGCACGAGCTGGGGCTCATCACATGCACAACCCAACCCTGTTATGGCTGGTGTCAGGCACCAGTGCCCTTCTTCCCCTGCACACTGATGCCTGAGACCTGGAAGGCACAGCTTGCACAGTGCCAGCACACGAGGGGACGTAAGAGAAAGAGGAGAGAGCTGCTGGAGGATGGCAAGGGGCTGCTGTGGGATCCCGGGGGACTGCTGGAGGATCCCGGGGACCAACAGGGGTTGTCTGTGAGCCCAGCAGTGAGATGCACACCATTCCTAAAGCTGCTGTGCACCAGTGTTCCCTGACTTCCCAGTGCAACAGGGGTCTGCCACCCCTCTGCCCTCAGGCCATCCCTGGTGCCTTGCCCTGGGCAACAAAGCACCAGCAGCTGCTCAATTCAAACTGCAGCTTCTTCAGAAAACACTTCCACAAACATTGACACTCCAAAAAAAGCTCTCCTTAGCTTTTTTTAAGCTAGGAGTTTACTTTGTTAATATTTTTCTGCACAGCCTGTTTCAAATGAGAACATTCTGAGAGTAAATTGGCAAAGTCTTTATTGCTGTTTATTTCTAAGCAACTATAAGCCAATAATAATAGCAAATCCTCTCCAAGTGAAAACTGGGTTCCTTTTGGTTAAAATGCTCAGCGCAGAGTCTGAAGCTGTTTTGTCAAGCAGATGCACACTGTCACCTTATAACACCCATGCTAATGGAGTAATGGGGTTGGAGCTGTGCTGGCTGCCCAGATTACTGTGATAATCCTGGCCTAGTGAAAACAATTCTGCATTGAGCATTACTGCTCTGGAGAGAGGCCATTCCTGCTGGCCCAGCCACCCCTGCTGCAGACACATGCACATGGGCACAGAAAGACACCGGGCTGAGCTCTTCATCCTCCAGCTGCCCACAAATGCCACAGACATCTGGCAAAACTGGGTCTGGATCCCTCTATGAGTCCCCACTTGCTGGGAAACATCAGGCGTGATTCTGCCCCATCACTCCTTGTTCTCAGGTGATGGTGCACGATGGCACACACATGGCACACACATGGCACACCACCCTCCTGCTGCTGGGGACATGGGGACCTGCATGGTGTGTGCACAGTGCGCACAGTGCGGGCTCTTCACAGCCAAGCTGTGCTGGGCACCAGCATGGCACCTGGAGCCAACACAGCAGGACTGAGGAGGGACGGGTCTGAGCAGGGACAGGGTTCTGCCGCGGGTGGCATGAAAGGAGTTCAGCTGGGTGGCAATCGGAATTAGTTGAGGCTGAACTCAGCTGCAGGGGATAAAAGCTCTGGAAGCTGTTTTAGAGCTGAGTTTCACTTCTCTAGGTAGCGATGGATAAGTAACCCCAGAGTGCGTGGCTGCAGCAGAGGTGAGAGGAGTGCTGAGCATGGGCTGTAGCTGTGTCTCTGGGAGCTGAGATCTCTGCAATCACCAGGACCTGCCAGTTGCCAGCCACCTCCATCAGGGCTGCCACTCACAGGCAGTGCTCCTGGGAGGAACGACTAGGGTTCTGAAAGTGAAAGCTGTCAGGAATCCTTGAAGGTTTTGTTTATTCCTCCAGAAAGGTTACCAGTTCCTGAGGCTCAGGACGTGCAGTGGTGAGTCTGGGATCTCAGCAACAATGCTTCCCAGTCCCTCGAGAGGTTCCTCTGTTCCCCCACAGGGCAACATCACGTGCATCACAACATCCCTGCACCAATGCGCCATCACGAGCTGCTGTGTCCTGGTGGGAAGGTGCTGAGCAGGGCATGCAGCACTGAGCACAGGGCTGTGGTCAGGACCCTGGTGGCTCAGTGGGTGTCAAGGCAGAGCCTGAGGGTGTTCAGAGAGACCCCCATGCTGGCTGGCCACAGCCCAGGTCCTGCAGGACAGCTCTGCCCCTGCCTGCATGAAGAGGTGACGCCTTCCCAGCCTCACTGAGTTAAGCAAACTGGACCCAAGCCACAGGCTGCAGCTGGGTTAGTAATTAAGGACGGGGCTAGTGCTGATGGTTTGAATTCAGAGGAAGGAGCAAAACAACCCATGAGCGTGTTGGAGAATCTGGCAGCTGGCTGGCAGAGCCAGTGGGATGCGAAACGTAGCTCTACGCTCTTCCCATCCTGCACCCAGCAAGGCTACTGCTCTCAAAACGGAGGTTGGGAGAGAGAGGAAGGATGCCAAACCGCTGACAAAACAAACCCTGCTGGTGCAAAGAATCCTAGAAGCGTCTGGAATTTGCCTGTGAAGCTGGGCAGCCCCTGCTGCCCATCTGCGCTCCTGGTCGCTCCATTCACATGCTCCCTTCCTCCTGGTTTTACAAATTAAAAGTTGTAACAGTCTCTCTGCAGGTGTGCAGCGAGTGCAGGAGGCTGGTTGTGACTGACTCCCCCGTGCTGTGCGATTCCCACACCTCTCACTCAGCCCCATTGCCGGCTATCAGAGTAATACTCCAGAGGCGCGTACGAACCTACCTGCTAGAGGAACTCCTGAGTCAGGGACCTGCTTTGAGAGGAGGTTGACTGCTCTCCTGGAAGCTGCCCATTGCTTCAGCTCCAAACAATCCGTGGTGTGAATCGAGCCCAGTGGAAAACCAGTATTTCCTACAGCAGGCCCAGTGTCTGGACTGGTGGAACTCACTATCGTCGAGTTCAGGCTCTGAATCAGCATTGACCACACGTCACCCACGGACTGGCGCTGAGAATGGGAACCTCATGGGCAACTCCACTCTGGGCTGTTTTCACAAACCCCTTTTTTGATGGGAGTGGAGGAGCGGGAAGTTCGTTCCTGTGAAGAATGTGATCCAGCTGCAGAAACACAGCGCTGCTGCTGAAACTGGAAAACGTGGTACTTGTGTGAGCCCCTGTTATCCTTATCACTCCTGGAAAGAGTGGAGAAACAGGACCAATCTCATTTTCAGTGTTGCCACTGGAGTCCGTGGGAGTGTATCCCACTCCTGTCAGACCTGGCTCACTGCAGTGAGCTGCAGTTTCCCTGGTGTCTGAGGGGAGAAAGGCTTCAAGACCAGAATCCCGTGGTGGTGGAATTCCCCCATCCCCCTGCATGGCTGGGGCCTGCTGAGCTGGCCAACCTCAGCTCTGCTAGGGTCCTCTAACCCCTCTGCACAAGAGGAGCCACCAGCAGCTGCCAAGGTTCCTGTCAACCCCACGGCACCCCCGAGGTGACATACCAGTGTAACACCTGGCTTTGGCAGGTACTGGTCCTGTTCCTTCACCCTGCACATCCCTCTGGGAACATTCTGCTGCAGGACTGCCATGTGTTCGTCAGAGACAAGTGAGCCCGTGTTCTGCACCCGAGGGATTCTTCCTGAGCCAGTCTCCTCATGCGCCCGAGAGCCCCTTAGCACAGCAAAGCGAGTGGTTGCTGGTCACACGGAGGTGTTAGAGCACAGCACAGAAAGTGTTGGGAGCCTCCCAAGCACAGTGCTCCCATCGCTCTGCTGGGGGGCAATCAGCAGCATTGGCAAGGGTCTCCGTGGGCCTGTGGAACATCAAACTCCCTACAAAACACTTCCATGTGCGCCTTCCTGCTCCCTGCATGTCAGTCACGCTTTATTAATCCATTGGCCGGCATGAACACTGCTGTCCCCACAAGTGTTCTTTCATGTTTGCCTACAGACTCAATGTCATCGCACAAAATCAAGAGTAATTATGAGCAGATACCAGGCCCTTGCCCTCCCCCCACCGTGACTGCCCCCAACATCTGGTTTCCACAACCACTCCCAGAGGTATTTGGAGCCGCAGCTCCGGCGCAGACCCTTGAAGCTGCTCTGCTGAACGTTAATCTCTGCTTTTCCTTCCCCCCCTCCCATAATTTTCATTTTGATCAGTGATCAGCATCAAACAGGTTTCCCCATTCCACTGTTTCTGACAGGCTCATCCTGGGTTTCCTGGCAGCACCAGTCCTTTAGAGAGACCAAAAACACCCCATCCTGCAGTGAGCCCCCTCAATCCTGGCTCTGTCCTGGTAGCTTTTTGCCATCCTTGTTTACCATTTCAAGTTCAGGTTCTGGAGTACCTGTGCAATCTGCTGGCTGCAAGCCCTGGGGGAAATAAATACCACCATGTCTGTGTGCAGAGAATTTATCCACTGTTGTTCTACTCAGGGAGGCCAGTGCCTGCTCTTCTGAGTGTTTACCTGATCAGGTACCTCATTGTTCCCCCGAGCTGGTCCCTTCACTGGGCTGGCTGGCAGCCTGCAATCTTGCAAACACCCCCTTCACATGGTCCCTGTTACAGGCACAAAATGTGCCTTAATCCTGTAATTTCTGCTGAGGCTAGAACTTGCTGCATCGGTGTTTTGGGTCCTCTGTGTTGACAATTTTTCTTGACTGACTGTTTAGATGGAAAGGGACTCTAAGGGGTCCTTGCAGCAGCAGAGCAGTGGGTGCCCTGGGAAAGGTGCCACCAAGAATCCCAAGTGTTTCCCCTTCAGAAAGATTTTACCAAGAGTTCCAAGTGTTTTCCCGATTATGCTAAGTGTGGATTGGGGTGCCAGGCTGCTGCAAGGACTGAGGAGCAAGGAGGGGTCTCGGTCAGACTAGCCCTGACTGCTGCTGTCACTGTTCCAGTGTCCCACCTTCTGAGCTCACTGGTGTTCTTATGACTCATGGGAAATACAGATTGTGTTTAAAATGGAGAGAAGAGGGGAAAATGTATTGGACATCAAACGTTTAACCAATTCCAGCTTGACCAGAATCCCATAAAGTGCAGTTCATACATTTTTACTGCTAATTGGTTTGACTCTTAAAATTTAAATGCATGAAGTTACTTTAATGATGGACAGAGTGGACCTTGTTAACCTTTAAAGGGGGCTTAATTAATTTATAGACATCCTAAAATGCTTTGCACTTGTCCCTCCTGTACCCAGCCCTGGCTGCCTCGGCCAGGCTCCCACACAGCCCCGGAGCTCCCAGAGAGGACAAAGAGTGCCCAGTGCTGGCTGGGGGCAAAGGCACCGTGGGGGGATCCCCCGGCAAGAGGGGTCTAGGCCGGGCTGTTAGAGCAGTCAGTGATGGAGGGCCACGTCCCCACCCTGCAGAGGTGCAGAGGGGGGCCAGGGAGCAGAGGAGGGTCTGGTGCAGTTGCCTAGAGCTCTGCTTCCCAGGACCCCGCTGCCGTTGGTATTTCACCATGGCCAGGGACCCCTGCCACACACAGTCAGTGGGTTACACACTGCCAAACATTTTCTATTTAAATGCAAATTTTACTTTTCATGCAGCAGCTCCACAAAGTTTTTCAAAGTGTAATGAGGGTCACAATAATAATTTATCCACAGGCCTCATCCTACAGATACTGGTTGTACAGGAGAAGAGTTGGTACTTACATGGCTGAGAGAGGAGCCCTAGATAAGAGTCAGGAAGGGGAAGGGCAAGGACAAGGAGAAGAGAAAGAAGAAGGAAAAGGAGAAGGGGAAGGGTGAGAAGGACAGATGTCAGTGTGCCATGAAAGTGCCAGACTGGACATCCCCAGCTCAGCTCCCAGAGCCACCAGAAGCCATGAAGGATGGCCAGGCTCTGGAAACCGCTGGCACCCTGCCAGAACCTCACCATGCAGTGCCTGCTGAATTTCCCACAGTGCAACTCTTTCTCAATATTTATATTATTCTCATTCTTCCGTACATGGCCCCTGCCAGAGTTGCCATGTTTAAAGCTGTGCCTGGAAGACAGAGTGTTTATGTGCTGCACCAGGGAAGCTGTTCTACAAGACATATCATCACAGTGTTTGATGCACACACAAACTTGCCCTCATTTATCTGCAGCCTTCCCACATGATACAGGGATGGTATTTCTCAATGTCATAAAAAAGGGGCAGATATGCAAGGATATGAAATTCAATGGTTTCCACTAATTTGGATACCTTGGAAGAAGCACCTCTCTACTCCAAACAGTGAGTGTTCAGTGTCCCTTTCACTCACCACCAAAGGGCGGATCTGGGCTGACCTTGGCCATTTGCAGGGAGCTCACAGCAGTCACCACAGATGTTCGTCACCCCTAAAACCTCAGCCCTCCTTTCGGTCGCTGTTATCCTCACTCCATCCCTACCACCCACCTGGCAAGCAAAGTTGGGTTCCATGGGCAGTAGCCCCCTCCTCAGACAGCCACAGGCCCAGCACAGGACCAGGGCTGGGCACAGGGGCTCAGGTCTGACCAGCAGACGACACATCAGAGCCATACCGCAGGAGTGTCAGGAATTAATATAAGTAGAAAAAGCAGAAAGCCCATCCCGTGGCATCATCTCACCCCACGGGTTCACAGGCAGGACAGGGGTCATTGCAGTGCCCAGCCCATGTGTGAGCCCTGTCCCTGGGACTGTGCTCCTTGCACCACTCACTGCCGGGACAGGGGACACAGGGGACATGGGACAGCTCCTCCCCAACACACCACCACTAGACCCACCACCTTCACGTACAGCAAGAGCCATAGAAAAGGGATCTGGAGCCAAGGTCACATCCTTTTTCTAATGTGAATTAGTCTGAGCACTAAATGAGTTCAGACTTAATTGTAAGCATTTTCTGTTAACTAAGCAAGAAATCTTATAATAACACAATAAGGTGCCATTTCACAGCATCCAAATGGAGCAATAAGCTGGGGCCTCATTTGTATGTATTTTTTTCACAGTGATTGCTGACGCTGCTGCTTTTAATATATTCACATTGGCACAGCCATTTGCATTCAGATGCAATTATGAGTTAGAAACTCCCTCCTTTCTGCAAGCTCCAGAAAGGGAGAATTTCAGCCCAGAGACACGTTACTGTTCATTTTGTGGGGTCTAATTAAGGAGTCTGCTCTGGCAGGAATCGAATTCCTATTGTTATCAAAGGGAGCGTCCTGCAAAGAAATAGATTAAATTAAACCAAGCCTTTAAAATTCTCCCTTTTTCTCAACAAAATCTTATTGATCTTGAGCAGAAATAGTTATTTCCTATGGAAATAATGACGCTTTGAGGACAGAGGCCAAAAAGATGCATGAACGGCACACAGCCGTTCCTGGGGAACGCTGGCAGGTTACAGCTGTGCCACACACAGTCGACCACTGGACAGCCAGCACGAGTCCCTCACAGCAGGGAGGGCTAGAGCCTGATGGCAAACCCACTGCAGACCCCAAACCTGCTGCAGACCCCCAAACACACTGGAGACCCTCCAAACCTCACTCCAGCTTGGCAGCAGTGACAGGGTTTCCCCGTGACCAGGTTCCCACAGGCCCAGAGTGGTGCAGACGCTCTGCCAGCGCACCTGCCGGAGCGGAGAAACTGGGGTGGCCTCCCGGCCCTTCTGGGAAGAGCCACCAAGATGCCACTGGACAACAGCACATGCTTCCAACCCTTGGCTTTCCTGAGGAGCCAAAGCAACAAATGAGAGAAATTAAGAAAGCAAAAGAGGCTGAAACTCCAGGAGAGGATTGCACTCCCCTCTGGAGGGGAGCCAAGCTGGGAGAGCAGTGAGGCTCCTTCCCTGGGCACGGGTACCATGGCCATCACAGTGTAAGCCAGCACCACCCATGATGGCTGGTCGTGGTGTGTGAGAGCACCACAGGCCAGGGCTTAGGGGCAACCACAGGGACATGTGGGACAGGAAGCATCGGTGTGCCCAGCGTGGGCTCACATCCCCCCCAGCCCTGTGAAAGGACCCTATTGTGCTGAGACAGATGCTGCCCACCCTGCCACCTCTACTGCCATTCTCAGGAAGAGCACAAAGACTCTGGGAAGGAATGCTCTTGGGAGCAGCCCAAAGGCCCCACTATGCCAAAATCCCAACCTGCCTGTTGAAACCCTGGCACAACTGTGGGAGCTGGCAGGAGCAGGAACCTCGCAGAGCCCCTCAAAATGGGCATCAGCCTTCTCTGCCACAGTGGGGTCAGAGCTGGACTCCTCAGGTTCTGGCGAGTATCCTTCTCCTCCTCTTCTTGTCAGGAGGGAGAAATGGCAGAAGGAGGAGGAGGAGAAGACAGTGTAATTACTGCAGCACCTGAGCTCTCATAAGAGCGCCATGCAGATTACCTCCTCCCGACAGGCTGGAGCTGTGGTTTATAGTTTACACCAGCATATATCGAATTAACCTCTGAGAAAAAGGTTAAACTATCAATCACGAGCTACAGTTTAAGGAACTGCATCCCCATGATGTATGGCACCGGCAGCACGTCAGGACTCAGCCAAAGACTGCTTAAAAGTAACTGGGGATAATGGGCCCAGCTCCTTATGGAGATAGATGTGCCAAGTGTTGACTTTAATATGCTGCATAAATGAGACCCCGGTGTGGAAATATTGCATCACAATGTAAAACAATTTCCTCTACTCAAACAATCCCTAAGTAGACTTCTCATTAATATTCACTGGGCGGTAGGGCCAGCCTCGGGCAGCCCTCATGGTGGCGGAGATTCCAATGGGATGCGAAGGGCACCGCAGCAGTGGGGGTCCTGGAGAAGTGCTGGGGCCAGGGGACCCAGGACAGCGAGCATCCAGGGCATGGGGCACTCAGGGCAGGGGGCACTGGGCAGTTGCTGGCGCTTGCCCGGACCAGGGCCCCGCGAACAGAGGGCTTCGATTAGCCGCACATGTGTCGAGCAGCGGGGCTGTAATTTGAAGACATGTAACACAGACTGTTTACATTTTTGCAGTCCTGGATAGTTATGTGCTGAATTTCCCTACTGGAAAGAAAAACTGCATGAGTGGGGAATGCAGAGAAGGAGGAGGCTTCTCCCCTCTGGAGCACAGGCAATGCATCGCGTCTTGGAGCGGGCTCGGGAGCAGACACAGACCCTCGCTGCCGCATCCGAGGGCCCCTCACAGCTCGCATGGTCTAAAGCCTGTGGTGGTCGTGTTGGGCACCCTGTGAAGAGGGACAGTCCTCGTGAGGGGGCCCCAGGAAAGGGGCAGCGCCCGCAAACCTCCACACAGAGCCCGGTCACCACGACCAGCATGTCCAAGTGAGTGCACATCTGCAGTCACAGGCTGGGGACATGTGCTACGAAGTTGGGTTTTAATTGTAGTAAGTATAATTGCTACGTTTGGGCAAAGCTGCTCATTACTGTTCCAGAAACCTACTGGATACTCCCAGCCCAGGACAACACTGCTCAGTGTTCATTACACGCTTTCTAATTGCAACAACTACATAAAAGTCACCACTTTGGCCAAGGAATGATGACGCCAATGACCACTTTGGCCAAGGAACGATGATGGCCCCTTTGAGACCCAGGAGTGTGACGAGCCTCTCCCTGCCCCCAGACCCCCAACAGGAGCCCAGGGCAGTGAGAACTGGGTGAGCAGGGGACTGTGTTACCACAGCTGCTGCCCAGTCACCACGGTCCTGGCGAGCTCCGAAGTGTGGAGGGAACAACCCCGCCAGTCCCCTTCCGAAGAGCCGAAACCTGATCCACTCGTGCTTTTCTGAGCTTTAAAAAAGGCTGGTCTGAGGTTAGAGCTTCACCTAATGCTGCCTGAAGAAGAAGAAAAGGTCAGCAAGACTTGTGAAATAAAAATGTTTCCATCTCAGTTGAGAACAAGCCCAGATGGGTGAGCAAAGTTTAGAAATGGGAAAGAATTGAGCGAGCAGCAATACTGTGAGAAGCTGATAAGAGGAGCTCTAGCAGGAGAATAGGGGAGCCTTGTCTATCAGCCTATTAAAGGCTATTCTTACAAGTTTTTTTCTTTTCATTAATACGCAGGGTGAATAGAACATTGAATAAAAATCAGTACTTACTGCACAATTGTAGGATTGAAAGGTAACTGTCAACAGAAGGATTGGGGTGACAAAAGGGGCCATTTCAGTGCTTAGCAAATGATTTTCGGCTTGTCATTTCAATAGGCCATGTTTTTCAGAGATTGTGTTTTTTTGAATAGCGTTTATTACCATGCTTTTTAAAAATTTCATGTTGTCTCTTTGCAGGCACCATTCATTTGCAGATGCAGTATTCCTTTTGGGTTGTCAGAGGGATACTGCTTTAGAAAAATAAAGTACAGTCGTCCAGTGAGAAAAAGGATTCTCTTGTGAAGCTAATGGCTGGAAGAAAAACAATCGGGGCAGCTCCTACCTTCTTGCCAGCCTGACCCAGTTTCTTCCACTGTTCTTTATTCATGATCGCGTGGGCCATCGGTTCTCTCCATTTCAAACTACAAGTATGATGCTGAGTAAGATAAAACTTTTTTAACAGAAATCCCATCTTCCCTAATGCTTCGATTTTGCAGCGGGAGACCCCAAAACCAAACCAGTTGCCTATCTCTCGCCCGCAGACAAGAGGTCCAATTCTGCAGCCTTTATTCAGACAAAATCCCATTTCCCTCAATGGGGGCCTTGCTTGAATAAGCAATGGGCAATTAATGCTCAGACTTTACAAAGGAGATACGTGGGGTATTTAAGGCTTTGTGCGTATGCCCGAGAGGAGAAGCGAAGTGACAAAGTTTTACGGTTATCTGCGTTAAATAAAATCTTTGAAAACACGTGTTGGTTTAATCAAAATGATCATGTTCATTGCTCCATAATTGCTCACATAGGTCTGGAATTTGCATGACACTGTACACTGTGCGATACTGGTTAAAAGACTGGGACTTCATATCATTTTAACAAAAAACACCATTTTTGGCACCCTGGGCTCCTAAGTAGAGAGTAATCTAGAATTAGTGAGAAATAGATTTCATGGCTTTAAGTCACTTTACAGTGTGAAGGTCTTGAACCCTGATCTTTTGTAAATTGAACCACTTGTGAAAAAACAAAGGGCTCTAATCCCTTTAAACTGCCACTGCACATCCATGGCCCAGCGCCCTTGAGAAGCGATTTAAATGGCATCGGGTATGACAACTCGAAACATACTCAAATCTGTTAAGAGGTTGATATCTAGGAAGGAAATGGACGCAGGGTAAAAAAAAAAAAACAAAAAAACCCAAACTAATTAAAAGTATTGATGAGTCTGCCAGAGAGAATAATATCCTTCAGCCCTCTGAAAATCACTCGGAGCAAGACTGGGTTCCTCCCAGCGCAGCCACAGCAAAGATGTGGGTTCCAGGCACTGTGGTGAGGGTTTGCTGGGGCTGGAGGGGCAGGACCGAGCTTCTGGTGAGGGTCAGAGCAGCGTGGGACACTGCAGAGGAGGTCGCTCTTCGCGCAGCCTTGTGATTCCAACCCAGCTCAGGGAGCGCTTTGCCTCTTGAAACCCCTTTCTTCCCGCTCCTCCAAAACACGAGACACCACTTGTGAACTATTCCAGGTGACCTGGAGTTTTCTGTGTTACACAAACATTACTCATGCAAAAGCACTTTTCAATGCTGGAATTCCATCTCTTTTCTGAGGAGCTGCAGCAATGAAGGGTGTATTAGTGAGGATTATCCTTCCTGAGAGCCCAAGAAACAGCTGATCAATCCATAGAATCCTCATCCCAGTGCCCCTCCCTGACGCCCTGGTCTGCAGTCCTGCTGAGGTCTGTGGCCCTGGTGGTGGGGATGGCACCACAGCCAGCCATGCTCAGAGCACTGTCCACGGTATGAAGGGCAGGGTCCCCTGCGCCAGGCAGAGATCCTGCTACTGCTAGCACTTTCCCTGGCCAGATCCTCCTCATCCCAGCCAGGACTGCTCCTGAACCAAATGTGCCGGGCTGGCAAAGCATTGCCCAGTGCCATGTTCGGGCATCCCACCTCCCCTCTGCGTGTGCAGGGAAGGGCACTTGGCCAAGGCTTGGTTTTGCACCACCACAGCAGTAAGTGTGGGAGCTCAGGGGCCAGCAGGGACAAAATGTTCAGTTTCCTTAGCAATAGCAGAAAAACAAGAATTTCACTTTGAAAAACTTAAAGCAGTGCTCTTTAACAAACCTGCTGTCTGCTCTTCTCCCAGGGGAAGGCTGAGACAAGGATCTCTGCAGCAGAAATGCCTGACTCGGTGTTTAAAGTGCCCTTGTTAGCCCTGCCTTCATGGCTGTCTGGAGAATCACAGATCCCACCGATATTTAAGGCCATATAATTTGCTTATCTCCTTGTACAGTCTTAAGCAGCCCCAGAAGAGAGAGACAGGCTGTTCCCTTGCAGATGCTTTTGTTTCCAGCTGATGTTCAGGTCACAACAGAGGCACCAGTTGACAGCACAGGGGACTCCACCAAAGCCCCCACACCCTCACCAGACCCTGTCCTCGAGCCCCCAGAGCGTGCACGCAGTGGGAGCACAGACAGGCAGGACCACCAGGGGCACCTCCACAGTGCAGGCTGAGCTGCTGCTGCCCTGTTGTGCCAGAGGCTGCCAGGGATACTTTCTGCACGATCCAGCCCTTACCTGACTGTCCTTGCAGGGTGTCACAGTGCCACTCTGTCCTCATTCCATAGGCTCACGTTTGGGCTCCCACAGCCGTTCCCTCAAGCTGTGCCCTTCAGCTTCCAGCCCTCCCCATGCAGCAGTCGGGGTGCCTTCTCCAAAGCCTCCCACTGTAAATATTGATGGAGAACTAGAATGAAAGGCCAAGCAGTCATGTCAGAGCACTCCGGACATTAATCAGACAAAAGACTTTAAAACAAAGTTCAATTAGGTGTGAAGGAAATTACTAGTTGCCAGCAGCAGCACGGGCTGTGTGAATTGGAGATGCTGGAGCAATATGCAACAGAAATGCGTTTGTCTCTGCTCCGACCAGCCTTCCCTGACAGCCTGTGCTCCAAGCCGTGCAAACAGAAGCCTCCTGGCATACTTGGAAGATATTCAACATTTCCAGCTATAATATTTTAATTATGAAGCATGCTGTTGAATCACTTATCTCAAGCGACCAACTCAGAGAAGGCCCAGTGCCACCAGGCGTGGGCTGTAAATGAGATGCTGGGATAATGCTTCTCCAAAATCCAATGGGCAACTCGCCACAGTCAAGTGCGGAGCTTCCCCCACATCTGGCTGCGCTCTGCACTGGCCCCAGGCATGGTGCCACCATCCTTCCCAGTACAAAGCTTCCCCAGCAGACACCCACCTCACAATTCTGGGGACAGACAAGGATCCGCTGCATCACTGGCACACACCAAATCCCAAGGCAAAGGCTGAAGCCTCCACAGACCCTCTCTGGAGTCAGATGTGGTTCCTGCACCACTGCTGCAGATCTGCATTTGGCTGTAATGTTCCAAGGACTTTTCCAGTTGCCAAGATATTTCCTATGTTTCCAGTTCTTCACCTTCTCTGTGCCACTCATTCCTCCTTCCCAAGCACCCCACGTATGCCTCTCTCACTGCCTTTCCATGAACAACAGTGATTGCTCTGGTTCAGAGTCGTGGTGGCTGTTGTGCCCTGCAGTATCTCTGCTTGGAAATCAAACACAGAAATACAAAATCAACACGAGAATAATAAAAGAACAGCCATTGTTAAATGCAACAGCCACTGAGTGCCCAGGGATAACAAAAAGGGAACCTGAGAGCCGGAGACATGAAGCCCCAAAGTCCTCGGAGGTCAGACAGAAGTGCCATGGTCAGTGTAGAGATTTTGCTTCAGGACTGTCTTGACACTAAATCAAAGCTGGAAAAGTTCTCTTCAGAACTTGTACATGAGCCCTGGCAGAGAGTGTGTGTGATACACCACGGACGCCTTAAAGACCGTTCGGGCATGTACAGGAATCTGGGCTGTACAACTGCATCCCAGGGCTGGACAGGGACCACTGATTGTGCTTTAATTGCAGGCTCAGTATGAAACAAGGTGTGGGCCAAAGTGCAGCTCCAATAGGTGCAGCGCCAAGAAGGACACGATGCCAGCAATAGATACTCTGGCAAACTCAGTCCTCCAGCTCCAATTATGGAACTTCTCTTATACCACTGTCTCTAAACATTGGCTTCTGACTGCAGTGCCTTATGCCAAATTGTAATCGCCCTCATTCTGCTGATGGTCAGAACGCCTGGAGCCCAAACGGGATGTAATAATCACCGAGGAGGAGAAAGCACACTCAGAGCTGATGCTCAGCACAGCGTGTGCAGCGCACAGGGAACGGCAGCATATGTCATCGCACTGTGATTACCTCACAGGAGCTGGAAAAACACACTTATCCTGCTCAGACTCCAAAACGATCATAAATTCAAATGGGTTTTGCAGCTCTCTGTGAGGAAGACTCTCCAACAAACCCCACCAGCCAGGGACAGGACAGACTGTCTGCAAGAAGGTGTTGGCAGGGCAGTTTCATTCCAGGGGGTGCACGCAGGACCCACCAACACTGTTCACACCACAAGCCCTGATTTATAGCTTATTAAAAAAAGAGAGAGTTGAGATAAAATGCCAGGAATAAAAAACTCTGACTGGATCGAGTGTGACTTGGCTTATTGAGTTTGTTTCTTCTCTTTTTATAAGGGCTGTAAAAACAAACAGCTCTCACTTGACTAAAGAAATCATTCATTGAGCTCCTCCGCTTGCTCCAGCACATCCAGACACACGCAAATAAATATGGGTGTCCCTTTCCCGAGCTCATCCCAAGACCTCCGACATCCTGTCAGCTCCGGCCATGCCACGCAGGCGGGACAGGCTGGCGGTGGCACAGTCACACCTGGGACCCCCAGGATCCCTGGGATCTTTGGGGCTCCCCCCACTGGGAAGGGCTTCCCTCCCCACGGGAGCCCAGCCAGGGTCACATCCAGCCCAGAGAGACTCCATGACAAATGTAATCGAATGAAAGAAGGGGAAAGGGAAAGAAGGGCAAGGGAAAGGGAAAGGGAAAGGGAAAGGGAAAGGGAAAGGGAA